>JAPSGF010000074.1:1911024-2047893 GCA_035772895.1 Perdix hodgsoniae
GGGGGGGGGGGCAGGCGGCCGCGGGCTGCTGCGGGAGCCGCCGGCCGCTGACAGCCGTTCCGAGCCGCCGACGGCCGTTCCGCGCCGAGCCGCCGAGAGACGCTCCGAGCTCCGAGCCGAGCCGCTGAGAGCGAGCCGCAGCAGCCGCGCGCACGGCGCGGACCCCGGCGGCGGTGAGTGGGGCGGGAGCTCGGCCACGGCCCCTGGGGGCACGGCGGGGACGCGGAGGGGCTGCCCGGCCTGCGGGGAGCACGGCGGCGTCTAACAGGTTGCGGCGGGCCAGGGGTGCGCGGCATGCGGGGTCGGGTCGGGCTCGGCGCGGCGGGAGCGCTGCTGCTGTTTCAGAGGGTGGTTCCTGGAGCCGCGGCTTCGGCCGGCTGCAACCCGGCATCCCGGGGCTGCCGAAATGCCAGCGCATCCACTTGTTTATCTCCAGCCCAGCTCGGGCTTTAAGAAGGAATGTCCGTGAGGAAATAGGGAAACTTTGCTCTTCTTAACGGGGAGATGGGAGAATGTCAAATAGTTTGGCGCATCCCTATGGTTCTAAAGGTGATTTAACCTCCCCAGAGTGCTGTTCCTCGGGCTGCTGCGCCGGTGACCCCTGCTTGAAATCGCCCCGTTCGTAAAGTTGTCACAGGGCTGACGCTGCTTCTGTCGACTGTTAACTGTCTCTTGTGTTTTTTGCTTTGGCGTCTGCAATGTATGTGTTACGTGACGTTGTTAGTTCTGAATGTTTACTAAATTCTGTCTGAATATGCTGAGAGCTTTCGTTCTTCTGCTTTTAATGGATCCACAATTCCTTGTAATTTCAACGAAATACTTCTGATTATAGGGTTAGGTCATTTTGAAGGAACTACCTAAGGATAGACATTGTAATCTGAGCTGTTTGCAAGTTTCCAAAGTGAGACTCACCCACAGTCCAGGAAGGGATGGGTAACAGCCTGCTGTATTTAGGCCTTTTGCTGGCACTGGGGTTTGATTATTTTTTCCTGCAGGGTAGATGACATTTGCAAAAATCTGTACTGTTCACTTGAGCACATTGTATCCTTCAAGGAGCGTGCTGTAATAAACAAGCAATATTAGATATTCCTTTTTTTTTTTTTTTCCTTCCTACGCTTTCAGTCCCTTTGAATAATTGCGGTGTTCCACAGCACAAAGGCCTTATATCTTTGTGATAACAAAGTGCTTCAGCAGGATGAAACAACCAATTTGTTGTGTGTAAAAGAGAAATCAAATGACAAACAGCTGAAATGTTAACCATACCCTGCTACATTTTCCTGCAGCTGTTCTACGTAAGTCGACAAGTTTCAAAATACAGCTTTCATATTCGTAGAACATGGTGCTCAAGGCACTCTTCTTTCCTGCTTTTGAAAATATGCTTAATTATTCGTGCGCTCCCTGAAGCTGGTGAAGAGATTTCTACAGGCTTCCCTGGGCTGTAGGAATTACCTCGAGGAACTTTTCCATCATGTCATTCCTTCATGTAAATAAAAGTTCCTGATGGGTGAGGTGATGGGGTGAGGGACGTGCCTGTGAGCGTCTAGGGGGTGAGGCAGCTGGAGCCTTCACTGCGCTCACTGACTTGTCCCATTCTCCTATAAAGAGAAAGGCTCAGTCCAGGTGTAGCATCAGAATTTGTGAAATATGCGTTGTGTATTGTGGAACACGGTGGGAAGGGTACGTTAGGTTTCCCTTAGCCTGCCTTGTTCTCACATGCCGTGTTTTCACGCCCTACTGCTGAGCTGCGCCCTTAAAGAGATAATAGAGAAATGCTTGAGAAATGTTCTTGGCGTGTGTAACATTGTGCGTCTGTATCTTTACACACAGACAAAGAGCAGCTCTGAAGTACCTGAGGATGGATAAAGACTTCCGCTACTACTTCCAGCACCCGTGGTCTCGCTTAGTTGTGGCTTACCTCGTGATCTTCTTCAACTTCTTAATATTTGCTGAGGATCCGGTGTCTCACAGTCAGACTGAAGCCAATGTGATTGTTGTCGGGAACTGCTTTTCCTTTGTAACCAACAAGTACCCCGAGAGCGGCGGCTGGAGATGCCTGAAGGTGCTGCTGTGGCTGCTGGCCATTCTCACAGGGTTGATCGCTGGGAAATTCCTCTTCCACCAGCGCCTCTTTGGTGAGTTCTGCGATGTGCACACAGACCTCCTACTGATGGCTCAGTCACTTTGCCTTTAAACTGTCCACTTACTGCAGTTTTGTAAGCTTTGCTATTAATCGCGTCAGATGTTTAGAGCTGCGTAGAGCTCGGTACATCAAAGCTTACATCGCTGTGGAAATTAATGCCATGTCTGCTTATGTGAATGTAATTCACGGTAATTTCAGTCACAGAAGGTCTGAAAGCAGAGAAAGCTGACGTGTTTGAAATAATTGAGAGATGGGTGATTTAAAATATTAAGAAAGCACTTTGTCTTCAAAGCAAATTTTAAATCTTATATGATTTTCTCAGCAATCTGCAGAAAAGGCGTTGTTCCTTTAGACACTGACACTGAATGCCTTGTCAGAAGTCCCATAAGTGGAATGTGGGGGAGTGGTTAGTATTAGCAGACCTGTGATAAGGAAATCCTGCATGAAAACAGGAGCTCTGCAGAAGCAGGAGCTGTCCTGCCACTTCTCGGTACAAGAACAAGTTAATGAAATGGAAAGGTAGGAAATTGGAAAAAAGCATGACAGCAAGTGTCTTTATGCAGGAGGTGTGACTAACTTGGGAAACATACTGCCCATGGCATGGCCAAAGGGAAGGGAATGACCTCAGACTAAATTCTGAGACAGAGAACTTTGGTGTGGGCATGTGTAGAGAAAAAAATATCTATCATTGTCTTAACTGAGTCATGTAATAAATGTAGAAAACATTGCATCTGAGGGTTCAAGGCTGTTCCAGTTTTAGAGATAAGTGGAAATCAGAGGCAAGGTTACTTCAGTCTGCCAGCTGCAAGTGTTTGATTCTGGGTATGTCAGAGAGATGCTGCTGGAGTGGGTGGGCCAGTCCTGTGTTCTTGTTCTGTTGGGGCTGCAGGATGGATGGTTGCTGAACACCTCACAGCACATGAGTAATTGGCCATTTCCTCAGCCTGCCTCATTCTATTAAGATAAAAAGAGGACTGGTATTGTTTCAATAAATCAAATGTAAAGCTATTATGTCAAGGAACAAATAAGAAAAACAACTCCAAGAGACTTCTCTTCAAACATGAATTCTGACAAATGGTTGAGCATCTTGATAGCTATTCGGTGGACATTTTAACACAGTGTGATGGTAAGTATAAAACATCCCCATGGAGAGGATGTTTACCATAGTTCCTGGGAGCTGCTTTGAGCACTGCTGTAATGATGTTTTCAGTTCTGCCTTCCAAAATTGAGGAGTGATTTTGTTCACTTGGAGAAAATTAGGGAAAGTAATGAAAGTGATGACAAAATTACAAATTGAGCCCTATAATGAGAGGATTTAGGGGATAAAGGAAAGGTTAGAGAGTGACTTGCTCAAATTTGAGTTGAAGGACAGAACCTTCAGTCCAGCAAATAGACTGCAAGGTCCAGTGCTTGGAAGTGGCAAATAGCCAAAGAAACACTTTTTTTTCTTTCTGTAATTGGCAGGCTACACGATCAGTGGAGTAAAGAATAGGCTGGAGTATCATCAAGACAAGTGAAATTTTCTTTTGGAGAATATGTTCTATTCTGCCTAGGTTGATTATTATGATAATTACTTCTGGATTTGTAAGCATGTATCACAGAGAGGACATAGCTTAATGTGAATTTTAAAGTGGCTTGAATCAGCATTACTGCCCGAAGAAGGCTTTCCCTACCTTCAGTGTCTGCTGCGTGTTTGTGCTCTTCTGCAGCTGCCCAGAGAAACAGGTTTGGGAGCATAGGCACGTTTGCAGTATCCACCTTTTATTTCCGCGGGGATCATGTCTCATCCCACAGATATTTGTGGCAGCACAAAGAAAGAATCAATGCTGGGAGGCAGCAGACAGCCAACAGATTCCTATCTGTGATGCAGTGCTGGTTTATGGATGTTTATGGTTGTGGTCTGGGGGAATGATAGGGGTGTAGATATGATCTGATCCAGGCTAGCTGCTGCAAGTTCAGTTTCAGAGCAGTTTAAGCCAACATGGCTCTGCCCCAGTCCCACCCAGCTGTGGGTTTTGGACCTGCCTAGAGCCAGAAATGCTATGGTTGTAGCTAAGCAGCAAGCCAGCCTGGGCAGGCGGTGCTCATGGAAAGCCAGTTGCTTCTGCCATCACTTGAGCGCCAGTGCTGATGCCAAGGACGGTGCTGCCAAATAGCCAGGAACCGTGGCAGCCCGGCCTCATGTTGGCTCTGGTTGCTGTGGGATGGCACCCATGCAGTGTGGCCATGCGCACGGGATGCTGTTTGTGATGCACTGAGAGCAGATGGTGGCCTGTGTGACTGACAGCCTGTGTGACTGACAGCCTGACTGCATGCTGTGTGATGTGACCGTGCCAGCTGTAAACTGGCATGTGTGGAGAGTGGCAGCGTCGATGTGATGATGATGTGGGCTTCAGAGGAGGCTTTTAGCTTCAGTGTATCTTTTTGGTCTTCAGAAGATTTGCATAGCCCATGCTGAAATCTTTCTTGACAGTTACTTGACAATATTTTAAAGTCTTTACTGCCTAGAAATCCATCTTTGTGTCCAAATCCCACTGAGTATGCCTTCTGGATCTTCTAGCTTCAAGCACTTCATACATTCAGCTCATTATTGCTTTTAATTTCCTTATTTCAAAAGGAAAAGAGATAGATAATGCAAAATATTTGTCTTTTCATATGAATTTTTCTGTTTTTTTTTTGTGTGTATAATTGTTGGGCATCTTTTTTTTTTTTTTTTTTTTTTTTTTTTTTTTTTAGTCCTTGTACATTTATTTATATTTCTCTGTTCAATTCTACTGGCAGAGGAAATTGTGAGTGGTTGTTTTCTTGTAGCCTGCACATACTTTCCTGCTGTCAGGAAACCAAATAGCACCAGTCAATCTCCCTGTGTCAGATCTTGGCTCACAGTGTGTGCTGCAAATTGAAATTGAGAAGGATTAGTCTGCACATCTCACTTTAGATGAAGAGGACCGTAAAGGATTTTCTTTCCATGTGCCCTTCCTGCTCTTTTGTCCCTTGTCTTCTGTATTTCTTGCTGCTGATTGTGCATTTGGACTAAAGAAATAGCGTTGCAAGAGCTCCATTGTAACATAGTTTGCTATCTATAACAGACCATCTGATAAACATGGCTGTTGTGAACTACAAAAATAATAGGATTAAGCTCAAGCACGTTATGTTCCTAAAAATGGAAGGAGAAGGGTGATAGCCTAAAAATGATTTAAACGTTCTGAGAGTACATAAAGATAAGGCACTGGGTAAACTATATTGTTGCAAAGTGGAAATCATGACTGGAGGACGTGGTAAAGTATTTTCAGTTGGTAATACTCATTGCTGCCTTAGAACAGTAACCTCTTTGGGCAACTTCAAGACACTGCTCATGACTTAGAACTCTCCATTCTTGCTTTTCAGTCAGGAAGCAACTTACTTCATTTAATAAATATCTCCAGTGATAAAGATTTCCAAAGAAAGCAACCTTCATCTAGTGCATTCTATATATTTTCTTGGCATGTGATCAGAACAAATGGAATTTTAAAATTGCCTTTTGGCTGATATCCACTATATTCTTTTGATTCATCACTAAGCATATCTACTGTTTGGTTAGCTGCTGTGTTCTCTTGTGCTTTTTATTTTGCACTGGAAAATGAGGGGTCGTAGATGAACACTGGAAGTTTGGGGGAATAAAAATGTATATTTTATTTTTAAAAATACATTTTATAATGTATGACCCTAGTCATTTCTTATTTTCTGTGAGTTACTTGGGGAGGAGAAAAGTATCTTCTTTGCCCTTGCTTAGAGATTTATTGGTTTATGTTTTGCTTTATTAAAAGCAGTACAAGCTTAGAAACAGACCCCATTAGATTACAGTGTGCATTCAGAAAATGCATTCAAATCTTACATACTTAAAAGAAATACATGAATAATCTCTTCATATTGCTTGGGGGCGCTGTCTGGAAAATAACTCTTTTATTCATATAACACTATTATTCAGTGTGTAGAAAGTGAATGTTTTAATCAGCACCTTCTCAGCATTTGTACAATTGCTGTTCTGTACTCAAGCCTCAGGCCCAAATTCTGAGTTCAGTGGGGGACTTTTTGGTTCTAAGTTCAGGCTGTGTGTTTTGCATCAATGTGTATATATCTATTTCATCTTGTAAATCTAAAATGGTTTTTGATTTATATAGATTTTTAGCAGCGTAGATAAATGAAAAGTATTATTGGACAAAGTGTCTTGATTGTTTTCAGTTCAACATTTTTTCTTTGACTGATTTCCATGAGTAATAAAGCTTAGCTCATGCTGCAGATTTACTGAATCAGTTTTTCAAAGTATAATTAGTAAAAAATGTGCAGGTATGTGCCTGCTTGTTTTTCTGATTCTAAGTGATTATAAAGTCCAATTAAATTCTGTTATTACACAGATTTAATTTCATTCAGTTCTTAAGGAATATGCCCAAATATTTAAGTTGACTTAAAAAAAAATTGGATGGAAATTAAATGCTTAATATGCTGTAACAAATTATAGAAAACAAGGTAAACAGAAATAAAGCTGTATTTCTTAAAACAGGTGAGCCATCATAATACTGCAGGCAAATCTGAGCAGTTGAAAGAACGTTGAATTTAATGGATTCTCTCCTACAGATGATTGCAGTATGCAATTTGTCTAGAATTAAATGATAATCTCAGCTTTGTAGACATGGGAAGGAATAAAGAAAGCAGTCATTATGGGAACTGCACTGAGAATTGCATGCACTAACGTTGAAGATTTTTTAACGGGCAGTGGTGCCATGCTGGGACCAATTTCACGACAGACAGTTTCAAACAGAACACCCACCGAGGACCTGTTGTCTGAAAACATAACTCCTTTTGTCAAACATTTTATCTGAAAGGCTTTAAAAGATATTGCAAACCTATTATAAACACTCTTCAGTGTCTGTTTTTATGCTGAGAGGTAAGAGAATCTAACAACTGAAGCAGTGAATGTATGCAGATTGCAAGAGGAAATTAGGCAGAATGGGATTTAGTCAGGATGATAATGTACTACACAGGAGAAAAGTGAATCTGTTATGCAGTTAACTGACAAAGGATACATTTGTACAAGAGCACATACATGATTAATTAGTACCTTGAAGTACCAGGGGTCGTGTTAAGGTAAAATCTGGGCTGTGGTGTTGCAGCTAGTGTTGCTGTGGTGTAGTGCCCGTGCAACGCCTGAAGAACTAAACGAGAAAAAAAGATGTGCTAGGATTATCATGTGGTTGTTTTTCAGCCAGATTGTTTCCCATTCTCGTTTGTTTGGAACCATACGAGCAGTTTTGCCACTGTCTGTAGCAGCAAGTAATGGGTGTATTACAATACTTGCATCATACTGTAACCTGACTGATGTGGCATATTCTTTTCTTTTGTCAGCTCTGTAGCTTAAATTACAATAAGGCCTGTTACTTAATATCCAACCACTTTGTTCCTGCTTTTTCTTTTCCATTGATGATTTCAACCCAGTAGAAAGCTACTAATGTGATAGCTGGTCAAAGAAACAAACAAACCATCTTCAGGAGCCTGTTCAATATGAATTTTAATAATATTTGTGAAGTTTATGCTGTTGAAGATATTCAAGGTCTGCTGTGATTACTTCACAGTCAATTCACCTCTTTTGTATCCAGAAAATGTCAAAGCAATACATTTGGATTATTTTGGTCCTACAAAATGTGTGCCAGAAGGCCAATCTAACAACCTAGCTTATAATAACTCAAAAATGCTGTGAGCACGCATTTTTGAATGCCAGATTCCTCAGCACAAAAAACAAAAAAACAAACCCAGAAACACTACTGCAAGACAAAAAGCAAGAAACTCAGCCAGCCAGTAGGCTCATTGGATTCCAGCTATGGCAAATTGACAGTAATAAAGATGTCAGTTTAAAATGAAGTTTACATCGTTCATCAGAGAGACTACAAGTGACCTCTGAAGTATAAATAAAAAGCATGCAAATGACCTCATAGTTTCTGCAATTACACTTGCGTTTTTAGGAGAGCTGTACCTTCTTGCTGCTTTCTATCATAAGGTTCAATGAGAAAAATGCCATTGTCTGCTCTTAGCATTAATTATGGAATGTCTGATACCACATTATCAGCGGAGTTTAATTGGAGATCATAGAATCATAGGATCATTGAAGTTGGAAAAGACCACTACTGACTCGTCCCCACATGCCCACTAACCATGTCCCTCAGTGTCACATCTCATCTGTTCTTGAATGCCTCCCAGGGTGGTGATTCCACCACCTCCCTGGGCAGCTTGTTCCAGTTTCTCATTGCTCTGAAAATAAGTTTTTCCTAATATCCAACCAGGATTTCTTTGGCAGAACTTAAGGCCTTTACCAACAGCAGCCACAGTAAGCTTATTTTTGCAATGAAGACTTTGATTCTCTTGGAGGCACATCTCCCTTTCCCCAAGCAACACCATAAGACTGAGGGAAGAGCTGCGTGTGTCAGATTATCTGTAATGGGAAGGCTCTTGAGAATATTTAGCATTCAGTGCCTGAAAACTAAAAATAATCTCATTGCTACTTAGTATTGATGTGTCAACTCTGTGTTTTGATCTCTTTGATGTGATGTTCAGATTTTTCTTTCCATTCGAGACAGGGAGTGATTTTGGAATGATGCCTGTCACTTGCAGGAATATGTCTCAGTTTCCTGATTTCTAGAAATAGAAGTGAGTTTATTACTAGCAAGATGAGTCTGATGCACAGACTCAGATATGAACGATCCAAATCGTTTATTACAAGTTCTCACATCACTTATATACCTTCACAGGTTTTCTTTTTCTAGGTTTCCCATCCACCCCTACAATTTTCCCCTCCACCTTTACATGTCAACAGAGCATCTACAAAACATTCTTCAACTGCTCACACAGGTGCTTATCCAGTCAGAGCCATGAGACATTCTTTCTTCTTCTAGAGGTGTCCTTGGTTCTCATGCTGTTTATCTTGCTCCACAACTTCTGCTCTGAACAGCTTTTCTTGTATTCCCACAGCAAGATAAGCATGATGGGCATAATGCTGGTACAACCTAGTACAGGGGCAAATTTCTTCTTTCCTTTTTCTATACAGTAAGGAGATGGAGGATATATTAGTGTGAAACATCACCTTGCAGCATGCTGTTGGAAAACCCCAAGGAGAACATGATCTCAGTGGCCATGCTGTGCCCTTTTGAAGGTCCCCTTAGGCTGTCAGAGTGGCATGAAGGTCCTTCACGTACCAGACAGTGAGTGTTGCAAAAACAAATCCAAAATTTTTAAGTGAAAAGCTGAGCTTTCCCTTAAGCTCAGAAAAGAAGAAATCAAAGATTTCTGAGATTATATATCCAAACAAGAAGCAGAAATGTCATTTATTAAGACCAGAGTTAAAAAATTATAATCAAGATTTCATTCTTGCACATTTTGTTGACTTCCTGTACCACTTATACTGTAGTAAATTCTGCCTTTTCCTTTGTTTCATGCATCTATTAATTGATCAACCAGAATGATAAAAAATATATGTCTTTTGCATATCCAAATTGGCCATTTAATAGGTTATGACAAAGTAGATATTTAGGTGGAATCCTGGAACAATTCGTTCAGATTCAAACAAAAATAGATGCCATTTTTAGATGCCTTTGACAGTAATTCTGAAGGCATATAATAAAGCTAGCAGTCAGCAGCAGTCTTTGTTCCTGCCTACCTGTAATTAAGAAGCAAGTCCTCCACAGATTTTCATATTTTTTCATAAACCTCCGAATGTATCAAGTTCTTCTTCCTCCCACTTGTGTTACAACATGAGGGAACTTGTTGATTTGGACCATTTGCCTGGAGGCCGGAAAAACTGAAATGTTTAAAAACAAGCTGTTGGTTGAAAAGAGGCAGATTCTTCTGCTGATGTCTTCCTGTCTTAAATCGCTTTAATTCCTTTTTCCTCTTTGGCACTGGGATATAATCTTTCCAAGTGGACAGCTGCTTGGAGCTCACGTATGTGCATGCTAAGTAATGTTTTCTATTTCTGGAATACTGATGCCCTGGTGCTGAGAAGCACACTTTATTTAGTACTAATGCAAAGAGGACACCAGACCTGTGTGCAGTATTCAGTCAAAGCCAAACATGCTGAACAAATAATGAAAATGGGATTTAGCAGAGAGGACAGTAGGTGATAGGTAGGTTTGAGGAAAATGATCCTGGATACTCACAGCTGTGATGTTTAATTTTAGTTTATGTGGAGGAACGGAGACAAGGCCTAAAATTGGATGAGTCTTAGCTTTAATTAACAATAAAACACAAACATCCTAGCTCTCTTGTTGATCTGTGGTCAGAGGTGTAAGTGGACATAAAATATGAATCTTAATTCACACTTGACAGTGTAATGTCTTGGAGTTTCGTGATGTATAAAAAGTGAAGAAGATGCAAAGACTCTTCAGAATAAATGGGAGCACACTGCAGTACTGCTGCCTGCACAGGAGTGACCTACAACTTGCTTAAAAGAGTCTTACCCTCAGCCTTCTTCCAGCACCCATCAACATGGAGATCTGAGAACCTTTTTGTCTAATATTATGGTCTTGTCATATATTTGATACTAAGGTCTCTTTTGGTATTGTATCCTGGGACAGTAATTAAAAAAAAAAGTAGTTCTGTTTCCAGTGATACTGTACAAGTTTCTGTCCATAGATCAGCTTCTCTGGGTAGGTGTTCACCCCCCAGAAGTTACACCACTTCCTGTGGAGCACATGTTCCTCATTCACTTGGTACCCTGTGTACTGCACTGGAAATCAGACTGATACCTGATGTAATTCCTTTAGAAAACCAAAACTGAAACCAGGAGTTCCCACACTACTTACACTGATGTATACTTAATCCCTCTTTTTCATTTTTGTAGTGACAGACCTTATCCCTTGGGAGCTATCCCATAAAGCCATCTTATAATATTTTGTCTTGTTGAGGAAAGCAAGTACCTTCTAGCTATTTACTTGCTGTGATATACCATAGAAAGGTGAAGTCCTTCAAAGACTGTTTCCTCAGCGTAGGAAGAATATTTGTATTCCTAAGTACATCAGTGTCAAAAAGGTGTCTTCAGCAGTATGAAAAGCACTATTTGTTTTGTGGCGGAATGATTTGCATTATTTTCAATCCTATACTTAATCCATAATTAGACCTTTCAAGGAATCTCAGTGAATAGTCTGTGACCACTGTAATGACAGAATTTGTAGTTGTTTTTCCTCACTGCTGTACAAGATAGATTGAATGTAATCTAACAAGGCATTCCTAAAATAAATACTATTTCAAAATGAGTGAAGATATTTGATTCTGTTGATGAGGTTTGGATTCCTTGCTCTGATAGGGAAAAAAATCTTTCTCTGATAGAACCAGGAACATTCAGTAGCAGCACTAAGAAAGTGCTTCATAACCTCAAGGGAACAAGTGCCAGGTGTGGTTTTCTGTGTCCATTCCTTATTGAGACATTAGCATCTCAAGATGGAGAGCATTGTGTTGGCTATTTGAAGATGAAGATGTTGTGCAGTAGCATGTTGCACGTGAAGAGTGCTGGATCTGAAAGCTGCATCACTGATATGTATTTATTATTTCTTTTTCATTTACACTCCGAGATCCAGAATTGTATGAATTATCTTCCATGTAAAAGCAGGACAAGCTGTACCTCTGGAGATGCTTTTCTGTAATAGTATCACATTTCCCAGGGAACTCGGGTATTTTCCCTGGGAATGTTTGTCATATTAACATAAAGCAGTGAGTGGAATGGGCTGTCTTCCTGAATAACTTGCCAGCATCTTTCTCCTTTAATCATTTCCATTTTGATCATTTGGACTTGTCTGGTGAAGCAAACTCCAGAATTTGAGTAGTTCCTAACCTTCTTTTGCCCCTTGCAATGGGTTTTGCAAAATGCTCCACTTGAAGGGCTCCACTTGAGAACACTGTGTCTGCTGTTTGTGTGGTACTGAAGTCTGTGAAAAGCTAAGTAATTGTATATCCTCACCATCAGGAACCCTATGCTTAGGGTAACCTTAGGTTTTAATGCATTTATGATTCACTCCTTGAACTCTGTGGATACTTTCTTCCTTAACCATCTTTTGCTGGATGCATTTTTTGCTGGATTGCTTTCCTACTGACTATTGTTTACGGCAGAAAAGCTGATGAAATGCAAGCTCTGAAAATATACTAAAATTTTGAATTCCATAATGGTCACTTTTACACTCAGTATACATTTCACACTTCTTAAAATCAGAATCTTAACTTAGCCAGCCTGTGCATCCTCATTGCCTTTTTCTTTCACGTTTCTCACCAAAATACTATCCAACAAGAAGTAACACAACGCTCTTTAGATGGTATCAGAATGCCTTTCTGGTTATCATCTATCTAGCAAACTAAATCTTAACTTGGCTGAGGCTCGTGTGAAATATGAATTATTGACACTTAGGTTTCCAGAAACAGTACAATATCATGAAACTTTTTGTAGAATTGGTGTAAATCATATGCTTATGTTTGCACAGTTGTCTTATAGTCCTTCTTAAAAATTTTGGACCCTCTTGCCTTCAGATCTCAGTCAAGTGTGCATGTGTCCCACTAGGAGTGTGTTCTGTTCAAAGACGCTCAAGGAATCATAGAATCCTTAGAGTTGGAAGGGACCTCTGAAGCCCATCTACTCCAACTCTCCTGCAGTGGACAGGGACACCATGGCTAGATCAGGTTGCCCAGGGCCTGACCCAGCCTTGCCTTGGAAGGCTCAGGAGACGGGACATCAGCCACATCACTGGGCAACCCGTTCCAGTGCCTCACCACCCTCACTGTAAAAGATTTTTGTGGCTCTTCATGAGGTGCCAGATCCATCACAGTTCTCTAAACTCATAGAATCATAGAATGGTTTGGGTTGGTAGAGATCTTTAAGATCATGTAGTTCCAACCCTCCTGCCATAGGCAGGAACAACACCTACTAGACCAGGTTGCTGAAAGCCCCATCCGGCCTGGACTTGAATGCCTTCAGGAAGGAGGCATCGCAACCTCTCACATTCCAGGAAAACTAACTGGAGTCCTGCTTGGCTGAGGTACTGACTGGTGAAGAAAATGGTCTGTTATTCTCGTGCTGTATTAATGGCCAGGATATACGAGGTCCTGCTGTTGTGTGACAGGAGCAGTTGTTGCTATTACAGTCTGTAAACACCTGGCCAGAACCGCGGTTATCTGAGGAAAAGTGGTTTTGTGAAGCAATTCAAACAGATGTAATTATCTTTCAACAGCGGAGCACCTTCTAGTGGTACTGAGTGATTATGACAGGTAAACTTTAAAGAAGAAAACTTAAATATGATAAACAAAGAATAGTAATGAATATTTCTGTACAGTATTTTGTAAAAATTAAAACATTTTTCAGTTACCCCCTCTCCTCCTGCCAAAAAAGACCCTCTTATAACTTACCAGCATTTTGTGTACATACTAAAAATAATGTTCTACCATGGAACCTATCCACCCTTTGACTTTTTTTCAATAAGGAAAATTTGCGTTCATTTTATATCTCATGGAGGGTCAGATGAAATTTGCTATGAAACTGTTTTTGTTTTTTTTTTTAGTATTAACTCAGTTTCTCCTTTCACATTGTTTCTAGTAAGTATATATTTCTCGGTTTAGCATTTGTCATAGTTACTTAGTTTAGCGAATAATAGTATCAAATTATTTAAAATAAAGTTTTTCTAAAACACTGCTAAGTGAAATGGAGCATGTGTTTTAGGTGATATTGTGCATTTCTACTCTTTCCACTTCCATACTGTAAAGAGTCCTTTTTGGACTCCATCACATAACATTAGTACATAATACACATGAATGATTTGCTGCAGCAAACTAGGATTAATGAGCATTGCTTATGATTATACCATTGCAAGAGTTTTGTAATACCATTGGTGGAAAATTCATTGTGTTCCTTTGTCAAATAAAAAAACTCCACTTGGAAGGTAGTGGAAGGTTAAAGAACACATAATTACAGTTCATATTCTTAATTCTATAAACATAATCCTCTATGTTCAAAGTAGAGAACCTGACCTTTTTTTCATAGATAAACTTTTCAGTATTCAGAAACTTCAGCCCACAGTTGAAGTAAGTCTAGCAAATATTATAACCAGTGAAAACTCACTCCATATCACTCTATGTGCTTGCAGCACACATTAATATTGATGTAGGAGTTGATTTATTGATTATACCCCTTTTTGACATTCAGACAAGTATCTCTTTGGTCACATAGGCATGTGCTACTTGAGAAATATATAGCATATGAAATAATAGTTTTCACTGAATCTGAAAATGCTCAGGTCTAAGTGTGTGTCCAAACATTCACAATAGGCTAGAGAGCCTTCTTGATTGTCACTGGAATATACATCCTCTCAGTCCCGCAACACCAATTCTTTACTTGTCCTGTGCATCTGAAATGCAAACACCCTCTGTAACCTCTGGGGTGCTCCTTGTGAACTGTGAGATTTATTTCCCCTGTACAAAGCAGACAGCAGAATTGCAAGTATTTATTGAAGTTAAAATATAAAACAAAACCATGCTTAATGTGTGCATACTGAGGTTAAACCAGAAAGCTATCTGTGGCAGGATTTTCTTTTTTGTCTGTATGTTTTATGCCTCAGAGAGAGAGAAAACCTTCTGCAGGGAGCTCTACTCACCCTTCCTCAGGCTACCAAGGAATTCTAGAAAAAAAATAATGTACTTTGTTCTTAGCAAGGAGAGAGTCTAAATATATATATATTTAGTAAAAAAGCATTGTTTCATTTCCTTCACGACAATTTATTTTTGTTAGATCATGTGCCACCTCCTGTGTTGGACTACTTTTTATCTCAAGAAAATGTAAATCTCTTCTTTCTTGCTCTCTGCTGGTCCTTGACAGCAGCATACATGTTTGTTGTGAACCTTACATTCCCTCCAGAGTAGCAGAGAGAGAGAGAGCTATTTTCCTTAGTCCCTTACAAAATCAGTAGCAAAGTTCATGGTCAAACCTAAATCTCGTTTAAGTTCCAGTTCAGGGTTAGTGGTGGGATGGCTGCTTTCTGTAGATCTCAGCTACGTCTGTTTGAGAGAAAAGGACATTCCTGACTCAAATCAGGCTAAATATTTGTCATGCAAATTTGCTATTATTCAAACATATGCTATTTACAGTTAAACTTATTAAATTGCATATAGTACCACATTCAGGTTTCTAAGTTACTTTGCCACAGTAGTGCATTTTGGACAACTTATTACAAAGACCATTTGTGAACCTAAAGATGCTCTTTGATGAATGAGGACAAAATCTCCTTTATTTTCTGACAAAACATGCTTTATAAATGCTTATCTAGAAGGGCAGCATGAAAGATAAGTTGCAAGCAAACTATTTTTTGTTAAAAATAAGCTTGTGAATCAGTTTCAGTGCAGTGTCAGGAGAACAGAGCAAACAATTTAAAAGAAACAGAGAACTAATTATTCTGACAAGTCATTGCAGGGTGGCACTGAACTGGTATTTGAGAAATAGAGATTACAGCTCTGCCCTTCAGAGTTCAACATCAGCGTTATAAGGGATATAAATACTGTAAAGCGTCTTTTATTTATTGTGAAATTTGATTCAATAAATTCAGAGAAGAAAATTATAGTTTCGACTAGATACTACAGATAAAATGATGAAATGTATTAGAGCTCCAGAATGACAAAAAGGGGGAGGATCATGGAATTATGTTTATAGCTTTGGCCATTAAAAAAGCCAGTACTTAAAGATGCTAAAAATTCATTAAGGATAAAGAGTACACAAATATAATTCATACTTGTATGCCCTCTAAAGAAATTTTGTTATTTGATGAAGACATCTAAAGAGGGTATTTTTTCCATGATCATTTCATAAACTGTCACATAAAATTAAAAAATCTACGCCTCACAAACAAAAGTGCAAACACGTTAGCACTTTCTATTGCTTAGGCAGGATTTTGAGTTCCTTCCCTGCTGCAAATTGTTCTAATACATAATAGGAAATCAATATCTTTTTTTTTTTTTTTTTAACTGCATCAGCACAATGTTCTAAACCTGATGTAATAAAAGAAGGAAGAGTGAAGTCTGTGGTTAAAATTACATTTGAACTCCATTTGAACATTTGAATGGGAATTGATGTATGTGGAAAAATGCAATATCGAGCCTGCTTGCACATTCTAACCCTGGTGTGGATTAAGTCTTTCCGTGTTACCAGCACTGTGCAGTTTATTCATAATAGCAGACTGAGGTATTACATCTAGGTAATAGTAATGACATTAATGTGAAACAGAGAAAGGTGTGATGCCTGCATGAATTCCCTACATCATACAGTAGAGCAGGTGGCTCTGACCATCACTAGACTGCTCTTGATTGCCTTTGGTAATCTTTTAGAGAGAAAGACCATGTCAGCTCTTTCCTTGCAGCAGTAAAAATCCATCTTTCTGTACTTATTTCGTGTTAAAAGATGAGTGTGCATTCTTATGAATAATTTTATTTCTGTTATTTTTTTTCTTATAGAAATAGCAAGCAATGTCTAAAGACTGTGTGGCATTTTAGATGAAGGCAGGGAGCAATGCTTATCAACTGCATTTGCTTCCCCTGCAGTTTCTAGTTCACACCAGGTCTGTGAGACCAGCAGAGTCAGGTAGGACGGGCTCCACAAAAAGGCTGATGGAGACATTTTGGCTGCTAACATTGGTCTTCTGACCAGTATTGGTAAGATTGATAGGAAACTGGAGATCTTGGGTTCCCATAATACATGACGTACTGTGCAAAGGCATCACTTTTCTAGCTAGGTCGGTGGCTGAGACCTTGAGTATGTACGCTTTGTGACATTAGGTTGTGTTTTACCTTTGAGTGCAAAAGCTGAGAAGTGCAGTTCTCCCCGATGAAGGCTCACCTTGCCCAGCTGGATGAAGACCTGTGAACCACGTGAAGAGGAAGCAGGGATCTTACCCTTGCAGGCAGTGCCATGCTGCAGGCTACACTGGGACCTTGGCCACCCATGCCTGGTGCCTGCTGGACAGCAGTAGCAAGGCCCAAGCAGAGCTTGCTTCCTTTCTGCCTTGGTTTCTCTAATGGTAGAATCAGTGTGGTATTTTTCCTTCTGCCTAACAAGCATTGCCTTCCACTGGTGAAAGCAGTGTACAAAGGTGAGATATTTTATCTGCCTGTTGCACTGTTTGGCATGGCTGTTTGCCAGGTGCAGTGTTTCTGAGACTTGGAAAAGAAAAACTGGTATCAGAATACATCAGTTTATACACACTGAAGCAAGACTCCATCTTTTAGGAGCATTTTGACTTTGTTTTTTAAAAAAGGCAAGCTCATATTTTAATGTGGGAAGTTTTCAGGTAGTTTTCTGCAAGTATTACACAGGCAAATACAGAACAGTGGATGCATAAGGATGGCTTACCTTAAGGAGCATCTTTGGGACATTTGTCGCTCAATTTAGCTCTTCAACTTAGAAATTTTAGTTTTAACAATTTTTGTTCACAAAACAATGCTGATTTTTACAGTAATAAATAATTGTTTCCTCAACCACAGTTGATCACACCCAGAAGCAAATCTTTCAGGCTGTGGGCCATTTTGTGTTCAGTAAGTTACAAAGATGCCCACTGCTGTAATATCTCTGAATCTAGACATAGTAATTGAGAACTATCCACATCTTGAAGTCAGTTTTATAGGCTAATAAATTATTTCAACGTTAACTGATGTGTTCAAACTCATTAGAACAGGCAGGCATTTAATTAGATACTGTGTCCTCAGATTTAACCCAAACAATAGGCTGTGAGAAACCAGTGTTGCAACATATTTGTCTTAAAAGGAGATGTTGACTTTGGCTCTTAGCTGTTTGTTTTACTGTTCACTTATTGTAGCAAAATGGAATAATCTGATTTGATTTTATTTGTGTATGTCAAATTATCTGAGGAATATTATAATGAAACATTTTAGGAGCATTTATTTCCAAATAAAAATATGACCAAGTAAATATGAACAGATGTCTTGTGGTTTTTAAGTCTTCGTTTGTAGAAAACCTTTGGTTTCATTCAGGAGAACATTAGCATTAGTTCAGCCTGGTTGAACAAAAACACTTTTAAAAAGTGTGTTTAATTGATTATTGCATCTCTTGTAAGCGGGAAAATAAATGTTTAGAAGCCTTTTCAGCTACTAGGGTGTACTCATAGCTGATTAGCTTGAGGAACTGCTATCTGAAGAGCAGAAGGCAAGAGAGAGAGAACGATTTTTCCTAAGGATTATGTGCCCTAAAGCAGATCTTTAAAGATTAACTTTAAACTCGACCGAGTACAAGGCACATTGTGCAAGGTACCAGTTTGGGAGAATAGGCAACAGAGGCACTGTGACATGGATACATTTTTATTTTTATTTTTTCCTTCCAGGAATGTTTTCATTTCTTTTGTTTGGGATTGTTGAAAATGAACTTTTCAGGGACACGAGGTGGCTTGTTGGCTTTTTCTTCCTTGCATTCTCATTTGCTTGTGAATGCTTTGGGACCTCTTCTGTTGATGGTTTCACTGGTAGAAAACTGAGTGATATGAACTTGTGGGCCATTCCATCCAGCTACAGAAACATACAGAAAGATTTGCTTTTGTAATATGCTTTATTCCATATTTTTATGTTTGTGGAATACAAAGAGAAGTAATGTGGAAAAGTGGATTTTATGAGGGTTTCAGAATCCCAATAGTGTGTCCCTTACCTGTAGGTGAACACAGTCTTAGTCCATCCTATGTAAGTGAATCAGATGAGTCTCCAGCTTTCTCCTGTTTTTCCCCATTGCAGGGAAAAACAAATTACGGCTGCCATCCATACTACCTTTATCTCTTGTTCATATCCTTGGAAGTCAGGGAGGATCAAAGGATATGCAGCAGGAATCAGTATTGTTTTCATATGTGCTATTTCATGGCAGTTTTAACTTGACTGACATCTGGAAAACCAGTTCCCTACCTCTTTGCTTCTGCTGTCCTTTCCTGGTCACTGGGCACAGCACTCACAGCTCTCTTTGATGTTCACCCAGGCCTGTGATGGCAACTGCTGGCCTTGTTCTATCATGCGTGCCTTAGATCATGCATCTTTTTGGTAGGGTAATACTGACAGAAAGTAAATAGCAGCTCATTTTGCATCTTTTTATCTGTATACTGCATAATTCAGCCACATGGAGACTATGAAGGTCATTCTTCAGTTAAATACGTATTTATGTTCTGATTATCTGACCAGAATGAAATTTCTCTCTGTCTTATGGAAAACTTTATCTGAGTCAGACTCTCACATTGACTTTCCTACTACAGACTGAGACGATACTAGTAGAGTTAATTTTTCTTTTCATACACTGAATCTCAGGTAGAGAAATCCATGACTTTGCCATCCACATTAATACTGCTTGCAAAAGACCTACAAGTTGCAGAAGGGTTATTTGTGAATCTTTCCAATTATTGAGCCTGACCTGCTACAAGTTACTTATTCCACTCTTTATTTGAATTTTTAAATTTAATTCTCACAAACTTTGGGTACTTGGGACCACAGACTGCATTCGTAGGTGCAGCATCCATCATTACAGAGGCAGCAGTTCTAAGAGAAAACACTTTTTTTTTTTCAAGACGAAGAAACAACTATGATCATGTTTTTCACAATTTCTTCTGAATTTAATGCTTATTTCCTCATCAACAACAGAACTCCTTTCTAATGATGCTAACTTGATATGTAGTATCAACATTAACATCTGTAGACAGTATGCTGTGAGTATAGCAGTGAGTTTTTATGTTTGTGTCCAGAAAAAAACTTATTTTGATTTCCCATTGAATTTTGCAGAAAGAAACAACCCCCAACCCTGTTGAAAATCACTACTGAAGTAGAGAATGGACGAAGAAAGAGTTTATCTGTAGCTTTAAAGAGAGAGTAAATGATAAAATGACAAGTGTTTGATTTTGGAAATTGCTTTCTGTTTAAAACTTGGCTGTGCAATCCAGGGGGAGCAATAAACTCATTTAGCCTAGAGCTTTACAATTATCTCTCCTGTTCATCCCTTCCTCATGCTGAGAGCACTTTTGTCACTAAATGGCATTAATATCATTTCTGTATCAGTCTGAAATGTAAGCATATAGAAGAGTAGATAGTGGCCCATTTAGAGATTAACAAACTCTCTTTAAGAAGTCAGTACATTGTTAACAATCCTGTTTACAATAGGCAGCTCACAAATAAAGTAGATGAAGGTGCCAAGGGAGCTGGCGGGGCTGATTGCCGAGCAGCTCTTGGCCATCTACCAGCACTCCTGGTTATCTGGAGAGGTCCCAGAGGATTGGAGGCTTGCCGATATGACTCCCATCTACAAGAAGGGCCGTAAGGAGGATCTGGGGAATTACAGGCCTGTTCAGCTTGACCTCAGTACCAAGGAAAGTTATGGAGCAAATCATCTTGGGTGAGATCATCACGCATGGCATCCAGGGGATCAGGCCCAGCCAGCATGGGTTCATGAAAGGCAGACTGTGCTTGACCAACCTCATCTCCTTCTAAGACTGGGTGACCAGACCGGTAGACGAGGGGAAGGCTCTTGATATAGTCTACCTAGCCTTCAGCAAAGCCTTTGACATGGTCTCTCACAGTATTCTCCTGGGGAAACTGGCTGCCTGTGGCCTGGACAGGTATCCACTTCTTTGGGTAAGGAACTGGCTAGAGGGCCGTGCCCAACAGGTGGTGGTTAATGGAGTTAAGTCCAGCTGGCAATCAGTTACAAGTGGTGTCCCCCAGGGGTCAGTGCTGGGGCCCATCTTGTTTAATATCTTTATTGATGACCTAGATGAGGGGATTGAGTGTACTCAGTAAGTTTGCAGATGACACCAAGTTGGGAGGTGGTGCCGATCTGCCTGAGGGTAGGGAGGCCCTTCAGAGGGATCTAGATAAACTGGATTGCTGGGGTGAGGTGAATGGGATGAGGTTCAACAGGGCCAAGTGCTGGTTCCTGCACTTTGGCCACAACAGCCCCATGCAGCATTATAGACTTGGGGCTCAGTGGCTGGATGACTGTGAAGAGGAAAGGGACCTGGGGGTGTTGGTTGATGCTCAGCTGAACATGAGCCAACAGTGTGCCCAGGTGGCCAAGAGGGCCAATGGCATCCTGGCCTGCATTAGAAATAACGTGGCCAGCAGGAGCAGGGAGGTGATCATCCCCTGTACTCAGCACTGGTGAGGCTGCACCTCGAGTATTGTGTTGAGTTTTGGGTTAACAATGTTCTAGATATTGTGTATATATTTATATTTACTCAATTCAACTGAAAAATTCAACAAGTGAGATTTAATGTCAGTGTAGAATTACATAATTTTATACATCTGTGAGAACAAAATCATACTAAAATTATGAAAATGAAAAGAAGAACACTATACAAAATATACCTAAAAATACATTATCACTAGTTATTTCTGAAAATAAAATTGTCTTGCTCACTGATTTATGGCTTTTAATAATTAACAAGTTATTTTGTGAGACTTAGCTAGAAAGCACATACTTGAATGTGAAGGATGACTGTCTATATATGCTGGGAGAACACCTAATGACTCTTGAAGATGATGCATGACATTGTGCTGTTTTAATAAGCGAAGTCCACTGTACTCTAGACTGTCTTGAAAGTGATGCTGAGACCCTAAATTAACAAGGAAAAAGCACTGTTGTGTAGCAATGTTTCATCCCTCAGCTCAGCCACCTCAGTGTTTCAGTTTTCCTTTACATAGTTGTCCCTGTTCGTCAGTTGAGAGTTCACTGCAGAATAACATAATTTTCTTAATTCTCACTTAGGAGAGACAGTTGTAATTGCCCAAGGTTTCTGAGGTATTACCAGTGTGCCTGTGCTACCGGTTTGGAGCCACTGCTGCACTGGAAAACCTTCAGCAAACTCTTCAGTCCGTTCTTGTTTGTTTTGTAAGCAGACTCACTATGGCTCTGACTGTCTTCAGGGGCTTTCCCTTACTATTTATATTTTCTGGGTTTTTTTTGGAAATCCACATTTATCCGGGTTATTGAGGTTCCACTGCCACTGCCAGAGGAAATTTAGTGCAAGTAGCATCGCAATTAAGTACTTGTAGTAGGCCTCTCTACAAACGCTTGAGAACAGCTGTTGACTTCATGACACTTAGTAATTGCATAGTCCAGCCACAATAGCACTTACAAACATATTAAAAAATAATTAACAGCAACTATTAGGAGACTCCTCAACACTGTTTACTCATAGACTTTCTGTATTTCTCTGACAAGAACAAAAGCAGATCCTTAGAGATTTTATTCATTGTTCATTCATATCAGATGTACATACGGGGAAGAAGTGCTATGTCACAATAAATTAATGTATATTAATGACAATAATATTTAAAGTACATATAATAGTGTTTCTTTTCCAGTAGATTTACATGTTAACTTTTACTCTACATTGCTGTCTATTCTTGCCTACTCAAGGGATTGCTACGTTATACAGGAGATGAAATTTTAAACTGTTCCGATGATACAAAGCTAAATGGGTAGGAAGAGATGCATGTCTTTGTAAACTGACATTTAAGTCACTGTTCTTGGGGACAAAGCGATGTCCCTTACCCTGTCTCTTAGACAGCAGCAGCATTGGCATCTGGGATGACATTTTATATTTTTAATTTTTTGATAGAATGTTTTATTTGCTACTGTAAAAATGATTGGATCAAGGCAACTGTTGATGCTGCAGATGATTTCTGTGATTCGATAAACTACCATTAATGTGCTTATGCTTTCAGAGGATGGTTGACAACAGGCTTTGTAAATTATTATCACCATCATCGTAATGTGATAAGGTGTGAAAGACACAGCAAATACAATCATAGCAGCTGAAATCAGTAAAAGAGGCCTAATAATTCTATTTCTTCTTTGCTGACGTTTACAGAGTTGTATTAGTGCTTTGAGAGTCAACATATAGCATGTAAAAATGACTGTGACTGGAATTAGGAATCTCAATACAATCTTGGAGAGTACGAATGGCACTTCAAAGTGTAAGTGTTCTCCAATGTCATCTTCGGAATTTTTGTTGTCATGCTGTCTTCCAGCTTCAATTGTGCAGAAAATCTCTGGCACTGATGCGAGAACTACGAAGATCCATACAGCAGCAGTACAAAACATGGCCTTTCCTTTGTTCCACCATGTTAATGAAGTGATAGGATGGACAGCACCTAAGTATCTATCAAAACTGATGAGTGTTAAGAAGTAGACACTTCCATATATATTAATACTAAAAAATAGTCTTACGATGTAAAAAAATGTTTGACTGAGATAGTTATCTGACTTCTGGAGACTGTGAAATACTGAAAAAGGTGCCATGAGGATCCAAGTGAGGTCACACAATGCCAAATTAAATAGAAATATGCTGTTAGTAGTCCAGGTCTTCATGCAGTATACATAATGTCGAAGGGCAAGTATGTTGCCTAGAAATCCCACTATCAAAGTGAAAAGGCAAACCAGAATCAGCAAATAGCAGTACCACTCCATCTTAGGATGGTTGTTGCAAATGAAAATAGTGCATGTACCATTTGTCATCTTTCCATGGAATAGGCCTGAAGGGGAAAAACAGACCAACAAATTTAAAATAATAGCTAAATATATTGAATTTACAATTAAAAACTTTTAAGTTAAATCCATCATGTTTGACTGGTGAAAGAATTCAGAATATGGGATGTACAAGTTCTCCTCTATCTGAAAAAAATGCAAATTCCAAATAGGCATCACTTAAAGCTACAGCAATGACATCAAAGGCAGAGCTTCATGAAACTTCTTTAAAAGCCTTGTATTCTGCCCTAATATTTAGTGTAGTGTACAATACATGAGAGAAAAAAAAGGCATGCATCCTTAATAACAGTAGATTCCCTTTGCTGACTAATACATCTGTGTCTAGCTTTGCAGGAAGCAGAGAGAAGAGCAGAAGGATAATAAATGGCCGCGCTCGCTCCACCCTTGCTGTGACTGGCTTGGGTACCTGTACTGGGCCTAGAGGGATTTGTAATGTGGGTAGCTGTGCAGTGGGCTGTGGCTGAGATCCAGAAGGCAATATAAAAAAAAATCATGTTGTGCTGATTTATATCCAAAGCAGTGAACAAAATGCTCTTTTGCTATTGTATGCATGATTTTTCTTGGCATTCTTCTTTAAACAGATGTTCCAGACCAAAACCATTGTGATTTTGATAGGGATAGAAAGAGTTCACTTTGTTTCAGTTGTTCTTGCCCAGCATCTATCAGCACCTGTTATGGATAATTTGGAATATAGATCTGCACTGTGTTTTTCAAAGCAAGGTTTTCATGCTTGCAAAGACTCACTTTTAGTCCCATAGATTTTGAATTCCTAATTAAAAACAAAAACAAAAACAACACAAAACCAAGGCTGGACTGTTTTACCAGAGTGAACTGTCAGCAAACTCACTGTCAAGTTTCTAGAACCTCTCTCCAAATGATAAAAGAGAACAGATTGCCCTAAGAGGCTGTGGATGCCTCATCCCTGAGGCAGTCAGGACCAGGTTGGATGGGGCTCTGGGCAGCCTGATCTGATGGATGGCAGCCCTGCCGACAACAAGGGAGTTGGAACTAGATGGTCTTTAAGGTCCCATTTGAACCCAAGCCATTCTTTGATTCAATGACTCCGTGACTCAGTGATTCTATTTTAATATTTAAGGTCTTTCCAAGTTGGAGCTTTGTATGAGGGTCATAAAAACAGCCATTTAGAAATCAGAATCCACTATAGCACTTGATAGGAAAGCAGGATAGAATTTTACTCAGCATTTACTCACTTTACATAGAACAAAGAGCTCTTTTCTATAATGTTATTGATTCCTTGATAATTTTCAAACTTCTTCAACTGTTAGGTTGATAGTAGTGCTTTTTTGGAACATAATGTTTTGCTTTCGTACCTTCCTTAATATTGCTTTTCTGAAGGTATGTCCACAGGCGTAGCTCAGAACCTAACAAGTAAGAGCTATGAGCTGCTAATTAGAAACTGAATTATTTTGCTTTACAAATTTATGGCTCACCCAGATAATGTACTTATGAAAAGTTAGTTCAAACTGTACTGAATAAAATTATGAAGGAAGGTTATTTCTGAAGAAGTTCGGCAACAAAAGCAGTCAAAGGACTTTCCAGAAAGGTTGAAAGCCATGTGGTCAACTTCTGGTGTTTTTAAGCGATTGGAAATATTTGTTATTTCAATGTATATTCTTAAGTATTGAAGCACTGTACTTTAACCTGGGGTAACGGTATTCTTTCTCTGTACTTCTCTATGGCCTTTATGGATATCAAATTTTGTATAATGTTCTTCTTTAACCAAAATTTATAAGATGAACACATATTTTCTTTAAAATGTAGCCACCCTAATGAGTACAGTACCATTAAGTAACATTTGCTTTACAATGTGTTCAGTTAAAAGGAGTTCTAATATGTTTAGGAAAGTTATGTTTTCCTATAATTGTCTTGGCTAAATCTCACTTGTACTTTGAATTAAATTGTATTTCCTACCTCTCTGCCTTCTTTTTAAATAATTATGAATGAAATCACTTGATTCTGATTATGGTGGTTGAATAAATAAGCCCTAAACTGACTGCAAAAAACATGTCTGTAGCTGCATACTCCAGACTGCAGCTGTAATACCAGGGATTCCTGATAACATCAAGCTCCTGGAAGAGCTTGAAAGAGAGAGGTCAATCTCTTCCAGAGATGCTTGAGGAGAGTAGGTCAGTCTTAATTGGAGAGACAGCTGTGCCACCTGATCCATTTTTCTGTAAGTTGACTGTATGCATACCCTGTAAATGTGCTAGGGCAGTTACAGACTGGAACTAATAAATCCCCTGTAATCTTCATCACCTTGAGTTTACTAGACTGTACTCTGACTTGAGCTACATGGAGTCAGTTATCTGGAGGTTCTGGAGCTGCATATCTTGGTAAAATGAATTTGGAGATCAAAGTCACATTAGGAAGTATGATTGCATTTTTTCTGTGTTTCCCATGCTCTCTGAAATTCCCTTGCAGGCATCTTCCTGGAATTCTATGAACCCTGGTGTTCATATTTGGATTTTCTAAAATATCCTCACTGTTTCTTATTTATTCATTGTATTATAGTAGAGCTTAGAGGCCATAACCAAGACTGGATTTTTGAAACACTATGCATTGCAACTGGGGGGAATGACTTACCATCTATCAAACAGGATGGATGCAGTCAAAGAGGTTCAAATGATGTTTGAAAAAATAATGTTTTCCAAAATGTAATAAGCAAGAGAAAGGCACAAGCAGTTTGACTCTCAATGCTATATTAAGACCTCCTGGTCTTCCATTAGAAGAATGTAAGGAATTCTCTACAAGGAAAACCCAGTTTCATTGTATGTGCATAGACATCATCACCATATCCTGCTGTATCCTGAGACCATTGGAGCTATGCTGATTCCCAGTACATCTGCACATGTACTGTAATAAGTTTCAGAGGTACCTTTTTTTTTTTATATATATATCACAGTGGCAAGTTTTCTGCCAGTTAGGTGAGTATGTTGTGCTAATAATGCTGAGTTCCTTTCTTCGTAATGACTCAGTCTATACTGTGATTAAGTCACTATTTCTTTCATTAAGAAATGATGTTCATTTACGTGAGAATTAATGAAAGCCCATATAGCAAACGAACTACAGTAAAGGGATAGTTAAGATTTAAAAAACTGCTTACCAAAGACAATAATTATTAAAAAATACTTTAAATAATGTGATATGTAAACATGTTTGTATGTACTAATCAGAATGCAGTATCTAAGTATAAATAAAAAAAAAATGTTACTGTGGAGAATACAGATGGGATGAATACTTAATAAATTTTTCTCTTACCTACTTTAGAAATGTTGCCATCATCTATTTTACAGAAGTCTAGATTCCAGGCTGTGCTTTTCTTCTCCATTAATCTTGATCTTCTAGAATCGCAATTCTATTTTGCAAATGCTGCTTTTAATCCAAGGTGATATTCCATAGACGATGGCAGCTCTTCAGAGAGCATTTGTCAAACTGCAAGAGAGAGAACTTTTATCATGATGCCCCTCCTCTCAGTCAGGCTATATTGCTACTTAACATAGCAGACTCCACTTGTTTTTCAGGGAAAAACAGACTCACTACAAATCCACAGTCTAGATCTTTGGGGCTTGCATTGGTTCTAGCATGAAAGAGAAGGGTGGAGGGGCAGTTTCTAGAAAGTGGGATGGCTTACTTTACACATTTGCTCTTCATGACCAGCACTCCTTCCCACTTCTGCACAGATTTATAGCACTGCTATTCAATGAGTCTCAGTGTCAGCAGGCTGATGGAACTGATTCAGCTGGAAGAGAAAGATGGAATTATCATTTTTTCTAGACTGTTCTTGTTCACTTGTACGTACCTACTCTGCCAGCATGAGAGTAGACTGGGTACGGGTGTTAATGACTAGAGCAGGTAAATAATGAAGGCTGCTTAACTAGCATGTAGGATTGCATATAGTATATATAAAACCACAGCCACTTTTCAGTCGGGTACCACAGGCATGATGTGAACTGAACTCCTTCAGAGGTCCAGTTTAATGATTTATTCTCTAGAATCAGAATCTAAATTGGTTTGTCACCAAATCAGTTTGTGAGAAACAACCTTGTGGCTTTGTAGGAAAAATCTCTGTTCATGGCTGAAATGAAAAAGACAAGTTTGGCTGCCTGATACTAAACCTGACCTCCCCACACAAACTGGAATTATTGGATGTAATAAGAAATTCACTTTAGTGCACTATTTTGTTTTGTTGCTGATTTTTTTTTTTATTTTTTGTTATCATCTAAACACATATTTACTGACTGACTAAAATATGGTTTCTCATAATATCCATACCACAGGTCAGTTGCTCCGTCTGAAAATGTTTCGAGAGGACCACGGGTCTTGGATGACAATGTTCTTCAGTACCATCCTCTTCCTCTTCATTTTCTCTCACATTTATAATCTGTTCCTCATTATGGCAGGGAATATGAGGTAGGTTACAAAGTTTTGGTTTTTTTTTCTGTCTGTTTTGCTCTAGAATATATTCCATGGGAAACTTTTCATATTATGCTGCTTTAGAGTGACCAAGAACTTAGAAAAAATGTAAATGCAGTAGTATTCACCATCTTTTTTTTTTCTGGAACTCTTCTTTCTGAATGCAGGTAGAGTAGTAATTTAATTGGTTAATATGCCAAGAGGATTACAGTTTCGGTTAGAAAAAGTGGAATCCTAGCCTAATAACAACAGTGTACCCATGAACATTATGTAGAATTACTTTGATTTGAAAGTGTAGGTCAGCAAATTTGAAGTTAGGACTTAGTAAATTAGAAGTGTAAACATTACTATTGTTTGTAATTCAGAGGTAAAATTAAGAGAAATTGAAACATTCATATTTGAGTAAAGACATGTTCCAAACATTAAATATGTATTATAGTGCTGTTTTGATTGCTCAAAATAATGCTTTCTTATATGGTTTGTTTAAAAGATTCTTAAAAATCTGATTTTTTAATTTTTTTTCTAACTCATGAGGTGCTCCAACAGGGTAACATTAAGGTTGATTGACGGATGAACAGCTGCCTGTCTGTTCTGTTTGGATTCATTTTAATTTGAGCTTTTAATTTGAATTTTTCGGTTTAAGAAAACTTGCTTTCTCTTGTACTCAAAATCATTTCATTTTTTGTGAGAAAACTTGCATCGTTGGTCAGGCAAAATTAGTTAATTGGACAGAGTTCATTAGATGTGTTGTTTATGAAAAGCATCTGAAGAGTTTTTAGCAAGAAGTAAGAAACTCCAAGTATATTTGAGCTGAATAGCAGTGTCAAATAATTGAATGACTTGTTCTTAAAAAAATGTCGGAGGTAAGTCAACAGAATCTGATACAGCATTATTTAATGGACTTTTATGTCTGTCAACAAAAATACACAGTGTATGGAGTTCTCTTAACAATGAGACATAAAACAAACATTGATTTGGTGTCACTGAATGAACTTGAATGGAGACCAGCTGGGGTAATCGTGTGGTATGAAGACTAATTGTATTGATTCAAGCAAGGTGAAAAAAGCAGCGGAATCACTCAGTATTTTAGGAGAAGAAATGATCAGGAAATGATGTGGTAAATATGAATAGGTGCCTAATAATAGGCAGAATAATCCTCCCTGCAGTGGAGAGGGCGGGAGCATTGCAGCTTTCTTTCTTCCCTATTTACACAGTCTATTATTGGTACTACATTAAGATTTAGATTTGGTATTTCTAAAGCTCCAGGAGCTATAACTAGCTATTAATCAAAGCATTAACTGCTTTGAAAGCTTGGCTCATATCTGGAAACTGGAGTTCATTTGTCCTTGTCAACATTCCCGTTCCTCCTATCTGTTACACGTTTCCATTAGCTGCACTGAGAAGATTGTGTGGCAATCGTCGTCCAAGTTCATGGAAATAGGCACAGACTATTACTAAAATGGCTGGTGTCAGTTGATCTACTCTCTCTCTGTGAAGTTTCTCATTGACTGGAACTGATGCTGGCTTTAGGTTTGTCATGATCATTTAGGGAAACTGGCTATGCTGTTCTAAGGAATCACCCTGACTTTCCAAAATGCGATAAAGACTTGGTAAAGCTGTTTTGGGTGTACATTCTGGTGAAAAGGCATTGGGCAGGTATGGAACAAAATGTTTCAAACTGCACAACTTAAAACATCAGTTAAACTGAGCTGTCCTCTCAAAGTCAAGGTAGAACAACGTGCAGTACTTTTGAAAATAGCATTTCTTCTACAAAAGGCAAACATTATCAAAGCCAAATACTTCACATCAATATAATAAAATGTTTTAAAGTATGGATTATCTTTCCTGAGTTAATATAATACTCATGAAAGCCATTTAATGGTACTTCTGTCTATGTGTTTTGACACAGTTCCTTACTGAAATGACTGGTATCAAAGAAATTGGTTTCCAAAAGGAAGGTCAGAGTCCACCTGCTGCATGAAGGTTACAGTCTCTGTAGAGACAATCAGGTCCCACACCTATGAGATTCTGTGAAACGCAGGCACACAGAATACATATCATTTTAATGCAAGACTGTGAAAGACTTAAAATTACTTTCCTTGAAATTGAGGGGAAAAAAAGAACAATTCTTGATGTATTTGCTCCTTGCTGTGTCTCTTGTTCAGCTTGCCCTGTTCACTGCCAAGAGAGTGATTCTGAAAAGTACCTGTATGTCAAACATTTGATATTATTAGTGAAAATTCCTCTGTGGCTCATGAGTAGGAGAATCCTGTGCCTTGCATGTGCATGCCTGTGTAGATGATCACAGCAGAAGTAACATCCTGCTGAGGACTTGAAAAACCAATGGCAGGAGTGCTTTCTGTGTTACCATCGCTAAGAAGGCATATTTTACATTTGTCAAGAGTATTTTTAATAAGTATTTTTGAAGACATTTCAGTTAATGTGTATCTTAATGTGGTAAAGTAAAAAAGTCTGAATGCATTCCTTTAAAAAAGGGTAATTGTTGGGACCATAGGTTTGCTAGGAATAGTGAAAACTGAATAAATTGCTGGTATTTGAATATACGAGAGCTGCCACGAAAGTAATGTCTCCTATTTTATTAGGTTGCCCCATGACATCAAGGGTAGATGTGGGTGGTATGGCAGTAGAGACTGAACCTTCCTGACACTATCTCGTTTGTTTTTTTTTGCTGTGTGACAGATGGCAGTAGAGGGACAGTCTGATAAAATTGGTGTGTCTTGATATGGAAGTGTGGATGAAGCAAAAGTGTGTCATTGAATTACTCCATGCAGAAAAAAAATTGCAGCCATTGACATTCATTGATACTTTCTGAATGTTTCTGGAGACCAACCAGGGGATGTGAGCACAGTGAGGTGGTGGGTGGTGCATTCCAGCAGTGGTGACAGCAACTGTGGGTCACCTCCACTGTTGCAGATTTTTACTGGTGAAATGCAGGCTTTTTTTCACTGCTGGTGAAAATGCACAGCTAATGGTGGTGATTATGATGAAAGAATAGTAGTGTTGTATTTTAGGAATAATTAACAATTAAATGTTAAAATAAACAATAATTAATAATTTAATAATAATGTGCTCTATCAAATGGTGTTCTTGTTTACTTTGTATCTATTTCACTTTCCATGGAAATAAATAGGCATCACTTTTGAAACAACCTATGTATATCAGTGATACTTCTTTCTAGGGACTTCACAGTTTATTACATTGACCCACTGCAAATCCGGTTTTTGCTCTTTTAGTTGAAGTTGAACATCTGGTTGAGGAAACATATTTCAAAAGCTGTCTGACAATCATTTGTGACTATTTTTGCTTCTTAACCCCAATAACAACAAGCAGAAGCCTAACTGGGCCTGAGAAAAATACAGTGTTCAGTGGAAAATTTCTCTGTCAGAATCATGGCAAACCTTCTCACACTGTGGAAAATCAGACTATGAAGACAGAAAAAAGGAAAGAATGTCAACTTTATGCATGGTAGTTTAATCCAGGGCTGAAGATAGTGTTAAAATTAAAGCTTTTGCATTCAGGCCTCATCTTACAGAGTCTGTGTCACTTAAGTGCTAGGTAATTGTAGCTAGGGGATTTTTTTGCTAAGGATGTTTTCATTACTTACCAAACCATTCCTAAGTACTCAAGAAGGGTGAAGTGCCAATGCAAGGCATTACTGACAAGTATGTGTTACCATATGGAGGCACAGCAGGGTTGAGGGACAGGCCTTCAGGAAAAAGATAGTTGTCTAACTGGTGGAAAAGATGTGGAAAAGAGAGGTTAAACGATCCAGAGGTAGGAAGGTTTACCCATTATTCAAATGGTTTCAAGATCTGGAGGATGCAGCAACACAATTCAGCCAGAACAGAGAAGCGTTCAACTGGAAAGCAGGACCTGTCAAAGCTGCTCTGAGAACAAGACATAAAAAGCTGTTCTTCATAAGTGAAAGTAACATAAAGGAGTGGTTCATGCTCAAGTAAGGAGAGAAAATTTATTTTACAATGGTTGCAATACTTGGGGCACAATAAAAACCAATTGTAAGGTATCAGAAAAATATATTACGTGTCTCCAGAGGCTGAATTCTGTAGTGGGAATGAGGCCATTTCACTTCCTCTGCAATTTGAAGCATTGAAGTAGTGAGAAGGGCATCGCTGAGTACATATTTTCAATGGGTGTGCATCTACATTAGCCACTAATACAGTTCACAGGGATGGAGACTCTGGTACACTTTGGCGTGATGCACATTGGTCCAAGGATATATTGCAAATTGTGCACTGGTTTAGTGCGCATGAATAGAAGTTCACTGTCAGAACCCTGAGGTCTGTCATACCTGTGCACAGTGGTACTGTTGGAAATATCCAAATAATTTTCCAGGACGGTATCTCTGATAAAGCAGATTTTATTCGCAATTGCAATGGCGGTCCTCCTGCAAGCAGGAGAGCACCCAGGAAAACAGAGTTACATCTTTTATTCCCTATCCCCCGACGCTTATCTCTTTCTCCCCTAGTTCCTCATTGGCTGAGTACTTTAGGTTCACAATCTTCTCGACGCTTCACTAAACATGGAAACACTGGACAAACATAAATTTTTGCTGCATAAGCGTAAATCTGTAGTTAATTAATTAACTTAGTCCACAGCTGATCATCATTTCGTAGATATCTGCTTGTCCTCCTTTCTACAGAGATAAGTTCTGGAGAAAGACAGGGGAGTATCCTGGTGCCTGCCTGGCACATCCCAACCTTCTCACAGAGTGAGACAACTCGGCCTTGTGTAGAGGCCCTCACTTCTTTGATGTTTGCTAAATCTGTCTTTCTTTGGCTGTGAGTTTCTTATCCTAACAGAACAACTCTACAGTATGTTTCCTAACACTATACTTGCATTGTTTGGAAAATCTAACAATTATTACAGTTTTGCAAGAAAGAATAAATCGCATAATTCAGTATTCAGTAATAATGTTTCTAAAAGATGCTGTTAACATATATAGTATTTTACTTCTTAGATCAACTATTTCTAAGGATAAGTTACAGAATACAAATGCAAATAATATAATACAAATACAAATCTACTTCTTCAAACCAATTGCTCTTTTTAATACCAAATGCAGAAACAACATTCCATTCCTACAGTACTCTGTGCAGTGTGCCCATGAGGTCTAGCATACAGACTAGCCAACATCTGAAGTGGTCTTAGCACTTCGTAGCACCAGCAGTAATCCAGCTCTGCTTGATGCATGGAAAACTAGAGCTGTGTTGGGCTATTGAATTCTAAGAGTTTACTCATTGATATTCAGATCACAGCTATCAGATCCAGTCAGGTGGCAAGCTTCAGAGTGCTCTCCCTTCTGAATACCTCCCTCAATTGCCTGTTACAGGGACACCCTGTGCTACCTTACCAGGGATCTGATTTCTGCCACTTGTCTTCAGACTTGCAGCCTTTATTTTTGAAAATAGTGTGGCAATGATGTTCCAACCTCGGGTAGTGAAGTCAGCTAGTGACAGTAAGCACTCTCACATTTTCTACCTTCTAACCTGAAGGTTTGTCTCAGGGCAGTCCAGTGGAATGTAAGATACTTATCTTGCATTTTGCTTCCTACATTTGGCCATTTCTGATTTCTGTTTTGGAGGCTGAGTGATATGATTGAACAAACTAGATCAGGATTTCATTAAAACTTAGGGGTTATAATGTGCTGGTGAGAGCTGATAGAATTTTAAAAACGATGACTCTACAAAGATCTTGTCTTTTGAAGCAGATGAAGATCTCTTTCAGTCAAAAAGCCAAAAGCAATGGAAAGGCAATAGTTCCCCCCTTTACCTTTTATTATCTCTTGTGTTGCAGAGTGACCAAACTCGCAGATATTTCCAGAATCCCCTCCCAGCTCATGTCCACAGCCACTGCTGGAGGACTGATAAGCATCACAGTGGTCTATTCTGTGTTTCAGTGCTGTATGTCCCCAGTAGCAGTCTTCCACAAGGCATGCTGGTATTCAGTTCCAGCTTGGTTTCACAGGTAGAGAGGTATTATCTGCAAAATGAAGCTTAATATAAATGTATTGTGCAGTGCATGAGGGCTGCAAGGTGTCACAGAAAGTGCCCCTGTTGTGTGGCAAACCTCTGAATCCAGGGCCTAAAGTTGTGACACTTATCAACACTTTTCAATTCAGAAGTTTGCATTTAGATTTCAGTGTCCGTTTAACCTGTCCAGCAGTCTGGGGCCATCTTACCTCAGAGCACCCATCTATTTTAATCATAAACATGGGCATATACATGTGATCCAAGTCTTACTTATTCTAAATAGTACTATCATGACATCTACCAAATAATTTTGGTTACTGCCTGAAGTCTCATCAGCTTCTGACGTTTTGCAGTGATTTTAGGTGCTGAGAAACTTAAAAGATGAGAAACTTTTTTTTTTTTAATTAAATGGGAGAGATGCTTTGTTTGCGGAGGAAAGGAAAAAAACGAACATTGGTAGTGTTCTGTGAGACTGCGTTTTCAGTTTCCCAGTGAATTCCAAAAAGGTCCACGCGGTGGCAGCAAAAGGGCATACTTTAACAGCGAAAAGCTATATTCAGTGCAAGTTTTTTTAATTCTTTTTTTCTTCTGGATTTTTGTGTGTCACGGCGTCACGGTCCCTAATTTATATTATTCTCCTTTGAAAGAATTCTGAGTCTTCAGCTGTGCAGGAATTATCCCTTATTTTTCTCTTTGATACATAATTTTATGTGCTGAACATGTTGAGATAATCTAAATCGGAACCAAAATGTATTGAAATTTTTCCAGCTGTATTGCATTTCAGTGGAGAACATATGCCCTAAAGGGAATCTCTTCTCTTCTTTGAGAGCCTGTGTCAGCAAATAATGCCCTAATGTTTAAAATTATTACACAGTGATGTATTTTTCATGTGACATCCAAAAGTCAGAGTTGTAACTGCTTCCCTCCCAAATGTCAGCTGTCTCAGATGAATCAGTTTTCAGCTGACCATTGGATGTTGAGATGCATCATTACTCAACATCTCGAAGTGTCATTGCAGTTGTAGAAGCCAGCTATTTTTCTGTTGCTAATTGTGACATTACGATACCTGTAATACAGGGTTGTCAGGATTGTCTTCTTTGAGTGCTGGATGTGTCAAGAGGAGGTTTTCAGTGAATTTATTACCTGTACTGTCAATGGGTTTCAGTTATTACTACAAAGCACTAGGAGAAAGTATATGTTGATGAGCTTGTATCTTTTCTTGTAGCTTATTTCTGACATAGAAAAGGTGTGAAATTGCAATACAGTTTAGATTAATAGCAAAACTTCCTTTTATTGTATTCCTTTAATTAATTTTAACTTTCTTTTTGAAGAGGACTCTGTTTCAGTAATCAGATGATTTGGGATCCAATTCCAAAGAGTCTGCAGTTGAAGAATATAGAGAAAGAGGGCTTGTATTTCATTTAATAAGCTGAAGCAAGTAAGCAGCTATATACAACAACATATGAATAGTTTTCCATTAAATACTTTACCTTTGTCTGGAATCATTACAGTTCTGCTTCCTTCCCGCCCCCCCCCCCCCCGTTGCAGCTACATAGAGATAATTGTGTACCTAAAAATGTTTATTTACTTAAGACTTTACACCATATCATATTCAGGATTCAGACTTTTAGTTTCTCTGTTTGGTTTTCAGTGACTGTAAGATTAATCATCACTAGCCTAATTTTTTGGCAAGTTTTAAGAACAATAAGGAATGTGTTTTACTAACTACTGTTACTGTTCTATAGAACTACAAGGTCTATGGTGAGTCTGAATTAGTCTTCCAGACCTCTTTCATAGTCATGTCTTGTCTATCCAGTCGTGTTTCATGGCGTCTGTGTTGGTGTATCCTTTGTCTGTATCTGTTATAGTCAGATTTTTATACTGCAGTCATCTTAAATGGCAAAACGTAAACTATTTTGTTTTGTTTCACTGTACTCCGTTGTTAAAGCATCCAGCTAGAGAAAAGATCATAATATTTGTCCCTACTCAGTTGGTAAAGATTATTACATTACACTGTGACTTTCAGAAATGTCAAGCTTTTGTGAACTGCTGGAAGGAGGATTTCAAAACTGTAGGTCTGCTGTACTGTTCTCAGAGACTAGTCCTTTGTGGGCACTGTGAGTCTTTCCCAGAGAGTATGCAGAAAATAGGGACACTCTTGGAGGACACATAGGCTAACATAGGCTGTGACAGATGCACCCTGTGTAAAGATATACAGAGAGCAGAAAGTTGTAAGAATACAACTTTTACAGTACTGCTCCAAGACAGCAAATGGCTGCAGTCTTTAAGTGCTCTTCAAGTGAGGCTTTTCATTGCAAGTTCTCATCCTAGCTGAGATCCTAAGGCACAGGTGTCTAGGGAGATTGCATGAGCAAAAGAAACCATGTTTTCTGAGGAGCTGTGATTGAAGAGTCTCTTGAGTCAACATCAGTACGTGAAATTTGAAGTTCACTTAATTTTTTTCCAAACAAGTTCAAGCTTTTTTAACCTTTATAGCTACGTTTACTCTCAGCCATATCACCTGGTAAAAAGTACCTCTTGGTTCCATGTGATAAATCTGCCGTATTCTATGTTCTGTTAAGTAGCTTCAACAAGCTGCTTCTTTTCCTGAGCAAGGAAGCACCAGAGCAAAAAAGAAAAAAAAAAAAAAGAAAATACTTTAGGTTAGCTGTAATTAAAAGATGAAAATTCTGAAACCCTAGGCCCTTGAAAGACTGAAAAATTAATTCTCCAGTCCACATTCTTGGTGCAGGCAGAGGACAAAGTAGGTCTTGCAGCTTGCTGAATGACTGCAATAGGATCCTTACAGAACCCGGGTTGGGTGGATGTAAAGCAAGCTATAAAAGAGATCCATAAAGAAATCTAGAGGTCCTGCTTGTGGTCAGGAGGATCACAGCCAAAAAAAACTGTGGTGCAGTTGGAGCTCTATTATTATAAAGCATAATTCAGGTAGATCAGTCTGAAAGCCATACTAATCAGTGATGGAATGACTGAAAATTATCCAAGCCAAACCATTTTCCTGTTAATTCTGTGGGGTAGCTTACGCCAAACCATAGAAATTTAAGTTACAGACATCAGTTTTAGAAAGAGTTCTCCACCAAGACATAGGCAGAGGACCCAGGCTGGCAGCTGGGTACTTGTCATGCTTACCATTTGTTTTAGTTTCAGGGGCTGATAAGTGTTCAGGTAAGAAGTACAGTGGCTGCACTATTCTAAAACCCCCTTTCTGTAAGAGCTTTTTCTCCATTCTAGTGTTAATGGCTGGTTTTAAGAAGGTTGTCCCTGATCAGAGATGCCAGAGGGAAGAACTGTAAGTGCTGAATCCAGTCAGATATGTTAGCTATGAGCAGGAACTACAAAGGGTGCTGGCAGCTGTCCTGGGAAATGTCTGTGAGGTTCAGCAGCCTGTCCAGCACCTGAGGGGATGCAGGTTGGACAGAGAAGCAAGTAGCCCTGAGGCTGTAACACGTCCTGTGGCGTTGCTGTGGTGACACTGATGTGACTTTGGGAATGTCTGAGGGCTGGGTAGACTGATTCCCCTTTCCTCCTTCGCAATATAAATTTACTGCACTGTATATAACTGACTAAATGAATTGATGATGGCATTATGTCATTGTGCCTTATACAAAAATTCACTTATACCACTGTTATATATTTCATATTTTCTTTTATTCTTTATTAGAAGTATTATGATCGAAAACAATCATTTCATCACAAATGAAAACATTCAAAGTGTCCATTGATACTTTGGTACTAATGTGAAGAGTCCATGAATCCAAGCATCATGAGGAAAATGTAAACGTTTGGTTTTTGATGATACAGTAAATTTACCCATTTTTCACGTGTTCTCATTCACCTCGGAAAAAAAAAAACAAAGACACATTTTTCCCCTACCCATCCTGTGGGCACTCACTGACATGTGTTTTCCTTTTTGAAGGGACAGGTAATAGCTATAGCACTGCTTTGTTTTTTTTTCATACCGCTCTGGATTGAATTGACATGTAGACACAGATAATGCATTACTTTAATTACACTATGACATTGTAACTGCAGTGCTGTCTGTTAGGATTTGTGAAACTATTCACTTCTGTCAGACCTCTTGCCAGTTGAGGAACCACAGTGTTCCTATTGTTCACGTCTTGTTTTCTTTGCCTGTGACATAGAAGCGTTCAGTCTCCCGGTGACTGAAATGCTTTGCTCTAACTCAAACTGTTAAGTTCCAGATTAAAAAAAAAAACAAAAAACAACGATTGCTGTCTAATGTTAATAGAATCCATAGCAGCTCATGATGTGCAGCCATTTGTCTATAGGTAATCATAATGCAGGAGGCTGAAGGCCCTAAGAAACCTGTAGGCACGTTAGGATATAGGCCTGTCAAAATGACCTGGGTGTCTTCTTGTGTCTCCTTTCATAAGAAATCAGATCCTCGGGTGATGTTTTCTCAATATAAACTAAGAAATCTGTAAAGCTGTAATCTGTACTTCCAGGAGCCTTGTCCTTTGCTAGTAAAGAAAAGCTAGCATTGGGCCATATCTTCTGCTGGGCAGTCTCTGTGCAACTGCTGACACTCCCTGCAAAAGCTGGTCCATTCATGTTTTTCTCCCATTTGTTTTAGTTCATATGAGGACATACGCATAAACACAAATACAGTTTTAATAAAGAAGAATTTAATAATTGGTGCTTCCACTAAAAGCAGATTTTAAAGAAGGAAAATGCTTCTTGGCACTTTTAATCCCTCTTCACTTTGGCTGAATCCCTTCTAAGATATCAAATACCTGGATTGTAAAAACATGTAGTGCAGCTGCCACCCTAGTGAGACATTTGCTTGCACTAGGTACTGCTGCTGTATTCTGCTTTTCTGAGGAGCAGACATCCCACCTGTCTCCATCATCTCTGCCAGCAACAGAGTAGGTGGGAGCAGCAGATGGGCAGGCAGCCTGTTCCCCAGCCTAGTGAGGCTGCTGCCCCTAGAAGCCAGGACAGAGAAGATAAAAGGTTAGAAAGTAGTAGTTTTGGAATAAATTTTGCAGGCATTTGTTTCCCTGGGCAGCAGCAGCTGATTTGATTCAGATAAAGTTGGCCATGCCCTGCTACTTGCTCCCACAAGGGAACAACTGAAACAAAGTCTCTGTTAGTGCCCTTCCCCAGGCCCTCTATGTGTTTAGAGTCTGGTTTTGGAATGTGGCTGCTTGTGTGAGTACTTAAGGTAGGCTGTACCAGGTTATGGCCCTGGTGCTTGTGGTTAAACTGCAACATATGTTTTTTTCTTCATCTTTCAGTAGTACAAGGGAGAACAGAAGAAAACAAAATACTGTTTGTTCTCAGAGAGATTGTTGTTTGATATTATTCAAGCATTCATGATTTCAGTACCCCCCAAAAGTACATGCATTTGTAAAACTTTTTATATTTTGTATTTTGTTGTCGTCTTGAAAAGTCAGAGCACAGAATTCTTTATAGAAATGTCCCAGTTTAACAAGTGATAATTCATGTATCTGTGTAGCTTTATCTAGTGTTATAACCATCAATCAACCTAAAACTACAAGTGTAACAAATAAATTGCTCATTAAAAAGACCTATTTACCTGCTTTTTTCAGAAATTCATGTGTCTTGGCGTTAATTTCCAATTTTCCAATGGGAAAAAAGGCACTAAATTTGAGGAAGAAGGTGGTTCTTTTTTCAGAATTTGGTATAGAAAATATGGTCAACAGAAATACTGAAGAAGTTATAGGTGTTTTTTTGTTGTTGTTGTTTTGTTTTGTTTTTAATTTCTTCCTGATTTACTCCTACACTGCATGGGAATTGAATTGCCAGGTCATGGTCTGAACCAGCGATTGAGCACCAGGTGAGAAGGCGTTGCTAACCCAGGGAGCTCAGGTGTAAGTAGTGCACCTGAGCAATTGGAAGGGTTGAACCCTGAGTCCACCTTTTCTCACTCTCACTTAAGGGTTAGCAGCCAAGGGAACAGTATCTCTGTACAGAAATTGTGCTTTTCTTGATCTGTTGCTGGGTGTTGGAAAGGATAAGCTACTTTTCCTTATTTGTCATTTTCCGTTGCTCTATAGCACTTGTATCTCAGTAGAAGACATTGCCTTCCTTTGCCCCAGAACTATTCAGATGTATCTGTTTTTTCTTTCTGCTCTCAGTCTTCTTGCCAAATCTTGAGTTCTTTAGTTAGAATACCTGCTGGATGAGATAGGACTCTTGCTCAGTAGTAACTGCAAGATTCTGCTTGCTTTTTATTCAGCCTTCTTCAAAAAAGCTTTAGCTTAATCTCTGTTGTTTTGAGATTTCTGAGGTGAACTGATTTTTTATCTGCAACAGTAACATGCAGAGTTCTGAGATTTGACTTACTGCTTGTTTTTATTTTTTGTTATTTGTTCTCAAACTGTATATTGTGTTGTTTCAGCATCCAAGTGGTCTTCGCGCTCGAATAAGTTCTTGAAAGTTTTCTTATATCATCTTACAGTGGTGATTTCATTTATCTTATGGCTGCTTGTGAGCTTTACAACTGCCTGCTGTTAAGAAAGTGAGGTCTTCAGTAATTCACAAATTCAGGTTTAGATTAGGATATTGCTGTACAATTTAAGAACTTAAATGAGTAGCACATTCTTCTAGCTGGGCAGCCAAAACAGCAATTACAGCAGATCAGTGTAGTTATCCAGAATAACAAAGTAGTGTGTGCTTGCTATAAAATGTTAACGAACCTAAAGTTCTTCAAGAATTCAAAGACCATTTTGACTAATGTACACATATCTACTTATGGTAGTACTTTATAGCAGAAGAAATTGCTAAATTCATGAAAATAATTTTTTATAATGCATGTTCCTGCGGCTTTTTCCATGCTACTACTGTTCAATTACATTTAGTGTAAAAGCGTTATAATTAACAAGACATTTTCAGTAATGTTCAGGCAAATTGGAGTTACATTCACTGAGATGTTTGTTTCATCCATTCTGTAGGATGTTCTGTGAAAGGAAGAATAGACATTGTATTTTAGAGTGTCTTGGTTGTGTCTGTGTGTGCTTAGCGGCGGATGTCCATACATCTGTAGAGACAGGAGTAATAAAGGCACATGGTATTTTTGAAAAAATGGAGCAGGTCACCATCTATTGATGTATGCTTTTGACTAAAGACATTACTGAATTTCTTATTTTAAGGTCTTTTCTTTTAAATTAAATACTATCCTTAATGCAGTTCACCTGTCTTAGAACAAATAAGTTTAAAAATAGCCAAGCATTAGATTCCAGAATTCTGTGGTGAAATGGTATTCAAATATATGTGCAAAAAGGTTAATATAAGCTGGGATACGTTTTCCTATGCACATTTTTTTTTTTCCATGCAAGATTTCCTACAGAAAATTCTTGAATGCTTTGCAGATAGATTAGAAATATTTTACCTCCTACCTGCTATCACCTGGCAAAGGGTAGGTTGGGAACTTATTTTTAGAGACGTTTTTATTGTAAAAGAATCAGCATGACTGTGGCAGAGAGCACTGCTGGTTGTAAAAGTTATAATGAAGTGCTGAAAACCACACGGTTAGATCCTATCTAAATGGAAGCAACCTGTAAAGAGACTGAAATGCCTTTCAGTGCTGAAATGTTTTTCAGTGACACAGGATTTGAAAAAAAGAGTAAGGACACACAGTAGGTTCTGGTTCTTTCACATGATCTATTCTAATACTTCGTTGTATTTAATGCATACTGAGAACATAAATTTATAAAAGTTAACAGCAGCATTTGGCAATTACAATTAGCTCTCTATTGTTTCAGAAATGATAATATAATGAAAAGAACCTTTTTTCTAGCCTTTAAAGCTTGCAAAGCTAAGAAAGGAGGTGTTCCCTTAGCACTTAGCCATCTGAGATATCAGGAGGGTCAATTACGTTCTGTACTGCATAAGGCTCAGTAGGGGAACATGTGCTGCATTTTTGTTCTTGTCTTAGATGAGCAGAGGCCAAGACCTCGCAGGCTCCCTGATGCCTCCCAGAGCAGCAGCTCTGCTCCTGAGCAGTGCATTGGCAGTGATGGAATCTCACAGTTTTGGTTCTGTGACACCAGTTTAGTGCCCTCTGTGAACTATGCTTCTTAGACTTGATAGGGAGGCTGGCAAGATTGGCTCAGGGACAGAAAAAAGGAGATGCTACACTTCAGAAATGTGCCCCAAAAGCCTGGAAGTTGTGATGGTTAAAATAGATCTTTTCTGTTTGCCTCTGGTCATAAATAGATGAGGTCACTTGGAGCCACAAAGGAATCTTTTAGTCTTGTTCTCAGAGTTACACTGCTGATAATTAAGAATTGCTTTCTCACAAAACTTACCCTCTGGAAGCATTCCCTGCGAAGCAGAATTCATATATGCATTCAAAAACGATGAGCATGAGTTAGGACAGAAAAAATTACTTGCAACAAAAAAATTCCTGCCACTAACTTGAAACACGGGAGCTAGAGTTGCTTAACTAAGTAACATGTTTTGTCTATAAGACTGTCAACGGTTTATGGGCTGGTCCAGCCCAGTTCCGTGACCAGCAGGGCGGAGGGATCTGCGGATCCGCGCCTCTGGGAAAGGGGAAGCAGGAGACCCCAAAATACTTGAAAACAACAGCACTGATCTGAGGTGGAACAAATGATTTTACTAAATATAGTATTAGTAAAATACAATGAGAGAGAGAGAGAGAGAGTCTGTTTGAATTGTATAGACCTCACCACAATGCTGGGGTGAGAAGTGCAGTCCAGTTGAGTGATTGAAGTACAGACGGCGAAGTGCAGATGGCGAAGCGCAGGCGGCGAAGCGCAGATAGCGAAGAGCAGGCGAAGAAGGATCAGGTGACCTTGCTTGGAGTTATATCCCCTTGCTGACCGCAAAGTCTCCTGGGGAAATGCAGCTCCTCTCCGACGGATGAACACTCGGCAGACATCAAACCCCACCCCCAATGCACCACATGATGTTATGGTGTGGAATGCTGATGACCAAAAATCATAAAACCATGACAAAGACCCCGCCTGAAATGCTGTGTTCTGTATCTGGGCCCCCAACATAAAGGACATAGGCCTGTTGAAGTGAGCTGAGAAGACAAGGCTCTGGGGAGACCTTATAGCCACCTTCTTGTACCTAAAGAGGGCCTACAGGAGAGCTGGAGAAGAACTCTTTGTCAGAGGGTGTGTAGCATCAGGACAGGAGGGAATGGTTTTAAACTTTAAGTGGATTGAGCTTTGGGCAACCTGGTCTAGCAGGAGATGCCTCTGCCCAGAGCAAAGGATTGGAACTAGATGATATTGAAGATTCCTTCCAAACTAAACCATTCTGTGATACTGTAAGATATGTGAAAGCATACAGAAAAGGGCAACAAAGCAGGTAAAAAGGTTGGAAAGTATGTCCTTTGGGAAGAGGTTGAGAACACTTGGATAGCCCAGTCTGGAGAAGAAGAGGCTGAGAAGTGACCTCATTACTCTCTCCAACTTCCTGAGAAGGGAAAGTGCAGGGGGAGGTGCTGGGCTCTTCTCCCTGCTAACTGATGACAGGATGCTCAGGAACAGCACAAAAAACTGTTTACTATAAAAGTGGTCAAGTACTGGAACAGTCTTCCTAGTGAGGTAGTAGACACCCTGAGCCATTCAAGCCAACTTTGGATAATGCCATTAATAATATGCCTGGAATTTTGGCTGGCACTTTCCAAATTAACTGTTCTGTTCATTGGATGTTAGAGAAGTGTTGTCTTCAGTGAGATAAATTTTTTTTTTTTACTCATAAGAAGCTGGTAGTTGAGAGACAGCCTTTTTATTTTCTTGTTCCTGTATGCAAAACTATAAACTATTTTGAAATTATACAAGCAAAATTAAGACAGCTAGGGGGCACTGTGGCTAAACATTTGTAATCTGCCTTTTAACTGGTACTGATTTATTTGTCTGACATAAATTGTACTTGGGAATTAACAACAGGTTTAAGGTTGCCCTTCATGTATTTTGCTGTTCCTAGAACACATCTACATTGCTATTAAATATACATTGTTTCTGTTCTTGAGCTTTTGAGCAAAGAGTAAAAGCATACAGAACTAAGTATTAGTGAATTTACAAAACATTCACTGTAAACCATATGTGAATTGTCAAAAAAAAACAACCAAAAAACAACATGTTAAAATTGCATGTTTTCAGATGTTGAAATCTTCTATCTATTAATCACAGTTGTTTACCTAAACAAACATGTATAACTAGTGATACTATGTCTGTGAAAGGAATGTCATGGTAATCTTCTGAAGAAAGATTCCAGATTTTGATTTACTGAGAATACCAGATTTTGAATGTGCAAGCTTGGATTTAGGATCAGATCTTGTTATCTAGATTTCCTTAAGATATGCCCTAGCCCTCATATGGCCTTATTTAGACCAGCTGAACAGCCTACTGTAAATCAGTATTCATATGAGTAAAATAGACTGAATCTGTCCATAAGTGAACTGCTATGTGTTAGAAAGTCAGGTGCCAGTTAACTATAAATCATAAGGTAATCTTTGCTGAATGTGTGACTTATGCATAGATAATGGAAACAATAGGTAGGCTGTACAAGGTCTTTCTTTGAATGTACAGAGGAAAATATATTGAGATTCTTAGGGGCTGTGCTGCAATTTAAGGTAAGTAATTGAATGCTGGCTTTTGTTTCCTGAATTAAAAATAGTGAAGATCAAATAAAGCATTATATTATCTTTCATGATTCCAGTGTTCATGATTTTTTTTTTATTGGGATTCAGCGTGGCTATACATATGGTTCTTTAATGCAAGGTTTACATCTGACATGTGTGTGCTTTTATCTACATAAATCACATACCAATTAACTACTGTTACTTAATTACGCCATCCATTTGGTGGAATCATTTATTTATCCCACCTAATTTGGTTTGTGCTGGTTACTGTTCACAGTTGTGTGGTTCAGCTGGGATTAGTTTCAAGCTGTGTGTTGCAGCTGCACCATGACTCAACTGTTCTCTCTTTTGTCTCTTATTCAGGAAAGTGACAAGATAAGTAACAGCTGAGCTAGTTATCAGTCGTGAGTTTATTGGTGGATTGAATGCATGCTGAAGGCAAAGATAAAATGATTTCTATCATTAGGGGTTGGGAATTTTCCTCTTCAGGCTGCTTATGATTGAGCCTATTGTTCTTGATTTTTGGCCTTGTTATTTTTCAGTGTCACTGAAAAATGTCTACACCTTTGCAGCTGCTCTAAGTATTTCCTGTAGAACATCTGAATTTGCAGTAGCCTTGCCAACAGTAAATACAGGTATTGAGTTTTTGTCACTGTACTGATAGCTGTTCTACTTCTGTGAATGTTGCACAAAGTATGTATTTTTAAAATGTGAATAGAAGCTTACTGTGCTGATTTAATGAATAGTTGCATTAAGAATATTAAATCTGTGATTTACAAGATTAACCTTGGATATTTTTAATTAAAGGCAGCTTTTTTTTTAAACCAGTTGAGTTTTTTGCTTTCACCAAGGAAAAATGGCAATAATAAGCCACCAAACAGAAATGGAAGTTTATGAGATATGGGAAGGATCACACTGACATAATAGAATTCTTAGATTACATAAGAACTGTCTGGGATAATTGATTTTTCTCACTGACACTCAGTCACGGTGCTTCTGTAAACGTTCTACACTAACACTTTGCCAATTCTGAGATACATTTGAGACAATTGGGTGTATAATTGATTGCTTTTATTTCTTCCCCTTCTATCCAACAGGAGACTTGTTTCGCTCCATTCTGTTTTGTGGTATAAAGGCCAAAGCTACTTTGAAATAGGGATTCAGTAAAGTGCAAGTTTTAAATAGAAGTCCTATCAGTTCATTCTGCAAAACAGCTGTTTTGTAAGTGTAATTTTTTGGATAATCTCAGATATCCACAGATAATATTTTCCTTTATTAATTTCAGGTAAATTAATGTGAAACAAGAGAAGCATTTCTCCGCAACAACATTTTGTGACAACTTAAACAGTGATTTCGTGTGTGTGTAGTGAAACCTGAAAACTGACTTTATGTTGATCGTTCAGTAATCCTTCAAGCCTAGTGAGCAGTTTTGGTCCCCATACTAATTCCTCATAGTTGCTAACAATGTACCGTACATGTAGACTTTCTAATACCAAACACAGACAATATCTTATCTTCTGCCTGTTTTTTCTTTGTTCATGTATCATAGCCAAATAGGTGGTTAGAAAGGTAGGATGGAGCCAAGCTGGTAAGCCATTCCCAGAGAATGGGCATTGATTAAGTGTCAGACTGCACTTTTACTAATGAAATATTAGAAGAGTTTGTATCCAGTTCCCTGTTGTGTACCTGGTGCTTATGTGGTACAAGTGTTCAGTCAGTTCTCCCCACCTGTGATTCAAGTGGAACCCCTCCTTCTGCCTGCTCCTAGGGAAGAACTTGCTTCATGGTCTTTCAGTTTTCCAGGGTTTGGGTAGGAAGACGCTATTTACCCCTTATCCATTCTGACTGCAGTATTTTGGGGAACGCTATGTCTGGCTTTGAACGTAGAGTTTGACAGCAGATAGGTATGCTGTCCCAGAGGTGTCTGCTCTGCGTTGGTAAATGCTCCAGGATATGTACACACTGCCAGTGCAAGGAGGAGGAACTGCACCTCTGAAATGTTCTTGATCTAAATATGTCACTGGATATGCCAGAGAAGCTGCTGCTGTTCTGAGAATTGTTGAACTGTTTCTCTGATGTGAGAGTTTACAGCTTCTGATTCTTGGTTGTTTAATGCCTTTCTGTGATAAAGGATTTTTCTGTACCCAGTGTTTGTTTATTTTTTTGTAGACATGTTTGTTCTGTGACTAGGTCACCTCTCAGTGCTATTTTTAGCCCACTGATCAGGCAAGTTTTAGAACCCGCTGTATGTTTTCTCTCCAGCCTTATTTTAACACATTATTCTTTTCTTTTTTTAACATGCTTTAAAAACGTGGAGTCCAGAACTGCATGTAGCACTTTGGCATCAGTCTTACTATTGCTGTTTATAAAAGTGAAATGATTTCCATTGTTCTGCATAGTGCATCTGTTACTGATGTAAATTAACTTGATATTTCCCTAAATCTCCTAGCCTCCATCCAATCTCTAGTGAAGTCTGTCATTCACATCCAGTCTTCAATTAACTCACATTGCTGCTTGTAGAAGTATATTGGGCCATGTTAACAGAGGCTCAGATTTTTCTCTTGCTTCCTGTTAGTATTTGGAAAAACACTGGAAGCGCCCTGATAAATACTGTATTACATAGACTTTTTTAATAACTGGATCAGTTGCTTCTACTGTTGATGTTTCACTGTTTCTTCTCTAAACTGCTCACCCTGTAGATGGAGTAGGTGCTATGGTGTCTAGTGCTTATTGCTGTTCATTCCTTCTGTTGGTTTTTGAGCACAGAGCTGCCCTCAAGAATACACACTAGAACTTCCTTCTCTGAGCACATAATGAAGGCTTTGTTGGAAGATTCTAAGGTGATTACCACATTGAAAACCATTTACATTGTTCCAGAAAAGTTTCCCACAACCTGTGCTGACAGCAGGAATGAAACAATGAGAAGTATCTTGAGTCCACGTACAGGAGGTGGTACATGCGAAGAACAACACTTAGCTTTTCCTCAGGGAATGGGAACAGGGAGCGGAAGGCTGCAGAGGTGAGTGCCATGGAGCTTGCCTTTTCTCCATTGAGAAGATACACTGAAATTAGTGCATGGTGAGTCAAAGGCCTTCAGTGCCCAGCAGTTGAGAGACTTGGTAGAACAGTGCGCAGCATAGACAGGAGATAACGGTGAGATCTGTGCAGGAAAACTGCAGCCAGTTGTGCAGTGCTGAGAGAAGATGTTTGAATCGTGCATTCCGGCTCTGCCCCTGCTGGTAAGGATGGCAGAGGTGGTAGTGTTTTAGATTGCAGTTGTTCCTGTTATGATGATTTGTTTCAGGTATAATTGTGCTTTCTTCATCCCTTGAATTTCTAACCATGACAGCGTTTACTTAAGACCTGTATAAGGTGATTACAGTTATGGAAAATTACCTTGTTTCCTGATGAGAGCATTTATTGTTCAATTAAGTTGTTTTTTTCAATTAGGTTGCTTTGTTGTGGTTTTTTTTGCCTGGTTTATACAAGACAACTTTCTATTCTTTTTTCCTGTTAATAAATAGAATGGCTATTAGTAAACTCTGAAAATTCAGTATTCTATTGAGTTATAGACCGTCCTGTAACATCCATGTGATGAACAGATCATTGGGTTTAACATCCAGTATTTAATAACATTCCTTCAAATATCTTCAGAAGACCTGAGGTAGTCCTACCTTCTGGTCTTAAATCCATCTTGTGGAAGAGTGTTGCTCCTGTGAAATGGGGCAGCCAATTTCAGGCAGGTGTTGTTTAGGAATGAATTATTTTGAGCACAGATATCAGAAACTTGTTAACGAGCTACTGGCAGATAGATAATAACTTTAAAAAGGTATATAATTTGTTTCTAGATGATGTAATGGAACAAGTACAGAAAAGTACACCTTCAAAAGAAGAATGTAAAATTTCATCTCTGACACCTGACACTGGCAGATTTACAAGTGGAATATGCTTTGGAAGAGCAGTAAATTGTATTAAAATGCAGAGTAACACTTTTCAAAACATTTGAAAGGATTCTGGTGAATCGAGGCATATAATTCCTGGGCTTTTACCCATTTTAGCAAGCATACTTTTGGAGAAGTGTGTTGCTATAGTTCAAAGTTTTGTGGTGCACAGTTTGGAAAATTAAATTAAACTTTTGGTCACTTTTGCAGTTAATACTTTAAAATACACACAGAGACAGCTGGAAAACCACAGCTGCAGAAGTCTGACATCCCTGCTGGGCAAGCTGATGGGATCAATGAACTGTAAACAAATATGCACTACTAAGAAGAGTCTGAAAGAATCCTTCTGCAGGGGAAGGTTATGCCTTGCAAAAATCTTTTACATTTAAGTGCCTAAGGCATCACTGAATATGTGAACTAATAAATCTAATTGATATTAACTTTCTTGAAGTCTTTCAACAAGTTTCTGATCTAAGACTTTCAAGAATCTCAGTCAGGATTAGAATGAAGATGTATTGAACAGCCTGTTAAAAGACAGGGTACAAAGGACAGAAATAAATAACCAGTGTTAAGAATGAGGAAGTTTCTTAGTAATGTGTCAAGGGGATCTGTGCTGGTATCTGTACTGCTCAGCGTTTGCAGACTGTGCTGGGAAGGAGGGTAATAGTAAAGTTTTTGATGACACTACTTTGTTCAATTTGGCGAAAATGAAACCTCACTGTGAAGAGCTGCAGAAGGATTTCACGGCACCCAGTTTCTAGAGGATGGTATGGCATATGAAAAGCTATTGCTTCAGCTAGAGCAAACAGAGCTGAGAGTTAATATAGGTAGTATAACAAATGTCAGTTCAACAGTGAGCAGAGGGCAGAGGTGAGAATATAAGGAATTATTAGGAAAATAGTAGAGAAAAAAGAATAAGTTTAAAAGGAACAGAAATCATGCCGTTGTTCATACTTGAAGCAATCTTTCATCTTGAATAATATGCAGCATCCTGCTCCCTCTTCAAAAAATAATATATAGATCTCAAAAATACTGAAAGCACAGCAAGGATGATCAAAGGAACATCTTTCATAGAAGAAGCTATTAAGTGGACTAGAGTCTATAAAAGCGGACTAGAGTCTACAGGTGGCACTCAAACTGAAGAACAATTTTTTGCTTTCTTGTATTATCACATGATAGAATGAAAATAAATGGAATTTTAAACAAATGATATCACATTTGATTGAGAAAGTCCTTGAGCCTTGGGTTACTCAAATCTGGGAGTCTGTAATGCAGAAGTATCATCTATAGTTTCTCATCCTAAAACTTTCCTTGATCATCTGTGGGAGGTGGAGTACTGGGATAGATGTTTGATCTGGAAAAGTGCAATCACAGTTATATTATTCTGATGTATATTTCTTAAATGTAAGATATAAAGTTATATTTAAAACAGTATCTTACATGTATCAAGCCATATGAAATACATACAGTAGAGCATTACATGTCATTTGCAACGTGCCTGTTCTGCCATTCTTGGTATAAAACATTCCTGATTTTTGAAATTTCCTCTTAAGTTATCTCATGAAAGACAAATTATCTTCCAGATACATTAACTGATTATAAAGTTGTAAGTGATCAGTTTAGAAATTTGGTGATACTTTGGTGCTGTAAGGAAATCTAGCAAGAAAGAGGGGGGGTGGGGGGAAATGGTTTCTTCAGTGACTCATGTAGACATGTAAATGGGAAGATTGGTTGAATGTAATGGCCTGTGTTTATTTATTTATCTGAGATTCTGCTTTTATGTCTAATTCATAGTTTCCAAATCTTTCCAAGGTGGGATTTGGAACAGCAGTATTTACTTAACTATACATTATTAAAGAGTTGCAGCAAGTGCCCAGCCTCTGTATCAAACTTGTTAACTAAATATCCATTGGAGAATGAATGTTTTTTCTTTGTCCCAATGCTGCTAAACACAGAGGAAAGATTATAGTGTAAAATCTAACGATGTTGCAAAAAAAGGTAGTGAACTGAAGTGTTTTTTGATGGATAGACAGGGAAGGGTTGTTGAATGCTACATAAAAATATTTGAGTTCTGTTGGAAAGTTTGTTTACTTCCATCTGACTATTTACTAGCCTTTTATGATAGTCTTGCCCTTTCTTTTGAGAGGCACTGCAGATGGACAAAACATGGGAAGCACAGATGGGAGAAAATGAGAATGGAAAGATATTTTGAAAGCCTTTTGTGAAGCAACAGAGATAGTATTGTAAATTCATTGGGTGCGCTTTGTGTGTCAGTTCTGTCCAAATTCTTCTGTTTGTTAACAAGTTTATACCAAAGAAAAACTGCCTGTTTCATTCATTCAGTCACCAGTTCATTCACTTTATGGAGCATCTCTCAGACACTGGACTGAATATATTCCATCAAATGTTTTCCCCACAGTCCTAAAATATTAGCTAAATAAGCCACCAGTAATGTGACCCCAAAGAGTGATATCATGTTATAAATATCCAAGAAGAAACATCAGAAAGCTCGACAGGATAAATCATCTCCTCTCAGTCTCTCTGACACCCACACATATACATGCGCATGTGTTACGCAACTTATTAAGCATTCAAAACATCAAATTAGTTCAGTATCTGTCCTTGGATTTGCAATTTGCATACTGTTTATCACTACAGGAGTACACATATTATGGTTTCCTTTTTATAAATCATGTAGATAACACATTTTCATTGCGTGTCACTGTATATAAAATACAATTCTGTTTTTGTCAGCAGACTGCTAAATGACAGCGGAGTGTCTGCAGCGTGCATAAAGCAGCATCTTGTAATAGACTGCAGGTCCCATGTGAAAACTTACAATGAATGCATTTTAAAGTTACAGTAGCAGCACAGCCTCAAAAACTGGCAGCAATCATTTTATTGTGATATATACATGTACGTTGATTTTTGACATGCTTGTATATGTGCCAATGTATACAAGTTCTGCGAAGATGACTGACAGTATTATGCACTCCATTTAGTGGCCCAGTCTTTTACTTAGTGAACTGGCATTCTTTCACAGACAAAATGTAAATAGTTCTGCTTATTCTGTAGAACACATGGAAAACCTGATGCTACTAAGGGGCAGTGTTCCAGTATCATTAGCAGTGTGTACCTGTGTATTCAGAAATGCTGAATCTTGAGGGTTTCCTGTGCAGGAATAGAATGCAGGACAACAGTAGACTGTAGCTACATGCATGTAATTATAAAAGACAGTTCAGAAAAATTTCACAGTAACACATATGAAATGAACATAGCGCCTTTTATTTTATTTTATTTGGTTTTTCCAGAAAGTCAGGAAGCTTTTTGCATGATACTTTTTCTAAAAATACAAAAGATCTAGAACCAAGGCATGTGAGAAGCATCTCTCTTGTTACTGGCATAAATTCTACTGGTTCACATCAGGTATAACGCCTAAACTTTAAAAGCCAGGACATTTCAAAGGGTGTTTTAATAGTTAAACATGTGTACATTGTTTCTGCTTTGTGTTGTTTACTTTAATATTTCCATCATTTAGTGCTGTTACTCACATTTTGGCTAGATTAAAGAGATCCCTACTATCAATAATCTCCCATGTAGGTACTTTGGTGGTGTAATCAAGTTTCCTCTTAATCTTCACTTTGATCAGATAGGCACATCCTTAGGACTGTCATTGCGAGGCAGGATTTACAGTCCTCTGATTACTCAATAATTCCTGTATTTTTCCTTCTTTCTAGTGTTTTCCATCAGAGCATCTGGGCCCAAAACAGCATTCTGTAAATATGCGTGCTGTCCAAAAATGCCTCCAAACCAAGGAGGAATACTGTCCTCACATTCTGGAGAGGCAGTTGTCTGTGATATCCTCAGGGATGTTGTTACCTGTTAATACTGAACAGAGACCTCGTGTTTTGTTGCCTTAATGATGCTTATGTTATGCTTTCTCACATGATATCCCTTGTTTTACAGATTAGCACTAATTTATTGACCATTAGAATGATGACTGAAGACACATAATTGTGCCTATGATTTGCTATATATCACTGGATCATCTGCAGTTTTGTTACCAGTCAACTTCTAATACTTTCATATCAGTGACAACTGACGAGTTGAGTGATAACTGTGCTGTAGGACCGTAGGATGAGCAATTACAGGACTGCATTTTGTAATCTGGATGAACCCGCTGACTATTCTTTAAGACCTCAATTTTGAAGAATTTGTTTTAGCGTTCTGACAAGATGGTAGTTTGGAAGAACACTGTTCTGTTGCTTCTCCGCATGCTCTATGTATTTGAAAGACGGCCTCTAGCTAGTGGGGTTTAAAATCAGAATTCTGAGGGTTATTGTCTATAGTCTATCTACAATGAAAAGTCTTATTTTTCAGCTGTTAATGGTAATGGGTGCAGTGAAGAGTTTGTCAGCCATTTCAAAGTATGGGTCTCCTTTCTTTTGTTAAAAAGTTTACTCAGATATTATGTACTAAATATTTCTTAAATGCCACCAAATAGTCAATGTTCTTTCATGTTTGTGAGGGATGCTGACTTTCTCATGACCTCAAAAACTCAACCTTCCCCTTACTGGCAACGGTGGAGCTGCGTAGGTTTTTATCGAGTAAGGATCTAGCCTAGTTTACGTAACAAATTTTGAATTCACTGATGAGGCTGACAATCAGATGGTTTGAAGTCAACCTTTTAAATAAAAAATGTGTCTCTTTAGAAATAACTGTCTCTGCTTTATCCTTCTTCCTCCCACTACCTCCAAAAATACTGTTTGCTCTTCCAGAGCAGATGAAGTTTCACAGAACATTTAAAGCTAGCAGAACCATCCTCTCCTGGACGCTGCAATGATGAAGACACCTTTTTCAGACTTTCAGATTCAGAGCAGCATGCTCCCTTTCTCTAACTTCTTTTCTCCTAGTCTGTTTTCACAAGCTCACATACTCTTACTGCAAAGACTGTTTTCTGCCCCAAAGAGTTGCTAAATTGTCTTTGAACATCTAGTTGTGTTGGGCACCTGGCAGTGCAGGGATCAAGTTCTACATGATGTCAGACCACACAGTGACCATTAAGTGATTTTGCTGCTACTGTGGCAAAGGAGAACTGTAGTGGGAATTTTGTGTTTCTTTCAGTAGAACACCAGTGACTGCTGAAGACCACAGGCGTAAAATTCTTGTCTTATAACAGTGTTTTCTTCTTGCTACCATCTGTGAAAATTTGAATCTTTGAGCATTTGTCTCATGCATTTGTGTGTGGGAGGTGTGATATGTTGAGTTTAATAAATGAGCCTTAGCTTGTTTACAGTATATCAGAATTGACGATAATTTGGACACTATGCATCTGTTCTGGAAAATGTCTTGCATACTTATTTTATAATGGTGTGTGATTATGTTTATACTTGATTTCTCCTGCACAATGAACCACAATTAAAATTTAATTTGTAATCCTTTGGTAATACAGTATGAAGCTTCTGTCAATTAATTGGAAGTAATTAATTAATTAGATAGAAATGAAAGTACCTCAGAAACAATGAGCTTAGAAAGCAGGACAGTGAAAACATCTGTGGGAGACAGGCAAGCATAGTTCAAGTCTCTGTGCCACAGATTAGTAGTGTTAGTAATTCATTTGCAACAAAAATATGCATTTGTAGCTGCTTTTTTTTTTAAACCTGTTTGTTGTTTATGGTTTTATTTATTATTATTATTTCTTTTTTGGACTGCAGAGCTGCAGATTGCAAGGGAAGGCAGAGTAGATCACTTTGAAATCACTGCTCACTGACTCAGGATGGAGGGATGTATGGGAACTGTTGAGTTACAGCCTGAACTACTGATTGATCACCTGAGGCAAGGACTGGGTCAGCCATGGGAACACAGGTGAAGGCAATTCACCTGTGTTACCGGAAACCTGGCTCCACCCCTTCTAGATTCCATTTAATGGCTGACTACCACTGGGGAAGGATCTCTATCTGGAGATCACTCCTTTTTGGGGTTATCTATTATGAGTCTAGATCCTCAGAAATGGGTAAGCATTTCTTCTTTTTCACCCTGGTGGTCTTTCTGACCAGAACACCTGCAAAGTGCCATCCTAACAGTGCTACTCTTCCAGCTGTACAAGGAGATTTAAGTCTTTCTTACTTTCTTAAATACTTCAGTAATGCAGGGCTTCATATGAGTCACTGCACATGGATTAAATCTAGCTAATTCCTTAAATACAGAAATGATGGACTTCTCATGGTTTAAGTTCTTTTCTAAGGCCTCCTCTGGGCCACCAGTTAAATACTAGTATTCTTGCTGTCAGTATTGCAGTAAAATGGATCTTGTATCGTAGATCATCTATACATCTTCTTCATGAGCATCCTAATTAATTGGTGTATTAAACTTGGTCTGGCCTGTGTTAGCCGCAGTTGGCACAAAAGCACTCTGGTTAGTCTTACCTTTTTGTGGGGAAAAAGGGTGCTAAGGACTGAGCATCCTGAATCCTATATAAAAGTGTATATATATGTATGTATGTTTATAGCGGTATGCAAGGAAGTTACTTCAGTCTGCCTCTGGTCTAATCTGAGCATCATTGCTACTGCAGCAGAGTATGAGGTGGGAGTTGAGCTGGAAAGTTGGGATCTCAGCAGTGTGCAACCTTTCTTTAGGCTGAATCCATATTGGTTTCTGTGTTCCTCACCACTGGGAGGTACTTTATGCCTAGGATCCCAACCATCACTGTTGTGTAAAAGCAGTCTTTTACACAAAGACAGAACACAAATTTTGCTTTTTGGACATACAGATGCTTTGTGGAACTGCATAGAGCAGTATTTGATCAGGTTAAGAGCAAGGTGTGGTTTTGTTCTATCTTAGGATAAGCAGTGAAGCACATTGCTTCCAGGCTACTTGAGTGGCTGTAATAATTTCCATAATTTCTCTGAAGTTTTGGTCACTAAAATGAGACACTGGGGAGAATTGTGACCCTCTGGATGAAAGGCAGTGGATGAGAAGTGTGGTCTAAGCTGAGATAACTGAATTTTGATTCCTGGATGCGCACGCATTCCTGTGTGTGTATTTTATAAAAGTGCATTTTACTTGATAGATGCCGAAGTTACATTTGCCTAATGGATATTGTACACCAAAGGTAGTTACAAGTTGAGAGGGATGGTCTTGTGCTGCTGATCTTTGCAAAAAATAGTTCTTCAGAAGGGAGAGTTGCTGATGAAATCTGCTGCTGTTAAAATATGCATAATGGTGCCATGGAATGTTAAAATTTTTTTGGAGCTGCCCACCGATGAACAGCGGTTAGTTGCTCTGTGAGGTTTTTCAAAGTGTCCTTGTGCTAATTTATATTGCATCAGGAAGAGCATAATAAATAAATTAGTTTTCAGTGTTGTTGCCAGAATATAGATAAATAAGACACTGTTGTTTATGATAGGAACTAGCAGTAACAAAAAGCTGTAGTACTAATACTCCTTTTCCACTCCAGTTTAAACCTATATAAATCTGATAGTAACATACTAGCATATTTTTTTGTTTCTTTTTGTGACCTGCAGATATTTATGGTCTTGTGAGAAAGACTGTAATGCATTGCAGTTGGTTCTAACTTACAGTAGTATGTAGTGGCCAGTCATCTAAGAAGGAAGCACAGGAACAAGAAGGATGCTGTTATTCATCTCCCAGTGAATGGAGACAGACACTAATTTTCCACCAATGCAGTGCTTATGAGTTTTGTATGTTAGATATTTTATCTGTATATTAATAGCCATTAATATGTATTCTTCAATGAATTTGTAATATCATTTTTCTCATACTACCTAAACTTGCTGCTACAGTACCCAGCAATAACTCCAGGTCTACATTATATACTCTGTAGAAAGATAGTCACTTCTTTTAAATTGCGATGATTACATTGACTACTACATAAGTTTTGTGTTAGGGAATGGAATGAATAATACCCTGTTTTCATGATTCTTTTATATTTGGGTCCTGTATATGTCTTCTACTGCTGTCTACTTTCTTTCCTCTGAAATGTTCCACTTGGGCTTCAAAAATGGCCCATATGTAATGGTGGCCAATAAACAGAAGTGGAGACTTCTTTGGGGGGGGGAGGGGGGGGATGAAACAAAACAAACAAAAACAGAAGAAAAAGATCAGTGCTTCAAAGGATATCTTGTGTGCTTTTTATTCATTGTAATGGCATTTCCAAGTCAGTAGACAAAGCCAACGTATGCTTCCGGTTGTTTATTCTTTTCTAACTGCATTGGAAGCCTTTTGCCAACGCATTTGTTAATGGAAAGAAGGTTATTAAGGCTGCGAGACCAAAATTTGACCAGTATTTTGTGGTTTGAATGGTGGAATGGTCTACACTGAAAGTTATGTTAAGACAGTGATGTTCAGGAGTGACACTGTGTTGCTCTTACCATTTTGAACCTGAAATAAGCAGAAACCTTTCAGAGTGTGAAGGAGTAAAAATGCAATGTTATCTTGAGTTCTGCTGCTACCAGTTGTTGCTCTTTGAAAACACATCAGGTGACTGAGTTTCATAACAAAGCATTCATTTTGTGTGGTGTGTCCCATCCTCAGTAGTTTGACTTGAAGAATTTTATTCTGCCCAATGCTCAGTCTTTGAAAGAGAGTCTGAACAGAAGCGTTGCCTTTCTGAGGTTGTCTTCCTGTCTGTGAACCACGGAGAAAGAAAAGAAACACAACAGTGAGGTTGTGGTTGGAGGCAGCATTTGTCTGTGAGTTGATGTGTTTAGGAGAGAGAGTAGGAGAAGGAAGAGTGCATTTGTTTTTACTTGTAAACACTGCTGTAATTATTGTTAATGTTTTATCTACACACAACTATCATTATCATTATCAGTAGTTGAAAAGCTGCAGTAAGCGCAGAAGAGAAGCTAGTTCAGGTACTGGGAAGTAAAAGAGTGGTAGATTAGCAAGGCCAAGAACAAAGAAAGGTGAAATGGACATATCACACAAATATTTCAAAATGGAATTTCAGTTCATAGAATATCTTCAAATTCCTCTATATACATGTCTATATACACATGGAAATCCTTCTTAAAAATATCTCCTTTTCTAACTTCAGTTTCTTCTGTTTTGGCCTCACCATTGCAGCAGAGAAAGCACGAGCTTCGCTCTGCTAATAGCTTTTTACCAAGACTTAAATAACGAGGCCTTCTAGTGTCTTACAGTACTTCTAACCCCTCAATAAATAAATTCTCTTTGTTATAATAACAGTAATGCTCTTTAGCATTACGTAATTTCTTTTATCTATGAGATTTACATTCATTTGTTATATCTTCCATCAGCCACTAAAGCCAGTGAAGAAAAAGGCAGAGAATTTAACAGACCAGTCTGTGTTTACAAAAATAATCATTTTCACATGGGTGGGTTCAAATTCCTGAACTACAACCTTTCCACGTTGTGCAAGAAGGAGCCTTTCTTCAGATTTATTCTGCATGTGTTTCTGATTACCTGGTAGTGTGTTTTCATTGACACCTACTGTCAAGATAACTGTAGCTTGACATGGGTAGGACAAGCTGCTTGACCAAAGGCTGGTACTGCAGAGACACCTAGCAAGGGTGGGAACAAAAAGCCCTCATGACTTTGTATTACAACTGGATACAGCTTTTAAGTCAGAATTTTCTACAGAAAACTTGTTTTCAGCTAAGTTGAAACTTTTAACAAGAAATTGTTTACTGAACTCTCCTATTTTTACTTCTGAGGTTAGGTGGTATAAATAGTCAGCTTTTAAGATAGTTTTTCATTACCCTTTGCACGTATCCAAATCATTGTGCTGATACATGTTTTTTTAATAGTAAGCATGGTTGGATAACTTCTGTTTTCATATTTAATGTTACAGTCTGGCTATTACCAACTCTTGGGGTGTGTTGTAACTTTTCTGGTGGAGGGAAAGTGCACAGCACAGGATAGGTAACTGCAAAACTACATCTGTAATTGAAAGCTTTCTTTTTTTTTTCCAGAATATTTTACTGTATCAACTTTTTGCCCCAACTTCAGAGAAAAATAATTATAGAAACATAGAATTTCAAGATTTAAAATCCTTTCTTATTGTCAATTTAAACATATGTATAAAATGAATAATTTTCCACTAATTTTATGGACACATGGAATGGTTTGCATTGGAAGGGACCCTTAAGATCATCTAGTTCCAACCCTCCAGCTATAAGCAGAGATACCTCCCACTAGACCAAGTTGCTCAGTGTCATCCAGTCTGGCCTCTAATGCTTCTAGGAAGAAGCCGCCTGCTTTTTCCATATTTAAACAAAATATATTACTGGGAACCTTGTAGCAAAATACAGAGTATTTTACACATTTGACCTCTATAATCTGCACTAGGAAAAAGATAGTATTGGTAAGGTATAACTGTCCTTCATAGAGTTCTTAGAAAAAGGATGCTCTCTATATTAAAAGTTGGAACGCGTTCACTTTGTGATGTGGCTTCATGGGACTGGATAACTCTGAGGAATAACTATACAGAAATAAAAAATATTTAGCTCCTTACAGCAAGTATTTAAAATTAATCAAGCTTTTATAGTTGTAGGTACAATATGATGCTGTGATTGATATTGAATGCTTGCAAGTGTTTTAAATTTAACAGGTACAGACATGGGAGTAACTGCCATTAGTCTTGCAGACTGTGTAAGAACATTCAATGTCTGTATCCATATATGAACTGCTACTTTTGTAAGTATGAGAATACAATTTTAATAGTTCAACCTTTGAAATACTGAAGACAAGCCTTTTGTAGGTGCAGATAACATCAGGAAACTGTTCTGCTGTTGGAAGATACGGGAAAGCATACCTGCTAAAATTGGAAACAACTGGAAAATTGGGGTCAAGCCCCTCAAGTAATTCAATAGGAGGCCAGTCTTCATTTATCTATAAACTAATTATGAAGTCAGACTTCAAAGTGCTGTCAGATCTGTTGTATAGATAATACGTGTAATCTATCAGTGATCTCAAGCAGATACTTTCTACCTACTAGCCATTAACTACAGATGTAGATATCCTTGCCATGAAACATTATTGCAAGTTCCTAGTGAGATAACAAATAGAGAGTACCTGCTGTACTCAGCAGGAGCAAAGGCTTAATATTCTTAACCTGCTGCAAGCGATGCAAACAGTTCATTAACACAGTTGCTTATGAGGCATGTCAGTATTTTATTCTTTATTAAGCTTTCTACTGTCAGCAGCTCTACAGCTAGACATTTATGTAAGTAAAATTGTGGGAAAGATCTTTGGTTTACCTTCTCTGAAGTGTTCCCAAATGCCCAGTTACATTTGAGGTTTGGTTTGATTTTGCTCTTTCTCTTTGGATAGAGCAACCAAGAGCAGCCATTTATTAGAACTTTAAAAATATATTTTCTCAAACATAAATTATTTTGTGTCATCAGAGTGAATTTAGAATTGATAGAAATGTAAGCAACAATCTAACTGTGCTGACTTAAAAAAAATAATAATTTGTTATATTCTGATGTAGAGTTTAATTAAAACTGCACCTTTGCACTAGTTTCCATGGACCCAACTTTTCTCATGTTTTTTTTCTGTAGCTTTAAGATTCATTTGAAATGCCATCTGTTAAATTGCTAAGCTCTCTTCAGTGGTTTAGTGAGAAGAAAGATCTGTCTAATAGGAATAAAAGTAAATTATTTCTGTTTATGTTTGTAACCTTGAGATGTAAGTGGGAATGTCAACCCTTCTGGTTTTGGCATTCTTTTGAGCAAGGTAAGTAATTCTTCCAGCATAATCTTATTTATCTCTTGTCAGCTCCAGGTGGCTCCTTGTTCTTTATCTGGGATATTTATTCTTAACAGAATTATTTCCACCTCAGCCAGGCACATCTGCAGTGTCAGCATTTCCTGATTCACACTCAAGTACTGTAATCCGCAATCTATACAGACAATGTGAGTGTAGGCATAAGAAGAAATAATAGAAAACCAGAAGACCGGGTTGGCAGAACTAAGCAAGTAAATTAGAGGTGGAGAAAGGGAGTCAGAGGAAATGCGAGTAAGGGAATCAATTTCCCCTATGTTTAAATATTAATACTGGACAGAAATTCATTTACAGTGAAAATCACTATAATGTCGTATAAAAATAAGGAAAATAAAAATGCAGTAAAGTATCTGCTCTTTTTAGGTCTGTCAGATAAGCTCAAAAATACATCTGCCTAGTTCTGAATCATAAGAAATTACCATAAGCTACTCACCCACTTAAGTAATTCACTGGCGGGGAGAAAATCAAATGGGCAGCAGGGACAAATTAGTAGATTTTTCTTTTTTTTTTAATCAATTTTAAGTATTGTTTGAGCCTTCTGTTATATGCTAGATTTTGGTGAAATCATTCTGTATATAATCTAACAGCCAGGTAGTATGCATTGCTATGACCATCCTCTGTTTCAGTCTGAGATTCTTATTCTATTTTCTTTCTGCATAATCACAAGCATTAATTTATCTTAATGCAATTAGATAAATGTTGAAGGGCAGGGTTAATTCATTAGTGCAATCCAATAACAGCTCACACCTACTTACAGCGCTTTGTGCTGCAGCACGTTGTGCGGAGTTGCGGGATTATAGATGTATTATTAATAATCTTCTTTTTGGTCTTAATTTTGACTCATAAAACTAACATGTGGCCATACTTCAATTAATAAATGGGAAGTACATTTGTGTATCAATAAGTAATGTGCGGTTTGTTTGAAACTGGTAATTTCAAATGGAACTGCAACCATACCTAACAATGTATTTAACATCTACATGTTAGCAATGAATCAAACCAGGAACTTGTTCACACTGATCTCTTGCATACATTTAGTAGTTTACTTAATGAATTCATTCTGGAGAGTTGTTGAAAACTTGTGATAAATGTACATGCACTTATATTCTGAGTTCTGCAATTTTATTTTAACTTGGAGAGATTCAGAAGGCTTGGAATCTGATGTATGTGGTGAAAGCTTTTACAATTAGACCTGTGCATTTAGAAGCCTATATTTATCCTTACCCTTTTGTTTGAATTGGCTTTGCTGGTTATTTTGAGGCCATGTAACCCTGAAAATGTAAAGAATCCACTAGAAGGAGCACCAGCTGTGGTGAGACCATGACCTCCTTAAATTTGTGAATGTGAGGAGTTGTGCTGCTTTCATTTAGCTGCTTTTCTGATCTGGTAGTTGGAGCTTTTAGTTACATTTCTCTTTTTTTTTTTTTTCAAGTGAATCTCCATAAGGGAATCCTGAGATGAATATGTGATGCTATATTCTACTTCGTTACAATTAATTACATCTAGCTATAGATTAGTTCTGATTCAGTATGTTCCTACCATGATTACATTTTGCAACTTTGTCTTAGCTTTTATTGTTTAATTATTTCTGTCAGGGGTTATCCAGTTTCCTGGTTGCAGTTCAGTCATCTGTCAAAGCAAGTAAATATATACTGTTTTCCGTGATCACATTATTTTATGGAAAATGCTGTGTTCACCAGTCAAAAAGGGGAGAACTAGGCCTGCAATGCTTGCAGCTTTATAGTAGTCCTATCTTAAAGTCTTTCTGGTTGCTTGTGTATTCCATTTTGTTTTTATTCAGTTTTGCTGTGTGCAAGTTGAAAGCACTGCATCATCTAAACCAGCTGAGAAACAGCTGCTGTGTAGAAAGTGCTGCAGGATCCCTCTTTCCTCATAACTATGTTATGCAGTTTCCAGAGAACTTCATTTTTCCAGGATGCTCTGGCTCAGCAAGCTCCATAGCAATATGCTTAGTTTAAGTGCACTCTTCCTGACTTCAGAAGCATTAATGTACAAGAAGGTAACTGTTCTGCTGTACCAAAGCAGCTAGCATGCAGCAAATTTTTTTTCCAAAACCAAAAGGTTACTTTTGTGCACCATTACTAGTAAAATACTTACATTCTCCTGTTCTCTGGCAGCCATATGCATCTAGGAGCCACCTGTGCGTCTAACACTTCACGTGCTACTTCTATGTATACTTCAATGTATATCATTAAGCCCAGTTGCATCATTTTGTCCAAATACTTGTTCTTAACTGTATTATTGAATCCTTTGATTGTTCTAAAAAAGCATCTTAAACTTATTTGTTTGATTACATTTATTTGAAGCTACTAGTCTGAGCATCTAGAATTACTGACTATTAACTGTTTGACAATAAATGCTTCCCAATGGGACCCATTTCAAGGCTGGTATGAATGTGAGATACAAGCTTTCTTATTGCTTATACACAGAAATCCCTAATCTCATCAAGCAGGTTATTTTAGGGAAGCCTTATCGATTAGTTGCATGATGCCTTGCAATTTCATTAATGAAATCCTGTCAGAAGAAACTGATGAATAACATCTTGATATTTTAGACTTATTTTATGTCAGTGTAATGCAGCTATTTAATAACATTGCCCAAACCATTTTCAGTATTGTTGCTGTGAAGTCGTAACTGGTGCAGTTACTGTTGCAGTTCTAAGAGCACAGGAACTGTGTGATTTCTGTGCAAGACTGGTTGTAACAAACTTGTGTTTTCATTAAGAAATGTTCATTTTAGTACATAACAGCATTTCTGTGAAGAATGTTATGGCAAAAACCTGTCTGGATTATATTAACTGGGAGTGAATTAAAGTGTCTTCATGCAGAAGTGCATAATTTCCGTATCTATATATGCATTTTTATTTGTTAATGTAACTTAATATTTAGAATTGTGAAAGGAAGCAAGTTCAGTATATATAGTCGACATTATTAAAGGCTGTTAAAAATAAGTCAGGAGGGGAGCAAGGGGCAATCGTTTGGGTAAATATTCAGAAGTGCACCTGCCCAGTTCTTGTCATAACTTTGCAAATCCAACTTTAGCACAAATTTTTATTTAAGTTACAGTGGGATGCTTCTTTATATTACTAGTTACTCTCAAAAAGTTAAGAAATAAAGAATTAGATTTCAGGAGATGATAATAAACAGCAGATTTCAACCGTGCTTCTTTCTAGAACCTGCACACCTGCAAAGGAAGAAGTCAAAGCATTGAAACCAGTGATGCTATGTACCACTAGTGTTTGCATTTGCTGTTTGCACTCTGATGAATGTATTTTATTTTACTTATGCTTTTCAATTTTTTTAATCATAGTTGAGTTTCTTGACCAGTCTAAAGAACTTGATTCTAAGCAGTTCCTCTCCAATCAGAAGTTGAATTCTCAGCATTAAGAAGGAGCTGTGCCAACCCAAAGCAAGACAGTTTTACCTATGTTCTCAGAAATGGCTTCATGTAGCTACTTCACACATTTGCCATTACGATCTTGTTTGTACAAGCACTCTTATATAGGATATATATACTGTGGTGTATTGGTGACCTGTTGGGGTGAATGTTTTGCTCTCACCTGCAGGGCCATGTTTCTTTTCTTGACTGAAGTGGCAGTTTGATCTGAAAAATTAATTTGTTATGCTAACTTCATTTGGTTTTGGTCTGTTATTCCAGCACGGACTTTTTAAGGAGTTCTATCACCTTTTTCCCCCAACTTTCATGTTTAAAATTCTTGACCTCTATCATTCTCTGGTGACAGAAAGGAGAGGGACATCTACATCGTCTCTCTTAAAAATGACTCTCTGTGGTAGCATTTGTTAGGCATATACGTATATTGAACTGGTAAATGTATTATGAAAGAGGTTGCATCTCAGGTTGTCCCTTAATCCAGGGAAGTCAGGTGGCTTCGTAATAACTTCACCCAAATTACCATAGAGCTTTTCACACCTCAGAAGAAATTTTGTTGGGGTCAAGGTCATCTTAAATAGTCTGTGTTTTTTTTGTTGTTGTTGTTGTCTTTGAAGGCAGAAGTCTTCAAAGGAATAGGACAAAACTGAAAGAGGGAAATGCTTCACTTTCTTCACAGATATGTGAAAAGTGTAGGCAATAGTGTTTTCCTTCATCCCATAAGAAAGAAGCTGCTAGTTCTAGTAACCAAAAACCCCAAATGCTGCTTCCCATGATGAAACAAAATTAATCCATATAATTACCCAAAACAAAAAAAAATTGAGGAGGGCTTTATTCTTCTTATGAATAGTATTAATGAATCTTTATGTCTCGGGCATCTATCCTCTGCTTATGCTCGGCTCTTATCTCTGTTACAGAGGTACAGGTGCTTGTATGGGTGAAACTGAAAAAGCATGTAAATGGTTTCAACAGAATCACCTCATTGAAAAATGACTGCTTGTACCAGAAAATTACTCCTACTGCTTCACTACTGCTGGTAGAACAATGCTAGCTTTTATTTTGTGAATGGCAAGTGTAGAGTTAGTTACAATAACTAATTTTACATGATTTTTTTCCAGGTGATGACCAGATGAGCTAGTATTAGAACTTCATATGCAAAAAGGCATTACTTAGCTGGAGTAAGGGGACGTAAATATAGTATCTTACAGATTCCATATGAAAAGTCATGAGTGGAAAACAAACAAACAAGATCCTTGAGAATGACTCAAAGTAGAAGCATGAGCTTTGTGGTCTGAGATGCAGGAGCTTCTCCAGGAGAAGCTTGAAGAGCGACTTCAATATGGAGATGGAACATAAGATTTCTGGTAATAGCACAGAGTGTTTAGTTTGGCGTGGTATTAGAAGATGCAGTATCTTAACAAAGAATCTAGACAGATTCTATTCGGAGTACAAATAAAATGCAGATATTTCATAGTGAGATTAAGCAACCGTCAGAGAACTTGTGATCATTTTCTGTATGTATGGTTGAAGTATTAAAGTTGAGACTTTCGAAAGGCTTGCCTAACCTCATTTAGAGTCAGTTTCTGCTGAGAATTGTGACCTAGATTATGTACATAAGACTGGATTATTGTATTTTATACCTTATGACCTTTAAGCCTGTGATTTTACAACTTAGTACGATGATAATATCATGCTATTTTTAATTGGAAATGGAATATTCTAGTTAAAATATTGTATACAAATAATTGAAAAATCGAAATGTGAATTAAATTCACTTTAAATGAACAGCATAAAGACACGGGCAAAAATATGTAAGTTGCATCTTTGAGGAAGCAGTAATCAGCCATAAAGTTGTACTACAAAGCTCAAGGTGAATGACCGTTCCTTTTTCTCCAGCTACAAACCTTAACAGCTATGATTAGTTTCACTCCATTAAGCAAAGACTGATGAACAAGACCAGAGGCCACACGAAGTCTGGAATTACAAATGTATAAGATTTTCTTTCAGTATCACTTCTTTTTGGTGCTTGCCACATTAGTATTTCACGACTTTAATTCAAGTAAATAGTAGTCACTTACTCTCTTGGCCCATCTTAAAAATAAATTTATTTCCGTAATCACAGGCGTCAGTTTGTAGATGAATTACCTGCTAATAACGAAAGCCTCTGTTGTGGCAAAAATTTATTTTAGTGAAAGAGCTTTCTGTAATGCCTCTCGTTGCTCAGGAGTAGATAAATGAGTGATAAACCTTTTCATTACCTTTTTTTTTATTTCTGATGCTTTCTGTATCAGTTCAGATACAGAAAGCATCAGCAACCTTTTACTTTGCTGCAACCTTGGCCAGAACTTCAGAACAAAGTATTTTGAACGTATTCCCTACTTTTACTTTATATTTTGTATGTATTTTATTCATGATATGTGGAACTATTTGAAATTGTCTCAGGAAAAAAAACGGGATATTAAAGAATTAGTAATAAATGAATGTATTTATCTTGCAACTGTAAAAATGCTAAGCATTAGCATTCCAAACCTAGCCTATCAACATATTATTTTATATTATGTCCTTCTCTCATCTTCTGGAATTTATTCTAAACTGTTTCTGTGAAAAAGAATGTTCCTACTAACACGGGTTGTTCCACTTTCTAGTGCTTCTTTGTCCTGGGAGGCATCTGAGAATATGGGAAGTTAATATTTGTTCCAAACTGATGATGTTGGTGGTATCAAGATAAATTCTTTCAAGACAGGAAGTTGTTAAAACACTATGGATGCCTACTGTCCATTCAGCTTTTAGAGAAACATGATCTATGTAGTCTTATGCTAAAACCAATCTCTTCTGTCTTCATTCTTTTGAAGTTAATCGTTTCCTTTTCTATAATGGGGAGTTAGTTTTGCCACTTCACTTTTGTAAGGGAAACATGATTTTTTTTAATGTAAACAAATTTCTGAAGAGAAAGTTTAGCCAAAGCATAATTGTTTTCTGTTCTGCCTGTCTGACAAAACCATTTTGGGTTCCACATTGACTTAAAGAACATTCATCTCTGTTGTGACTAGATGAAATATTGCCACTTTCTACCTAATTTAATTTCATCCCTGCTAAAAATAATTATGGAATCACTGGTTTCCGTGGAAAAAGATTTCTTCCTTATGATTAGAAGATATATTAAAAAAAAAAAAAGAGCTAAGTATATTAACAATTAAAAAGCTACATAACCAAAAACTCAAAAAAAACTCATGTAAAAACCAAGACCATCCATGGCTACATTGCTTAAGTTTAATGAATATTTATTTTGCAGGTAAAAAGCTCTATGTCTTATAAATTTACATCTAAGGTTTCAGTTCTGCCTCATGGTAGTTGCACAAAATTTTGAGACAAATGGAAGTGCTGATAACCAAATCTTACCTAAGGAACTTACACAGAGAAGCTTGTAATGATAAGCTGTCTGTTAGGACTGTGTTGGGGAGGAGGGGGGGGTGCGGGAGGGGAAGAAAAAGAAAAAAAGGAAAATAAGAAAAAGGATATAAAATGCCCAGGAAACTCAAGTTGGTTAGACTGTTTCTTTTGTGGATTAAAGGCATGCTACCAGCATAGTGTCCATTTCTGGGCTCCCCAGTTCAAAAAAGGCAGGGATCTCATAGAAACAGTCCGTTGGAGGGCTGCAAAGATGATAAAGAGCCTGGGGCACCACCCTTATGAGGAATGACTGAGTAAACTGAGTCTGTTCAGCCTGGGGGAAAGGAGACTGGGGAGATCTGATTAACATTTGTAAATATCTAAAGGCAGGTGGGAGGCAAGTGGATGAGGCCAAGCTCTTCTTGGTGTCTGTAGTGATAGACAAGGATGGCCCTAAAACTTGAACATAGGAAGTTCCAGGCAAACATGCATAAGAACTTCCTTATGGTAAGGGTGGTGGAGTGCTGGAACAGACTGCTCAGAGAGGTTGTTGAGTCTCCTTCTATGGAGATATTCATGACCAATATAGATGCCTTCTTGCGTGACCTATTGTAAGAAGCCTGCTTTAGCAGAGGAATAGGACTTGAGGATCCCTAGAGATTCCTTCCAGCCTCTCCAGTTCTATAGTTTTTCCAAACTCTGACTTCTCTGTCTGGAAAAAGCCATATGGCTTGTGTTATACAAAATACCTGTAGGAAGGCAACAAGGCAGCACTGTACATGCTGTTGTAGTGTGCTATACTAGTTACAGTATGATAGGAATCTGCCAGAGATGGTCAATCTTGCAACCGGAGAGAAAGGACACTGGGTGAAACAGTATGTTGGAAAAGAAATGAGAAGAGTGTATCATGCCCACACCCCATTAAGAGCCCAGGCATTCTGTAGAAGAAACTCATTCTGCTCTTCTTGGTTTTTGTCATGTCTGGAAGGTCTGCTTGTAAGAAATTTGAGTCTCAAAAAGTTGTTTTGCTTCCTGACAATGTGATGAATTAATGCTTAAGTCTTGTATCCCTTTAGCAACTGCCTTAATCACTGTATTTCAGCAGTCCATCTGGAGTCCAAGGACAGCCCAATAAAGATACTTGCTTATCTCTCCAAATGCATAGCTCTTTCTTAGTCGTTCCATTAGTAATTTCTTGTTTAACAGGCATTTTAGTAATACTTATTAGTACTTATTATCTTATACTAATAATTTTGAACTTTTTTTTTCTATATGTAGCAACATGATTACTGTAGCTCATGAATTTTTCAAAAGCTGAGTGGACAATTCAGAATTTTGTCACTAACACAACTGAGCAAATGGGACACTTCTGGCTAAGAGAAAAAGGAAATTGATCAGATTTGGAGAGATGGAAATAAAAATCAATTGAAATGTGTTTAAAGTATTGAAATAAGTTGATCATGGAATACACATTCCTTTTGGAATGTTTGCTACTGTCAGTCCTTCTCTGATGGGCCATCCAATCTGCAAAAGGAAGCAGAGATGTTTTTATCTTTACACTCATAAAACTACAAAATGGAAAGTGTAACATAGTGACACATACAGGATTAGCTGAGTCACTCACATGGGCTATGGATCATGGCATATTTGAAGTTGGAATCTCTGGGTATCTCTAGTCCAGTCTTCCTGTTCAAACCTAGGCTCACTGAGAGATTATTCGAGGTTGTGCCCAGTGGGGTTTTGAAAATATCTATGATTGGAGGTTCTGTAATAACCATTCTGAGCAATCTGTTCCCATGTTCATCCACCTTCACAGTGAAATTTTTTTCCTTACGTTTTAGTGTGATTTTCTGTACTTTGATTTATTCCCATTGTCTCTTATGCAGAAATAGGATGACGCTGAAGACTCTGGCTCTACGCTCTTCCCATATTATTAATAAGATCTAACATGACCCTTTCTTAGAGAGGCTAAACCTTTCTAATATAATCCCAGCTCTCTCAGCCTCTTTTGCTACATTCCAGTTCCTTAGCTGTCTTTGTGTCCGTTTGCCAGAGTACGTTGCTGCTTTTGTGTTGAACTTGGTGTCTGCCAGGTCCTTTCTCACAATGTTCACACTAGCTGATGAGTCAGGGTCTATGCAAGCGACATCTAACGAGTAATAGATACCAGTATAAGTATTTTGTTAATATTAAAGAATACTGGAACTACAAGCTATCCCTGCCAAGAGCAGGAATTTGGATGAGGTGATCTCCAGAGGTTCCTACCAACCTAAATTATTGTATATTTTCATAACAAGTATAGAAATAAGAAAATATCTCAAGTTCAGTCTTTTGCACTGTTGTTTGTCTGTATTTTTGGTTTTTTTTTAAATCACCTGTAGAGCAGCTAAATTCCAGTCCATACAAGAGTAAACTGTCATCAGCCTTAAGTTCTGGCAGCTGACCACTCTCTGGTATAATAGGAAATGTGAAAACTGATGGTGAAGCAGAGGAACTGGATTCCTGCAAGAGACAGATCTATTGCCAGTCTTTAGATGTAACCTTAGAGGAAATGAAAGGGATGACTCAATGTAATGCAAAGTGTACCTGTACAACCAGTAAATCCAAAGGGACAGGGTCACAGTGCATTCTTTTTTCTCTTATCTGGCAGAGGATTTTATTTTCAATTACAGTAAAGAAATGGAAGTTCAGTCCATAAATGTGGCAGACTACTGACAGAACAACCTTCAAAAGAAGATGAGAAAAGGTTCTTTAAACATTATGGGAGATAAATATGGCAATATTTATTGGTTTTCTTTTTTTTTCTTTTTTTTTTTTTTAGCTGAACTTCTGCATTGTCCTGCTAATGAGATTTCTCATTAGGTCACTGCATTTATCATGAAAATAATTACCAAGTTATTGGAAGAAGACTGTATTGTGAAGTGGACAGTATGCAATAGAGTTATGCTGATTTGAGAATCAAATCTGCAATTTCTGGCCATTTGTTTCCTGTGTCTCACAGTGATAGTTTTGTTTAAATACCGAGTAACATAAGGACAAAAGAATATAACAGTAAGTACCACTTAAAGCAACTTTGTAGCAGATCCAGTGTTGAACTCCTTTGGCTGACACAATCTGTATGGTCAGTGCAGTTCATATGATGGTATAGTAGTCTTAATATAAGTGTTTGCTTTGTCAGACAAGTGGAAGAATAGGCTTCATCTTCCCTTCATTTTCCATGTAGAATCCTCTGCTACAATTATATGCCAGCTCTTGTCAACTGACTGGCCCTAGACCCAGTTGTTCTTTATGCACCAATTTTGAGTAACATAGTAAAGAAGCAATCTCCCCAATTTGTTAATTTGTATATGGCTTGAAGTCTAGTTCTTTTCCATCTGCTCTGCAATCTGCTGCTGTTATTACATTATGAGATAAGTCAACCAAATCCTCAGACCAACTTCTGGGTTTTTATTACATTTTTTCCTCCCATTGCTTCTCAAAAGTATCTGTGAACGTGGCAGACTGTTGGAATTGTTAAGAAATAAGTTTCTGTATCTCAGTCTGATATTATGGATTGCACTGATATACAGCAGTCATCTTCAACAGATATGAAACCAGTCATACACGACAGAAAGATATTTCCTGTCCTTTTGCACCTGTAAGCAACTTTAAGGAATAACTTTTTATCACATAAGAGATTCCTATTCATTTTGATGTAGGTACAAAATACTGACTGTGTATACAGATTGTAGAACTTGGACAATATTTTAGAAGAAAACATTTACAAAGAAAATGTTTCAGGAAGGTGTTATTTAGAGTGCATTTTTGGCTGGATCAAATGGCAATATCTGTCTTCCATATGAATAAAGTCAGTTTTTCAGTCTGAATTACTTTTTTCTGCCTACATGGTTCTTTGAAAAGCCTAGTAAGGCTGACATGCTAATACCATTTTTGGTCTTCATAAGACCCTGCATATTTATCTTTGCCGTAGCATAATAGTGTTCCAAGATGGCATATTCTTTTTATTCCTTGAATGCATTATTTCAATTCCTTGAACAAACTGTAGTTTTATTCTCCTTTATCTACACAAAGCATTAGTAAACAGCTAGATGCACTAAAATCGCATTGTAGAAAGCATGGACTTATTCCTTTTTTTGAAATGAAAATTCTAGTTGAGTGCTTTTCAGGGAACAATGAAATCTCTCTCTTTTATCACATAGCGAAACTTTCTCTGCAATGCTGAGATTCTGGATAGTTAACTCTTCACAAGAGAAGTCACACAATGCAGCTGAATCTGAACACTTTTCTAAAAAGTGTTCTGTTGAGGACTGGGCCACTGCCAGTTCCATTCTTGCATTTCACATATAGTCCTTTCCAAATATTTTGTGTCCGAAGTGTGTTTATGAGTTTCTACATATGCGCATCTTGTCATCTTCCATCAAATTTGTCAATCCAGTTTCATATTTCACCTACCTTTCTTCCTTTTTTTTTTTTTTAACATTTTACTTCCCCTATTGCATTTCATTTTCTTTGGTTTTGACTGATGGATTGTCACTCCGAGGTCCTTGTCGAATTCAGTATTTAGTAACTTGGTGAACCAGGGGATTCCAGCATCCATGGTGCAGGTGCCATTAGTGTCTGTGAAATAATCAACTGAGCAGAGAGACAAACATCTGTTCCTAGTAAGATTTTCCAAGAACCTCTGTTCCACTTCTTAGGCCTTGCCTATATAGAAAACATAGGTCCTCTAGGAGGCAGAGCTTGTGGTTTCAGTTTACTTCACCGTTATATATATGGATAGGGATATATATGTATATGTATGGATAGATCGATATGGAGATAGATAGATATCAAATAATCCATATTCTGCATACTGTGCCTATGGTGAACTTTCACATTGTTTATGCTAACATAAAAGTTTTACGTTAATCTCGTTTAACAACTGCTAAACTATGTAATGACATGAAAAAAATGAAGCGCTGTCTTCCTTCTCCAAACTGTATGAGATGATGTATAGTTGCATATACTTTATTTTATTGAACTCAAGTGAAAGGACAGGGAGAAAAAAATCTTGGCTGTTCTAGAAGAAAGTCTGTGCCAAACTCTTGCCTGCTTTAGCACTGTGTTATATGGGTGAGGTCTTCCCATAATAAAAAGAGACCTTCTAAACTATAAGTCCAGAGCAGTCAATTGTAAAGAGCACCTTTTCCCTAGTGCCCTTTTAAATTTCATTTGAATACACGAGTTAGCCTTGTTTTTGATAAATAGGTTTAAGTAAATAAGTTTAAATAAATGTTACTTAAAATAAAAAATCTGTAAATAATTTATGAAAATAAGGCCTTGAGCAATCTGATCTAAAAGTTATTCCACTTAGTGGGAGGAGTTGAACAAAATCATCCTTTGATTTTCATTCCAGCTTATTTTTTTCTGTGACTTAACTGCTTTTTAAAATTACTATTAATTACTTATTTGATGTATCTTCCAAAACTCTGATAGCTACTTGAGAAATGTTCATCTTCTTTCCAAAATTTTATACAGTCTAATCTCCCTTGCTCTAACTCAGTCAACAACCCACAAGCTCTACTGCAGCTATTACATGTCATTCCTTTTTTAGAGCATTTCTGAAATGTAAAGTAGGTGGATTTTGTCCATGTCATCCATCCTTTCAGTCATGGATTTTATCACCTCCTGCTCTTCATCCTGACTTATTAATTTTAAAATATTACTTGTCTTTATAGAGAAAAATTTGAAGAAATACATAAAAATATTGTTGGTTGAATTGCTAATTTTACAGCCTTTATGCTTCTGTAGTATTATTCACAATTTCAACGATCATGATACACGATACTAAAGTTCAGATAATTTAAGATACTCATTGCAGGTCCTACACAGGCTATTTTCAATGCAGACTTGAAACTTTTGTTGTCTGAGGTTGGTTTATCTGTTAACATGAGAAGTTTCTTGTGAAAAAAATAATTATTAATAAGAAAATAGAAAACTGATAAATATTATGCTTTAGATATAGGTAAGCCTCAATTTACCCTGACTTTTACTGAAGGTCAAGTGTTCTCCTATCTCTGAATCCTCTGAAGCTATACCTGGCCTTATTTTGTGTTGTAATTTGAGATAGAAATGCATTTTGCTGAAAGAAGAATCTCCCGTAAGAAATGCTATTCCAAAGCGCTGTGGACATGAAATGGTGGTTTTTTTTCAGTATCACTAGAACTTTGGAAAATCAAAATGATTTTCTGTCCTGAACCAGCAAAATATATTAAAATCTTGGAAGTGCTTATGATATGTAAGCTTAGAAAGAAAGCTGAAATGTTCATAGAAAAAGATAAAAAAAAAACAAAAACAAAAACAAAAATGAACAAACAAAAAATCTGAATCTAAATAACTTTAATCTTGATGTTTGGTTTGAATTTTTTTTTTTAAGTTTAGAACTAGGCAGTTTTGCATTTTGAAAATAAGCTAATATTTTGAGCTTTTTAAAATATTTTTTCCTGCTGTGTTAGAAGTGTCATTTGAAGGAAAATATGGCCTGCCATTTTATAACATTGAAGTTCCTCTGACCTTTTTTTTTTTTTTTTTTTTTTAACTTTGACAAAAGGGACGTGTGCTGATAGCAGTGGCACTACAAGCACACAAGCCAAATCAAATATCCTTAGATCTTATATAAAATGTAATGTGACTGAGATTTGAAATTGCTGTTTATAGCCTAGGTGTCAGAGAAATAGCCTTCCAGCCTATGTCTGTGCTGCTTCAGATACTCTGATGTGTCTGCAGCAAAACTCTGGAAACAAAAACGTTAAAATGAAAACTTACTGTACTGTACTGATATATTGCGGGGGGGGGGGGGGGGGGGAAGCATTTGTAACCTATTTAGCAGCAGTTACATTCCTCTACCACACATTTATGTAAGTTTGGTTCAAATTGTAGGGTGAGTCATATGTCACATCTCCACTGCTTTACAAATGGGCATCTGTATGTAGGTTGTATACCAACTGTACTTCCAATTCTCAAACTGAAACTCCATCCAAGGAGGAAGTTTTTCACACAGAGGGTGGTGACACACTGGAACAGGCTGCCCAAGTAGGTTGTGGATGCTCCATCCCTGGAGGCATTCAAGACCAGGCTGGATGTGGCTCTGGGCAACCTGGCCTGGTGGCTGGTGACCCTGCACATAGCAGGGCGGTTGAAACAAGGTGATCATTTTGGTCCTTTTCAATCCAGACCATTTTATGATTCTATGATCCAAGAGATTGCTCTTAAAAGCAAACGCTGAGCCAGCTTTTACTGTAGTGAAGCACCTTATCTCATCCCAGTCATGGACGTAGAGATTCTTGCAGTGACTTTTAGCATTCAGAGAAACCCTAGGAGTCCCCTAGTCCATGCTAAAGAGACAGTCCTTTGGCTCCTTGTCATCCAGTTGTATGATGTTAGTGCAGCTTCCTGAAAATAAAGTGTTTGCTGCAATTCACTGAGGTTTTAAATGTTATCAAACTACTTTGTGAATATATTTATGTCAGAGTCGAAAAGTTGCAAGTATGTAAATAAATCTTATTTGTTTTCTGGCAGTTCTCAGTTCTCTCTCTCTCTTTTTTTTTTTTTTTAAGTGAATCATTCTTTTTTTCTTTTCTTGCAATTACTAGTTTTCAAAACTTTGCTGTACATCTTCCCTTCCCCCTTTCTATTTCTGCTAGAATGTTGACCCTGGGAATAGGTATGTGTAAGCCATGTCCCATCTGAAGAGTTCAGGCAGTGCAGTGTGATTCAAAGACTTACAGGTATCTTGTTTAGTATATTAAAAAAAAAAAAAGTAATTTTTTCCCTTAAAATACTTTTACTGCATCTCATTCTATATTACTAATATAACTTAAAATTTGCAGACACATTGCCTGTTGTGTTCCTTAGTTTCTGTTAAAGATAATTTCAAATTTTAGTAACTGTTCCCTTTTTAAATGTCACTTGCTGAACAATTCTCTTCATTTTGAGATGAAGTAGTGATACTCAATGCACAGAAATATTGAGAGCTTGAAAAAGATATGGATGTAATATATTTGAACAGTCAAAAAATCTGTCAAATTCTTCTGTTAAGTATCTTTCATGCTTTTTCTCAGACTGATCTGTAGGGACTGCTTTGTAGTGGAACCTCTAAGGATAGTAGAGAATACTGCATCGAAGCACTTAAAAGAGTGGTGGGGAACACTTCTCATCTAGAAGAGAAGAAATCTGAATTTAATTCCCAACTCAGCCCCTAATTCTCTCTGATTTTGTGTCATTTAAGGTTTAACCTAAAGAAGAACTATAGGTGTAGCAAATTCTGCCTTTTAACATCCCTGGGAGTGTTTGAACACTCACAAAGGTTACCTTTAGCTGAAGGGTAGGTTGCATTCTTGCCATAGTGGAGGTCCTCAACGCTTTTTGTTTTTTAAGTCTTCAGGATTTTCCCAGTAGAGATGCAGACTCTCTTTCTCTGGAGAGAGGAGAAAGGTGGTTTTTTTGTTGTTTTGTTTGTGTTTTTTTTTTTTCAGGAGAAAGGTTTCCCCTGCTATTATAAGCAACATCTTGCAAATCCTTTGGAAGCAGGTTGTTCGACCTCATGGATGCTGTAGGTGAAAACCTTCTGGATTAAATTCCTGCTCTGAATTGCTGTCAAATCCATTGATTATGGAGACAGCCTGAGAAAACTAGTATAATCATCTGAAAGAGAAGTCCATAGTCTTCTGGGCTTCAAGTTTATTGGCAAAGAACATGTAACATACCATGAGTGAGAAACATACCACGAGTGAGAAAATCCAATCTGCAGTAAAGGAGCTATGTAAAGACAGTAACATTTTAAATTCGATTCCAACTTACATTAAGCATTTTAATTACACTATAGTTTTTATCTTATCTAGAATCCTGTCCTAATCTGTGGAATCCATTTCATTTATATAAAAATGGAGAAAAGTGGTCTACTTCTTATTTACAAAAGTTAGGAAAGGATACCTCACTCTTGAATCCAACAATCGAAGCACAGGATGTATAGCTTCTGTTGCCCCTCATGTAAAGATGATTGAAATACATATTTCTTATGCTCCTGAAAGAACATGGTATGTGCAAAACCACTCTCCTAGTAGGAGCTTGTCTTCATCTTTTCTTATTATGTCTGACAGTGAGATGTAGTTCTCTGATGTGGGAAGGGATTGAACCAGTTTGCCCTGGAACAGTGACTGGTTCTCATATGCTCCCTACCATTTAATTTAGATACATGCTCTTCTACATTTACAGGCAGAAGTGTGATTGCTGCTTTTTTTTCAATGGGCCTTGTCAATTAAGGCAGGTTTGCAAAACACTGCACAGACGGAGCTCTGCAGGCAACCCAAGTGGAGGAATAACTACTTTATGGATATCAATCAATACAGGATGTGAGCAGGAAGCCAAATTGCTTATTCCTGTAGAGAGAAGCTCCTCTACATGCCTGGCAGCAGAGCTTTAAATGGCTGGGGAACCTTAAAACCTAAGTCCGCAGAGAAAGTAAGGCAGCCCCCCTGAGCCTGTAGGCTGATGAGCAGAGGTTTTCAGAATCACAGTTCTGTTACCTGATTAAAAAAATACCAAAACATTTAGAAACAAGTTACCAACAAGCAGTGTTCGGCATCAGTTCATTAGTCTCCGGTGTCTTGCACCAGGCCATGGATCTGTCTCAAGGGAGCCCTGAAGTGGTCAAGCTGTTATTGAATGCTGGTTTTGTTGTGTTCGGAGATTAGCCTGCTGAGCCTCACGCAGCTGTTGCCTCTCTGACACTCTGTCAAGCAAGGTAACTGGTTCAGTGCACTCGGGAGGGCTAGTGACCATGCAGTTGTCTGCACTGCAGGCAGGTAGCTGCGCTTTAATGCCGTTTTCCTTATGGCATGTTGGCTTATAAAATGTAGGTCTAGTCTCTGTCCATCTTCCAGTTCCTTGTGACTCCAGTTTCTTGCAGCAGAGGAATATCTTTTCAGCTGAGCTACATTATTTTCATTTGCCGTTCTGTTATTTTTAGCGGGCCAAATATGGATCAGGAACTGTATCTTCAGTTTTTTGTGTATGTTTTCAATTATTCTGTTACTCTTTGGCTCTGTGAAATCAAGAATAATGGCAGCTTGTGGAGATATGTCAAAGCACATGCGTCTTTGCGAACTGTGAACTTCCGTGCTGTCCCCTGTTGGCCATTGTCAAGGCACTTCACTTTGTCAGGTGCACGAAGATGAATTCAATAGATAATCAGCTATTTAGTGGGACTGCCAGATAAGAAAGCTGCCTTAGAAAAGCATGTATTAGACTGCTGAACGCGTACAGACTTATTATGACATGAGATAAAAGACATCTATGCCCATTCCCCCACTTGGAAGCATCTCAAGCTACCTACCACTCTATGCATGCAATTATTGTAACTGTACAGAACGTGCCATGTGTTATATGGCAGCCCTGTGCCCTAGGTACTGTGTAAAAAGCCAACTGACTTCACAAAGGTCCCTAAAATGGCATTCAGTCCCTGCACCTAGGCAACCCTAACCTCCCATCGGTGTCAGTGCTCTCATTGCAGTCCATGGGGATCTAGGGTTCAGTTAAAAAATGTCTGGATTGTCAGCTGTGTCACAGGATTTACGGGAGATATAGATGCCTTTGGATTATCAACTGGAGAACAAAGTATGTCACAGTTCTTGGAATGATTTAGTCGCCTGAGTTTAACAAAGGCTTTTGGTATATGAACATACTGACATGCTAGCTATCCTGCAGTAACAAGGTAAGCATATCCTTCACCTAGCACATCTACAGTAGGTTACTGATAAATCATGCTGTAATCTCCATTTACTTTTCTGATTAGGACTCCACTGAGTGTATGGATCCCTGACTTATGTTTAGGGATGTGTCTAAATTCAAGCTAAATCCCACACTTAGGATCCTGTTTCAGTGTAACAATGTTGTTAGCATCACAGTGGCTTGTACATCTGTACAGAAGTTAAAAGTGTTCCACGTGCTTTCAGACTGTTAGTCATTTAGACAGCTGCTGAAATGTCATCCTTTGGAGGAAAAAAAAAAATAAAATTCAAAATCTTTCTTGCTTTGAAAAAGAAATTCTGGGATAGTGCTGTTATTTTTCTCTTTGTTCTCTGCCCTTTCTGGTGCTGACTCCAAAAAAGTGATCAAATACATTGTGCTCATACATCTTCTTTCTGATTGCCTGTTATTAATTTACCCTTTGGATGTAGACAGCACCTGATCATGATGGATTTAGGACTCTTCCTGCCTCAGAACTTCTGTTTTTGTCTCCGGTTTGCTATGTGTTAAAACTGTGGTCTACCTGCTGTAGGCTTTAGCCTGGAAAGAGCATTTTGATCATTTCCCTTGCTTAACTGCTTCCATTTTACTATCAGTAATTAGTAGTAGGTTTGCTCCAAGTACCAGTTGAAAAATTGTCCTTTATGTACAGTATTCATAAATATGGGCCTCTCAACATTTAATTATTTACAGATATCCTCTCAGTTTTTGAGGACCTTTATACTTTGTTATGAAATTTAACCGAAGTGTTTTTCCTGTTAGTGTTTTCTTAGGTTGTGCTGCTCATGCAATATGAATGTGCCTTGCTACAGAATTTAAGTATGGCAGAGCAAACAGGCACTTTTTTACAAATGATATAAAACTCAGACTGGCCATGGATTTTTCAGCTAGGCCAAGCTAGCTGAAAGCCAATCACCCAATGGCCATTAACCATCCTACAAGGTGCAGACAAGCGTCTTAGCTGTGAAATGACAGTAACCAGCTACAGAAAACTGCTTTTACTACGAGCGAAAGCCAGAAAACTGTGGAGATTTTCCCACAATAGCTATGCTATTACTTCTGGTGCAGGTAAAAATATGTAACCTGGTGACATCAGCAGGCACGCGTGACTTTTTAAAAATGTCAGCTACTCTCATTTGTATTTGAATTAAAACTTGAACATTAAAACTAGAGGCTTTTTTTCAATTTTATTCACCAAAAAACTTTTTTTTTTTTGAAAAGTGAACTTTGTATTTTGAGGCTAAAGTAATACTGCAGAGAGTGGGTGTAATGCTAATAGTTAATAAAATAGAAATGTGTTTTGTTACTATTTCCTAACAAGCTAATGACGGTCCTAAAAATATTTGCCATTCCATATTTTATTACAACCTTTTATTCCATAAAAGGTTGTAATTTTGTTTTAATCAGTAAATGCATTTGAATTATGTGCAGATTATGTTATTAGGAGTTTCTTTAAAATAATGTTATTTTGCTCTAACTGAAGCTCGCTCAATTTGCAGACTTAGCATAGGCATTGATTAGTTATAGAATATGGTGCACAATTTATATTAAGCACTCTGGATGCTTCCGTGTTTCAAATGTTCAAGTTTCAAATTTCAGAAATGACTGTGAGGATGATCTATTGCTTTCAAGGCCTTTCTGTGCATTTGATTATTGTCTACCACTTACCAGATGTTATTCTAAGGCTTGAGTTACTACGTTCTTGAAAACAAGTGACTACATGGAAAATTTCCATTTCCATTAAAAAAAAAAAAAAGGGTTATGTCCAGTGTGGTATTTCTTCCACTTGTTAGTACTTATACACAGTGATTATTTGTCTCTCAGCCTTTTTACATAACCAGTCGTGTATACATCAGCCTGCCACTGCTCCTCACAGTGAGCAGTGGGGCTGTAGGAGTTATCTAGGTGGCTGTTTTTCAGGAGCTGTTTGGCTGGTTTCTGTACACCTGTAGTCATGTATAATGCATATTTCAATGTTTTATGCATATGAGTAATGGGAATAAAAAAAAGGTGAGAAGCGTGTTGGTTTTTTTTGGTTTTTTTTTGCATGTGTTTTACACAAAAAGGCTGCTTTGGGGGGCCAGTCCTTACAGCTGACATTCATACTGTGTCTTTTTTGTTAATGAGATGCCTCCTTTAGCAATGCAGACTTAATTATTGTTCAACTTTACAAAATATTACAAAACTGTCATACTGAAAATGCAGGGAAAAAGAGAATTTTAAATGTTTTCCAGTTACACTCTCCCCATCTCTCTGCAACTGGGAGATGTATTCTTGTGTGTTATTATGGTCTTCTCTAGGAATTTGTTATTTCCCTCTCTTGGAGAAAGTATCTTGGAACAGAGATACTTTAGACTAGATACTAGACCCAGTATAGCTGATCTTGTGTTCCTGAATCCTTATTTGCAATGCAGCACATTTACAGCATGAATGATCCTATTAACTACATGAAAAATAATTAAAAATAGCTTGGAAAAACTGCCTTTTTTTCCCCCACTTCAACAGAAAATGTAAGCCAGCATTTATATGCTGTTCATCTCATTAAAAAATTGGGATTTCTTTTTTTTAGTAACATGTTATCTAAAAGGTCACCAAATGTTTTTAATCAAAAGAGCCATTAGAGTATGCCATTTTATATGAAACCATTCACTGACATCAGTATTTCTACTCTGGAACTTAACAACTCGTATCTAAGTAGCAGCACAGTGCTGTGCATTGATTTGTGTGATCAAGACCCAGTATCAAAAATCTAGATTTTAATATGACTGCCCCAACAAGTGGGATCAAGCTTGCGCTGGTCCAGTTGCTCAGATATTGTCCACTAGACCCTATAAGTTACGTTCTTGGGTATGTAGTAACGATAAGGTTTGAATAATACAGCGATCATAGAAGCTGCAACCAACAACGTAGACACAGCATTATATAGGCGATGTTTCCAGGCATCTTGAAAACAGTTCCATTATTCAGTGTTTTAGTTCCTGAGAGCAGTCATGTCTTCCTAAACACTATAAAAGCATTTGAGCAAAGAATATGACTATATTCAAAGCTGTGCTTTCTCCCAAAGAGCTTTTACTCCACCAGGTAACTTTACCTTCTTGCCATAATGAACTTGGGTGTTGAGATCAAATTATAGTGTAGGGTTTTTATTTAAACAGAATAGAAACACTTCTTTTGGATTTAAATAAAATATATCTATGGAAATACATTGCATACGTCAAAAAGTCACCACTTTTCACTGAAATTCTCTAACGCTTGCACTACTGTGTTAAAAAAACATGATTGTATATGTGGTGGAGTTGAAAGTCAGGTGACTCAATTATCTCTTTGAAGAGACATTAAAGATTTTCATTTTTCTTCAACAAGATTTTGCAAAGCTATCAATACTGAGAATGTTGCAATTCCATTTGTACAGGGGAAGAGGTAAAAAGTGTAAAATTGTTTTTATTTCCAGAAACCTTACATAATCCTAAAGCCTTTACCTGTCACTACTTTAGCACCTTCAGAAGAGATGTGGGCTGTAAAATCACATTTCCATTTCTAATTGGAATTGACCCATCTTAGTTCAGTACTGTGTCAAGGTTCAGATCTAGCAGAAAAAGTGATTATGCAGGAAATGGGAAATCTTTCACAGTAATCATAAATTTGTCGCTAAAGCAAATTCTTTATAACTACATTAAGCAAACGTGTGTAGCTTACAATCTGTGTTCTTTTTTCCACAGTGCATACATTATAACAGACTTCATGGGCATCAGGAATGAAAATTTTATGAAGGTAGCTGCAGTTGGGACTTGGATGGGAGATTTTGTCACAGCATGGATGGTAAGAAATACAATATTACGTTTTAAAACGGAAAATAAGTGAAGTAAATTTCTTAGTTTCAGGAAAGAGAGGAAAGGATAAGGACTAAAACTCAGCTACTTGGAATATTCAAATATTTCAACTCAGAGAAATAGGAAATGAAGGCAAACATAGGCAAGGAGGCCTAATAGCAAGATATTTAAGTAGCTGGAAGTCAGAAAGTGTTTCAGGAGCTATGGCACCACTTTGTTCCTTCTGTTACGAGTGGGAGTTTTTCTAAGGACAGCAAGGACTTAAGTAAAAACATCCTGGTGGCCCTGTTTTGCTGTGAAATAATATAATGACTTGCTATCTGGTAAAGCAGAGAGTAATAGCTCAAGATAAACGAGACTAATTAAAAAAAAAAAAGAAGAAGAAGAAAAAATGACTGAATGATGTGATAAAGAATAATAGAGGTGAGGGAAAGCAAGCAAGCCATTTACCATCTTACATCCCAGAATTTGAAAGTAATCTATCAGATTAAATTTGTCTCTAGTTTAAAGGTTAGAAGAATAAGTTTTTGTAAAAAATAAGATGTGTTTATGAGTCTGCTTTTCTCTTGAATTATAATTGTTAAAAAAGTTATCTCTTGAAATGGGGGCTACTCATAAAGCTCCTTAGTGAAAGAGAACCAGAAAATGTCAGGTGGGAACTAAAATGAAGCACATCCAAATGTGTTCTTGTTATTCAGGAAAAGCATTTCTTAAACACAAAGTGATAAAAGTGAGTTCTTGTTACTTTTGCTTTTTTTTTTTTTTCTTTTTTTAGTAAGATCATATTTTTCCAATAACTGTAGGTAAGAATTTTAACAATTGTTGACTGTTACATTAGTCACTAAAGTCACTACATTTGTTTATACTGAAGTAAGAAGACCATGATTTTTAAGTTTGCGTAATTTGTTTTATTAATTAAATTAATAACTTTTCCCTAATGATTCACTGCTACCTCAGTTTTTCTACTCAAAATGATCAACATAATTCTAGGGAGATTCATTAAAGCAGGCAACGTTACCCAATTGTGAATGTTTATCACATATCACACAAGTGCGGTAAGAAAATAGCACAGCATGTAGAAAGTGTTATTTTAGGCTGTGGTATGTGTTAGAAAAAAATCACTATAGAAATAGTTTCAAATAAGAATCACTGTAAGAATCTTAAGAGTGTGTTCTACAAAACTGTGGGAATAGTCTGAGAAGGGGATCTGAGTTTATGTCAGTTTTATCGTGTATCCTCCGCATATTTTGAACATACTGTATAACAGATAAGGGAAAAAAAAGAGCATGAATGTTTTTTTCAGCAGATTGTTTAGATGTGTCAGTAGTTTGAGACAAATTATGCTTTGAGAAATAGTAGCCATGAAAATCAAGTGCAGAACAAATCATCTATACATACAAGGTTACAGAAAGGAGTCAACATGCATACTGACTGCTATTGACCATCAATGTGGATTTCTGCAGAATCAGTAATAAAATCCATGGCTGTTTCTGAAAACTTTTAGCTTGATCCCTGATGATGCATAAGCTAAGCTGAACTGAGAGGGACATACGTGTATTAGAGTTCTGACAACATGTGATGTGCAATTCACACTGCATTCCAGTGTTTCAGTCCCTCTTTTCTCATTTGCTGCCCCCCCCCCCCCCCCCCCCCCCCCCCAAAAAAAAAAAAATAATAATAATATTATGCGCAGCAGTGATCTCTTCCTTTGTACTCAAAGCTCTCCTGGGTCTTTTCAGCAATAGAGGTAAAATTGGATTGTACCAGATGAGATTCTATTGGAGTAGACTAGGAGAGGCAGTTTGGGGAGGTTGGTTGTAGCCACTGCTCAGGAACTGGCTGTGCATCAGTTGGTGGATGATGAGCAGTTGAGTTGTGCATCACTTGTTTTGTATGTTCCTTTATTATCATTATCTTCCTCATCTACCAAGCGGCAACAGAATGCAGTATAAATGAGGATGAATTTTCAAAAAAGTCACAATTCCTAGCACTACAAATTCACGTTTTCTCAACGGCACGTGATACAGACAGTCCATCACTCCTGAGATTACTGCCTTACTTTGCTGACATTTAGTATTTGCTTCCCTTTCCCTCTGTCATTCTCCCAAGTTCCCCATTGCCAAAGAAATTTTTAAATTCTTCTATATAGAGCTGCAATCCATGTTTCCATCAGCAACAATGCTTTTGACTGGTGTAAGTGTCAAGCTTATGTTTTTCATATGCTAAGATTGTCTGAAATCTCTTCAAATTTCTGATCTCAGATGTTTAGATCCTCCGAGAAAAAGAGAACAATGAGATTGCTTCTGCAGTGCAAAGTGTATGAATCAGTCTATGGAACATACAGCATTAAAGGGCAGCTAAATCTCGGAACATCAAAAGAATGTACATTGACAAGTGTAAAGGTATTAGTAGCACTGGAGAGTGGACAGCATGCACATTGATGAAAACCTCCATTGGTAAAGTGTGCTCAAAATTTACAGAGTAAAAAAGTTTGCCCAGAGTATATTGTCAATATGTAGCGCTAAGGCAATATTTCCGTCTTGGTCATGATTTGCTATTTGTAGATATGCTATCTGTCATAACCTCAAAATTTTGCTCCTGGGCTATGATGGTCCAATGAGGGCCATGGTATCTTAATGTAAAGCTAGAATTCTTTTGCCCCTTGTGAATTATTTTACATTTATCTACAAAATATTTCATCAGCCATTTTATTTGCTAGTGACTTCCTTCTGTAAGGACTTTCCTCAGTTCTTCATGGTCAGCACAGTCATCATCCTTATTACTTGAATAACTTAATATCATTATAAAGCTTTCTCACCTCACAGCTCACTCATTTCACAAGGGTACTTAAGAATATGATGAAGAACCGCATCCTTTGCACTGATCCCTGTGGAACTCCGCTAATGATCTCTGTCCATTGCAAGAGCTGTCTGGCTAACCTGCTTACCTTCTCTTTCCTGTCTTTTAACCAGCTATTTATCAACATAAAGACCTTCCCTAAAGCTCTGACTGTTGGATTTTTATAGAAGCCTTTGATATGGGATTTTAAAAGCCTTTAAAATATCAGGTTAGGATGTTTCAGCCACATCTCTTTTTATAAATGTGCTTTGTTGACCTCATTCAGAAATCCCATTCTGAAATATTCCCATTCCTCATAGTTACAGAGCCAGCCATTTCACTTTGCACTCCTTTCACAGCCTAAGTGTTCCCTGCTGCCATTAAAGAAATATTCAGATGATGCTGAGTGGCCCTGAAATTGCTGTTTGTATGAAAAACGAAGTCCCAGCTCAGGAACTGTGAATGTGCCAAGCAGTTTGGGGATGCCTTCATATGGCTTCTCACTGAAAGACAGAGAGCTGAATTCCTACTTCTTAAACCTTATGTTAATTTTCCCTTACTTTTATATGTTTTCTCTTAAAACTCTTTTGCATAATCGGTTGGACATACTTTTGCAGTTGAAGAAAAATTAATGTGGGAATACTTTGTTTTGTATATTCTTAAAGATAGTGGAAGGGGCAGAGGCAGAGCCTGAAAATGGTAGTGTCGCTCTGAAAACACAAACGTATCCTCTGGATACAATAGGTTGAAGACCTATGTTGTGAATATGTGTTTTTTAAACACAATCAGCCATTGGACATATAACCTCTCTTCTATGTAGCACAGTCTTCTGGATCTCTTAGGGCTAGACAAAGAGGGTCTTACCAAGCTGTGGTTATTTCCATAATTAGATGGCTGTTTTTAGTCATAATTTTGGACCAGGAACCAAAATTAGTGGATGTTTAATTTGAAGCTGGACCCTTCTTGGCCTTGTTGCGGTGATATACTTTTTCTCTCCTTCTGTGCAGTACAAACAGTGGATACAGTACAGTTTCCTTAGTTTGGGATAGAAATGTTTAATAGCGGTAAATATATACTTGCTTAAAACTCTTGACCTTGTAAATGCTGGTGTGACCTTACTCTATAAATCAACAGAATGCTTTAATATACTATACAGTGCAGGCTGAAGTAATGTAACACATACATTATACTCCAGTAACTTGATTTTATTTTCTGGTAGATATCCAGTACCTGTATATTATACCCTGTCAGCTTTATTCTTTATTTGCTTTTGTAAAAAGAACATGTGCTTACTTGTTGACATTGCGTTTTTTTTGCAAAACTATTGGCAGAAAAATTTAACAGTATTTGGAGGTATTTTCTATTCATTGTTGCCATTGAAATCTTGAAAAATATGATATATTTGCAGAACAGGAGAACAAGCTATTGAATGATTTTGAAGTGCTTCCCTTGTGTTCTTTAAGACAAAAGATTATTCTTGTCCTCATTTTTTTCTGAGACATGAATACCTACTCTGACATTCTAGTGGAATGAAGGATTCATTGCCACTCTGCAGAAATTAGGTTGATTTATCTCTGTTTTTATTTAATCTCATAGAGTGTTTGTGTTAATAGGGCATGTTCAAAGGAAGTGAGCAACCTTGATAGTGCAGATACTATCATATTACAAAAAATAACAGAAGCACCAAACTACTGCAGTGCCGATAGATAAAGAATAAAATGCTAGTATGATTAAAAAATGGAAGCCCCTTTTAGTACTGGGCAGGACACCACTATAAAAGAATGATGAAAGAAATGTGGCATGATTGTTAAAAATAACTTTCTGAGATATTGTACGTATTTTTCTTATAAAATGATAGCCACAAATGTTAATTCTTGATTGTATGTGTCTAAAGAGTGATCCTTCTTTCAGGAAAAAAACAATCTGCAAAGACTAGTGTATTTTTTTAATTCAGAAGCAGTGAAAACTGCTATCTTGGTGCTTCTTCCATGATAGTTGGGAGAGTCAGGAGTCTTGAATGAATGACACCTTTTCTAACTCATTCCTCTGTCAAGGACTGAGTGTGACAATTCAGACTGTGATCAGAGTCAATCTTCTTGATTCTTTCTATTTCACTGACATATCAAATGACAAAATAAAATGCTAATTGAATTTGCAGTGGTGTCTAAAATACTGTATAGCTAACAACTCTGCTGTGCTTCAGTAGTGGAAATGAAATTGAACAAAGAAGCGTCAAATGAAAGGAGCAAAGTGTATGACACATTACTAAAACCACTTACCAGAGCTACACAGGAATGTGATTAACATCATTGGTGGAAGCATGCTTCTTTCCATTCAGAGAAGCAAGCACAATGCCAGTTGCTGTGTTTCCATTTTTACTTTTCTTCCTCTTCTTAAGGGTCAGCCCACTTGCAGAGTCATTCTGTATCTAGTTGTTCTAGCTCTAGAAAATAACATACATAAAGACATTGACAGAACTGGTGTTTATACTCTCAGTCATACAAAACCTGCTGATTCTGTGTTTTCAATTTTGTAGGGCATAAATGTGTATGCCCTACATAAATTCCTGCTCTTCTTTGTGGCTGGTATATAGTTATGTAAGGTGGAGCATGCCTGGTGTCATCTGAGTTCATCTGATCATCCCATCAAGTCAGATTGCACTATTATTTATTCATTGATTGATGGTGTAGCCATCTGTTCTTGTGTACTGGATTATAATTATCTGCCTTTTCAAACTCCATCTTTTTTTATATTCTCCTGTTACCCTGCCATATGAGTTTTGACCAGGCATTGCCAGAGGTGTTGCTTCATCTCTATCTCTTTCCCAGCCAATGAGTTCTTTCAGCTCAACCTCACAGTGGGTGCCTTTGTTGAAGATAAGTATTTTCTGGACTTTAAAACATATCTTGGTATATCTACCAGTAAAAGCCTCAATATTTTCTTCTAGAGAAGACTACATTCAGCTCCTTCTCAGAATTCAAGAGTAAGAATTTGAAGGCCCAATGTTGTGCCCCAAAATTTGTCCTAGGATTTAAATGAAGCGACCATACATACATCAATGATGTATGAATGACTTGAATGATCAAATGATTATCTGACACTTTCCTGTGGCAAGCAAAAATAGTTCAAGAATTTTTGTTAAGTATGTGGGAAATTTCACCCAACAATTTTGTTTTTGAAGGAGTGTGAACTCTTCTGCACATTGCTGTGACCTCATACACATGTATATTGTACTGTCTGGATCACTTTCTCGTCACTCTGCATGTGTTCATGCATATTAGTTCAGTAATCCTGAACCTGATGAGCACTGTAGCAAAACTCAGCGTGCATGGTGGGCCTCGTGAGAGGAGTGTGCGGGCTGTGCAGAAGGAGATGTTGTCATTCATTTGACAACCTGTATCTAGTGAGTGGCTTTAAACGAACTCAGGAAATTTCCTGTTGCTAGGGGTGGTAGATCATAAGCACTCAAGTATGGGAGAATTAGCACACCTCCATCTTATGGCCTGTACGACAACAACTGATAATGAGAGGAGTGCGACTGTAAATACAGTACTCAAAATTGCCTGAGAAGGAGCTTGTCTAGAACCTAATAGCACTAAGGAAGAAAACCGTCAGTCATATTAAACAGTAAATAAGAAATTGCTGAGATACTTTTGAAAAATAGAAGGAATTATCTTGAAATGGAGTGTAGAAGAAGCATGAAAACTTGAGACTGAGTAAAGGAAAGTAGCGGAACAGAAGTCAAAACTTAATTTGACTCTGCCAGAAGTCACCCCACTGCCATGGTGTGCTGTCTGGCTAGGCCAGGTAGAGCATACTCCCTTCAGACTGTTGTGAGCAGACCACTTCCAACTCTTGTTCTGCACAGTGCACCAAGCAGTGACCTGGACCTTGAGTGTGCATATGTTTGCAGGGTGCTCTTTCTGGTAGGTGAATTAGCAGATTGTAGGGAATGAATCACATGGACGCACATAAAGCAGGAGCACTCGTATCTGCAAAAGAAGATGTGTGCAACTTGGGGAACCCATGCTACTGGAAGGGGTGTATGTTCTTGTAAAGTCCATGTCTGTGATACCTTTACTATGTGTGTGTCATGTGTGTTGTTTTGAGCTTTCGGGAATTAGGCAAAGAAGGGTCTCAAAGAACGTTAACGTTTGCTAGATGCCAGGCATTGTGATTTATCTGTTGTAGTGCTGGCTGATTGCTGATTAATGATATATCATTAATAAATCAATAAAATACATTGATTTTGATTTAATTTAAACCTTGTGAGTTAAGAAGCTTTTTCCTGCAGCACTTGAGTATTTTCAGTAATCTGAAGAGCTATCTCTTCTTTGTCAGTAAAGGAACACAAGATAAAGATCTGTGAGAATGCTGTGATTGATGTTTCAGGCACTCTGATGTTTATTTACATTTGATCCAGAACTGAAAAACATAGAGGAGTGGCCTGAGAATGTTTTTTGAAAAGTTAGGCTTACTCCATGGTAGTTCTTTTTGCTTTAGATATAAAGAAGTAATGCCAGATCTCTGTTCCCAGCTGTGCAGTGAATGAACGGTCTTACCACAACAGTACAACTGCTACAAGCTTGCTAAAGAGATTCTGATAATTATCAGTAAAGAAATTCAGAATCTCAGCTCAGTCTTTAGTCAAGCTTTTCACTCCCTTTTCAGATCTGAATCATTATGATAATATGGGGTTTTCTACTGGAGCCAAAAGTCTGCTGATGGTCATTCAGGGTTCACCCAGTAGAAAACCCAACACTGAGCTTCTGGTATCCTACAGTGTTTAGTGCTCTGGTAGAACATATGCTGGTGTTCTTCCTGAATATAATACATTTTACAACACAACCTTGAATTCTTTGTGCTTTCAGTTTCCAATTTTTACAGAGTTATAAAAATTAACATACTTGTTTTTCCCTCCTTCACTTCATATCTGTGGGCCGAGGTGTCAAGATGGATGTCTCTTTTTTTAAACTGACAACAGAAATTCCCAGTGTTTGTGAAGAGATGAGAAATGAAAAAGTTAGACCTTGCTTGCTGAGACTGACCATGTTGACAGCAAGCTGCCTCTTACAAGATTGCTGTGGAGCTTCTTGCCATCACTGGAGCACTTGCCAACTGCAGTTCAAGCTACTTTCCTTCTGGAAAGTGTCTCTGCTTTGAGTATTGCCAAAAACCACAAAGACCTCTCTCAATTCTTTCATAAAGCTGTACACTATATACAGGCGCCCTGATTGATGTGGTACCTAGTTGATGGGCAGTCTTGCTGTTTCTGCAAGAACTAATTTATCACCCAACCTCAGTCATAGATCAAGCAAATACCTGAAAGTAAAAAAGGATTTTCTGACAACTGGAGCTCTCTGAGATATGTGGGCCTTGTGTGCATTTATTTTCCACCCTTATTCTTATTTCCCCTAGAACTGTTCCATTTACTGCTTGCAGATTGTGTTGGTGTTAAACAATATGTGTTTTGATATCTTGGATGATAAGAATAAATGGATAGATGCTTAACAGCAGCATGTCCTTTCAGAAGTATCTGTTCTGTCATTCTTTCATCATTACTTATCAATAATATGGGTTCCCATACGGACTGTATGTTTTGAGTAGCCCTGTTTTTGGTTAATAATGTGTTTTTACTTTTTTGAAGCAGCAGTTGTTTATATGGAAATAAGACTTAATTCACTAGACTGACTTATTCTAAAAAGGACTTAATATGAGGCTAGAAGTGACAGTAGACATTGAGGGCTGGAGTTATCCAGCCACATGGATATGGAAGAAATTTTTCTGGGTTTTGGTTCAGAGGATGAGGTACATTTTTAGCATTAATTTTCTGATTATTCCAGATCAAAACCAAAATATAACTATTATGTATATAGATGCTGTGTGGATGCTGTTCTGTAGTTCCATGTGGAGATATTTCTTGAGTTAAAAACAAAAGTACACCATTCAGAATAAATCAGGAATTCAGTACTGGAACATATCACTCATTCATCTTATCTACCATCCTGCATCCTGCACTGGTCAGTATGATATGCTCACAGTGAAAGTTAATGCTATGCCATCATAAGGGTAGGCATTCTCTGAGAGGGCCTAGAAGACAAAAAGTAATAGTAGAAGGGCAGAAGTGTATTTTTTCCATGAAGCTTTCAACAAATACAGCCCCAGCTACTGTCAGCAGGGAACACTGCAGAACGTTGTACTTCCAGCTGCTTAGGTGAGCTTTTTACCATCAAAGCAAGGAAACAGTTTCCTCGTGGGAAGAGAAAAGATAGGAATAAACAAACAAACAAGCAAGCAGGTAGGAACAAGATGCATCTGTTCTTCACTGGGCAGAAGTGGAGCACAAGGGGAAGCTCAGGAGGTGCAGGAAAGTGAAAAAGATGTTTACTACTTAGAAGGTACTGTTTTTTTGTTCTTGTTGTTTGCTTTTGTTTTTTATTTTTTTTTTTATTGACTGCCTTGGCACACACCACATTCCTCTGAAAATTTGTAACTTTATCTGATTTGGTCAAATCTCTTGATGTGACATTTATTTGCGATTTTCTGGTATTATGATATTTAAACCAGTGCTATTTCTTGGAAGGACTTCTAGGATAATGCTTAGAGTGAGATAAGACTTTGTAGTTGTTAATGCTTCCTAACTGATTTCACTATTAAGACACAGAAACCTATTTGACTTAACTGTGCTCTGTTAAGAACAGAAAGATGCAGCAAGTAGAACCAACAGGCAAATCAGAATTCTACAAAGGTAGTAAAAAGTCCATGACGACTTGCCCTGAGCTGCATGAGTACAGTGCGCACCACTGATTTCAGTGCTCAGTGGAAGTTCTGTGATTGCTTTTTCTGTGTTACATAGACACCTTCTGCATGTAGGGGGTGAGGAACTCAACGACTTGAAACAGAAGGGGAGAGTGCAGTAGGAAGCCAAGACCTGACAACCTAGACAGTGATGTAGTGGTGTGCTTAGAAGTGAAGGTGACTGTTTTCTGGCTGTGATGAGTGTGGAACTGGCACTTGATTCCTTTTAACCTCAGACATATTTGTGCTTCTTTTTCTGGGCATAGTCTTTCTTCTAATTTCAGAACAGTGATGATCTGTGTTTTGGAATCTCCAGTGCTCTGAGATGCTTTAAAAATGAATGAAGGATCATGTCAAGTATTGATGGGAGCTGTTCTGTTCTTCAGATATGATAGGTGAAAGATAGTTCTGTCTTTTTCGAAAGAGAAGGTGTAAGGGAGAAGATACGTTTTCTCACAAATCAAATCTTCAGCTGATTTGTTTTGTAGCTTCAGTTCTCCCTCTCATTTACAGTGAGACTAGGAATTTTATATTAATGTTTCCTCTTTATTGTATTGTTTTGCTCCTTTTCATGTAAAGCTGTACTTCTTGATAGTATTTATACAGCAGATCTTGACATATATCTTGGTTACATGTATTTAGGAGCTGAAGTCAGCGTACTATATAAATTAAAGAACTTATGCAGCAGTTCTGTGTTGATATGATGTACTCCTTAAAGAGGGTGTGAAAGTGTGGGTGTCAGAGGTGCTGCAGCACTGGGGCTCTAGAAATAATGTGTTCTTATTGAAGATCTTTCAGTACAGATGGCAAATGTGTAAATTGTTGGAGTCCCAGAGATGGACACTTCCTTTCTGGAACAGTTGTCTGGCCGTGCTTGAGCCTGCAAGCACAAACCTTTTTTACTGACTCGCAAAAAACAAAAAATAATAATAAAATAAAAATAAAAAATCTTGCTAGAAGCAAAACTGAAGTGTTACCTCAGTAAATCTGAGATGTGTAAAGAGAAACTCTATTGTGGAATGGGAAGGGGATAAGTATTATTAAAAAAATATTGAATTAACTGTGTAAAATCAGACAAAGATCTTTAGTGTATTAAATATATGGTGAAATAAGACCTTCTGAATCCTCAGGGAGAGATTAGCAGCAGATGGCAGTGGTACACAGCAAAGCATTTCTTTAATTCTGAATTCCTTTAGGGTATGTAGGACAAACTATTGGAAACTGTAAAGGGAAAAAAGGAAAAAAGCCGTTTTATTATGAAAAAAACACAATACTCTTGTCTAACAAAATGATGTATAAAATCCCTGCTGCTTTACAAAGGACAGTTCACTTGAAAATGATGCAGAAAGAAGAGGTTATTGCTAGTCTTAAACTACATTATTAAGCTACTGTATTATGAAGTTGGAAGAAGATGCAGTTGCCTCTGGTGTCAATTTTTCTTCTGTATAGACTTGTCTCCTCTTTTTGTGCTTCTCATTTGACATTCCCTATAGTGTAATCGTCATAACTAAAATCAGTGATGAATTCTTATTGTTTCGATTTCATCTCTGATGCTGTTTTATTGGGAAAATACATTTTGAGTGTGGTCAAATAAAAGACCAAAAAAAAAAAAAGAAAAAAATAGCTTGAATATCTAGGTTGCCAGAATACACTCCTTCTGTATTGAGGTACATCTGAAAAGTCGAGGTTATTCTCATAATAGCTACAGTACCTTGAAAATGGTGTCTGGTGTTGCTGTAAGTCAATTCAATCCACACCTTCTGAAGATCGATATATCAGAAGAGCAATTAAGCAAATGTCTGTGTAACTACAGCACAGAATTAATTTCCCTGTATGGTACTGCATAATACATCAACTTGTTTACAACCAATTGTGTGAGAAGTCTTCTCTTAATCCAACCAGCCAAGAAGTAATAGAACCCTTCATCAAGTTGTAACTGCAATCATGGACTCCACCTTGTACGCAAAGAAAATGGCAATAAAGCTGAGCATGAGATGGAAAAATCTTAGGAAATGTCAAGTTAGGCTTATGTTCAGATTTTGACATCTAAATTTGTGATTATGATCAAGACACACGGAAAAAAAATACCTATTCAAACAGTTTCTTAAAATAAATAAATAAATAAATTTTGGTTTCCAAAAACTCTGTTTCTAAAACCCAAGTTTCTAACGACTACAGCAGAATTACCCTATTTCTTCTTAAAATTTATTAAAAGAAATATTGAAATAAGAATTCAATTTATTTGAACTAAAAATTATTTAACAACTAATTTTACCAAAAGGCTTTCAGTAAGTCGACTCTAATCTTTTCTTAGTTTTTTTTTATTGTTATTTTCCTTACTTGAAATGGGGTCTTTAAGTACTTTCTTAATGGGTAGAAAAATTGTCAAGTTTCACTTAAACTTTTGTAAGTACCTTTAAAGTCTCCATTAAACAGCTATTTTTGTAATTTCTTGCAGTACTATGCTTTTCCAAATCACAAAAGACATCACTGCCTCCTACACTGGCAGTAATAAAAAAAATTTTGCATTTTGCAGACATTAGGGATTGATCTCAATAGCAATTTGTGGAGATAGGTATGCAAATATCCCTGTTTTACAGGAAAGAACTGAAGCAAAGAAAATGCTTACAGATTAAGCTTTTTCGGACCAAATTAATCAGGTGTTACCCACAGCTGCCAATAAAGTTACACTGACCTTTTATTAGCGTAATTGATGACAAAAAGATTTATTTTATACAGCAGATTGTCAATCCTTATATCTTGCAGTCAGAAATGCTTCGGTGTTTGTCTGGGTCACGTATAGAATTGGTGGTGGAAGTAAAAACCTGCCCTCTGCTCCATCTTTATCCCATTACTGTTTTCCTCAAGTCTTTAAGTAAAATTATTTTCTCTATCTCCACTGCTGGTAGATGTCACTATAGGTGGTTTGATCATAGAAGGAATGTGGTTTATCCTCCACCAGCTGCAGATTTTGACTTCTTTATTTGAATTGATTTTTCTGGACTGCTGTAATAATCAGTGGAGAGAAAAAGATGTGTTAAGTGCATGGAGTATAGTGGGCATTTGAAATCATGCAAATAAATAATATTGTAAAACTGCTTATTTTTCTCAGCTAAACTGAGAAGAGGAAAAGAAAGAACTGAAATAAAAGAACTGTTGGGTGACTGATTGAGCTGTTCGCATTTATAGTACTAAAGTTACATATCTGAATGCAGGGGATACAGAAGTGCCAGAAATTGTCCCACCAACAAGGCAGAGTTAAAGCATAGCAGTGTTTACTGTCAAACACCCCTTGGAATTAAGGAAGTTAAAAGAGTACTTCCAAAATGGCACGGCTTTCCTGGTAAAACCTTAAAAGAACTTCACATAAAATCTGAAGTCATGCAGCAGTGAATAAAATCAAACCATAGTGAAAATAAAACATAACAAATTCATGTACTACAGCACTGTGAAATCAAGGTCTGCATGAACAGCAGTGGGAACAAGCAGGACGCCCAGAATCTGATATTTTATCTTTAACTTAACAGACTTGTTAGGAAGAAATGTTGGTTAAGTTATCTACATTTTGAGATTGATTTTGGATATCTGGATGGACATTTGTAGATAAAAACTTGCATGTGTGCACACAGACTCGGTACTCAGAGGTATCTTGTTTGTGTTATCTTACTATCAATGGAAAACAGCTTTAATTTATATGAGACAACCAGATATTATTAGTCCCAGAGGACCCTAATCTGCATAAGACAAACAAATATGATTTATTTATTGCTGAGCTAGCCTGTGACCACAGAAAGCCTCACCTTGTTGATTTCTGTTGAATCTTTTCTCCTGCAGTGATTTTCTGGCATCTTGTTTTTATTGGCATGGCCAAAGACAGACTGGGCACATATCATCCACATGCTTTGCTAACCTACAATTTATATTGCTTTCCTATTTCCAAGGTTATTTATGCCATTTAGTTGACCAGCAGCTGTTAAATGAATTTGAGGTAGTTCGATAGCCCTGAGTCAGCCACATGATGCTCCAAACCAGGTATTTGAGAGTGACTTCAGAACAGATGCCAACACTGCCTGATTATTCCTCCATGAAGCAATACTTCTGGTGTCTTGTCAGGTCAGATTTGCATCTTGTTTTGCCTTTGGAAAGGCATAGAGATTTGAGAGCTGATGTTCTGATATAGTGAGAGCACTGTTCCACTCTAACATTAAAGGTTAAGTGCTGCTGCTCTGCTGGGTTATTGAAGGCTTGTTTGGTGCTCAGTAGAATGGAGCTTTTATATTGCTATAATGAAAATTACTAACAAATTACTCACAAATGTTATAAAATTCCAATAATTTGACAGGAAGGGATAACCAGAAGGGTACTGAGAAGTTGGCTGTGATATGGATTTTATATTAAAGTCTCTGTAATCTAGCTGTTGACTTATGATATCATAATCTTTTCCCTCAGAAATTAGCTTTTTTCCTCTTAGGTTTCTTTTCTAGCATCTCATCCTTTATCATTCATTTCAAACTGTCACTGTGAAAAAGCTGGTCTGTAATGTATGTAATTCCCTACATTCCCTGCTTCTGTCTGTGTGCCTGTACTCTGCTATATTCATACTGGTTCCCAAATATCTCTCAATCTTAGTTCTATGTGTCTTTCTTCCTGCCATCCCTCTTTCTGTATGCCTCAAGTTGATACTTTAGACCCTTCAGATTTCTTTCTGCTTTCATAATTTGTTCCTTCCAAGTCTCAGAGCCCAGCTTTGTTAGACTGAACAGTCTCACAGTACATGCTGAACTCCCTTCATTTGGAATTTAAAATCTACTGATTTAGTTTATGATGCCTTCATCTTTCATTCTTGTTTGCCTTCTGTGACATCTGTGTGCTGTAAGACCTAAGGCACTGACTGTCTTTTACTGGTGCTTTTTTATTTTTATTTTTATTTTTTTTTGCAAGTTATACAGTGCTGAGGGTATGCAGTAATAATAATTATAAACATTAGCACTGTCTGAATTTTTTAACCTTTGCTCAGTTGCTTCACTCTTCTCTTGTGTAAATCCTGCTGACATGTGTGTGGTGTGATTTCTGTTGCAGTGATGCTATTTGTTCTGATGCTCAGAGGCGACAGCATGCAGGTGTACCGCTCTCACTGGCAATAAGGACCAGCCCTGCTGTGCAGTCCTGATACATATTCTCTTTTATCTGTGTGTTCCTATTCAGACCAGGAGAGACCTCTCTGTCAAATACATGTATAACTTATATATGGTTATATGCCTTTTACTTGAGTTTTTAACCCAAGTAAACCACAAGGCTGTTTCAGTGTAACAGAATTCTGGAGATAGGCAGGAGTGTAGGAGGGGCTTGACCACAGCAAGGCACTAATAGCTATAATTTGAAAACACAGTTAGAGGAAATTAAAGAAGACACAGTGGGATACATTAACCCTAACGTAATTGTTCTCTTTAAAAGAGTTGCACAAGGTAGAAATTGGTGACTGTTTTTTTTTCTCCACAATTAAACTACATCTTTATACCAGCTGTTCACAGTGATACACAGATGCTAGCTGAAGTACACTGACTGCAGTACTCCAGCATAGGATAGACTTGCCAGAGAACACTCAGATTAGCATTAGAATTTTGCTTTATGAAAAACAAAATAATTTCTAAAAATATAATGCATTTCAGAATGAAGTATAAATGAATACAGAAGATTAACCAATTTTTGGAATAGAAGCAGATTAAATCAGTTTTATTCAAATAGAAACAAATTATAAAAAGCAGTGGTAACATGGGTTTTCTTGCTTTACTTCATTACCTTGTGTTCGCAAATGATGTTATCAGGCAGATAAACAACGTGGCTCCCTTACAGAAGCACTTTGTGTGCTCTCCATCTGGCTATAGCTTATACAAATATACTGAGTGTCTCAACTATCAGCAGTTAGTACTTACAAAGTTTTTTAAAAGTCCTTATATTGTCAACACAGGTTAAACATGCTGATGAAGTTAGGAGCCAAGTTGTTTTTAAAAGCAAAGACTAGAACAGTGAATCAACATGTAGATGTAACTACACCCTTTCCAAAGTTTGATTGACCACACTTGAATGATTATCCCCTAACTGATGCCGTTACATTGGAATAAAAAGCAGTGTGTAGGTCAAGGGGATGAGGGGGCCTTGAAGGGCTGTAGTACTAGTGTATATATAGCACTAGTAGATCCTCATTTAGTTTCAGTTCACTTATAAATACTGAATCCAGTCCTCAGCATAATTTCACTGAGGTCAGTTGGAGGAAAATTTGAATTATTCATTATGTTCTTAAAAGTTTTTGAGGAGTTCACAGTCTATTCCGTCTAAAATACTGATTTACTTCAGAGAGCAATGTTGATTTTGCTCTTGGGTCTCTGCTTCTGCCCATAAAGCATTCAGGCAATGTTCTTGTAGTTTATGATGTCAAAAGTGTAATCCCATGAGTGAATTATATATATTTGTATTCACACTAGGTCATCTTAATACCCAAGGGTTTATGGACAGTCAGATTGCTTTCACCAACTGACAGGTTTTTAAAGTCTGGGCAGTAGTTTTCCTCAGAAGCTCATATCTCAGGTATGGGTAAAGTGTGATGTCATGATGACATGGGAAGAGTGTTAAAAGTTCGTTTCTGTTCCGTCTGAGTTTGAGAAATGTTTATGGCAGTCTATGCCCTTTTTCTTTCAACCCTTATTGAGGCAGGTATGATTTTTCTATGACTGAATCCCCTTTTTAAAAAATACTTAAGGAAATATTTCTGTCCTCCTCAAGCACTCTTCTGTTTAAATGCAATGCTTTAAGCAATCTTCTTGGAATTTGATATTGCTGTTGAGCTGTTCCTCAGTGTAACAGAAAAAGCACTTCATGGCAGAAGGGGATTGAAGCATCTTTGCTAGCGGTAAGATATAAACAGTCTTCCAGACCTGTACAGTACTGTACTGTAGTACAGTAGGAAAAATTATGAAAGGGATTACTCATCTGACCATATGTCTATTTTGTATTTAAATCTGGCACGTATGATATGCTGTAGTGGTTGGCACGCAATCCTTTCAAGGCTTGAAGACACCCAACTCTTCAGGTTAAATACACATTTATACTTTCTGGTAGACTGGAATCTCTTGTGTGTTTTTTTCCTATGGCAATATGGAAAAAAAGCTTATTAAATACATAGTTTAGGGTCTTTTGTTGTTGTTGTTCTCATTTATGTTGTGTTTTTTCCATGGTTTGAGTGGGGATAGGGCAGTTACTGGGGAGGTGAGCTAAAGGTCTGGGATTTGCAGCTCATCAGATGTAGTCATTTCCTTCTCTTCTGAGTGATATCACTCTCATGGAGATTTAACTTAAATAAAGTTAGGTCTTCCACCCTGCTGAGCCTATTCCCTCAGCTGACAGTTTCTTCATTCCGGGAGAGAATAACTGTCAGACGAGGTCACTGCTGCAAAGGGGACGGCAGTCTCTCCAGTACCTCGGGCCAGTCCCACTGAGAGTTTTGAAGACCAAAGTAATGACCTTCACCTGGACCCTGAAATACGGAGGAGTCTGCGTAAAGAGCAAAGTGCCAGGAAGATGTATTCACAGTGGCTGTGTTGCTAAGCAAACTGGCAGCTGTTTTCAGTAGCAGTGAGAGTTTTTTACTCCTGGATATAATGAGATGCAGTAATCAAGCCTGGAGGTCATACATGTGTTGATCATTGCTGCCAAATCTCTGACTGCAGATGCCAAAGAGAAGTATGATTTTCATTACTTTATACATCAAAATGTTGATGTTTAGCAGGGTGCAGATTTTCATCATTTCTGCATTGTCTTCAGTGAGAGTGAAGAGGAAGAAGTAGTGGTTTGACAGGATCTAGGAGTATTTTTTCCACGCTCTTCATCCTGTACATCCCCAGGGTACAGTCTTTACTGTGATTATGTGCTCTACAGTTTGCTCATAGGGTCACTGTTGTTGACCAGATGATTAAGAATGTTCTGTCATAGCTGGATGAATAAGGAACAGTTTTCCTTTTCTATTCTGATTGTTTCCCTCGCTTTCTACAGTGTTTTCAGTGGTTTTTAATTTCCTTCAAAATAACAACAAAATTGTATTTCTATTGAACTAGTTGGAATTTTGAACAATAATGTGCGTATCTGTTGAAGATGGAATCAGCTACACTACAATGTACATGTAAGAGAGAAGCTAGGGCATATTTATTGATATAATATGAATATAATATAATGATTTAACAAAGCCTAATTGTAAATAAGGCAGTGACTTTAAAAAGATTTGCTGTTGTTTATTGTTGTTTATTTACTGCATAGGCGGTGGGTAAACACACTCATATAGGAGATCCTCTCATTTAGTCATGAGGTTCAGAGTGGACCCCCTTGCTTTCTAAACGTCTTGAACCATGGAGGTAAGGGGTATAGGTGTGATGGAATCCCAGACTTGATCAGCAGTTTACGTCTAAAGGTTGAGGAGGCCCACCCTTTGAGTCACGAGGTTCAGAGTGAACCCCCTTGCTTTCTGAACTTGAGCCATGAAGGTAAGTACCCCAGGCGCAACTGGATGCTCTCCTAGTCCCAAACTTGATCTAAGGGATGATGTGCGTAATCAGTCTAGAATATAGTCTTAGCAAAGCTAACAGTGCCTGAAACAAACTATTATTCATTTACCAAGGATCTGTATTAGCAAAGTGTCTTGATGTCAAGGTATAAGAGATCGCCAGACAGGAATAACCTCAAGAGGCATCCCTGTCCAAGAAGAGATTCTGTTGTGCAGCCTATTGCTCTTAAGGAAAACTTAGGGGAGTTCTTGGGCTGCTCATTATTTATTGGGTAAGATGACTACTAGTTATAGGTTGTCTTTTAGGCACATCCTCAATTGGCCTTCGTGTATTAAACCAGATATCTGCTATCAGTTCTTTTTGGCAAAAAGGAACAAAACACAAAATCACCATCACTAATATTACTGTAGCATTTTGAGATGTTGCTTATGTTGAGGACAGTCAGTCATTATTTGTGCACCTTACTGACATAAACAGCCTAAAAACCCTTCACTCATCATGCGTGTTAAAAACTGGAAGAAATAAGGTTTTGGAAAGAATATTGGTCAAAAAGAGCTTGAAAATTGGAAACAAGTTATCTGTTCCCCACTGCTGGTTCAGCAAAACACCTTGCTACCTTATACACTTAATTAAGAACATGTGTGCAAAGTATGGTAACTGTTGAGTCCTTCTCTAAACAATGGAGAGTGAGAGCTAGTAGTTTCTGATCAGCGGACACTGTATGCCTTTTCTTAGGAAAGACAAATCAGACAGCAATTAAGCTTCTGAAGCTCCGTGACAGAAATCCATTCTCCCGTGAGTGGTACTGGTAAGTAAACAACATTCAAGACACACTAAATTGTGTCATTTTCTTCTTTGAAAGAGAAGAGTGCTAAACATGCCCAAGATGGGGACAAGCATGCACATTTCCTCACATTATATGCCAGGGATGCTATGTATTCAGGATGGTCTGAAACAAAAAAGATAGATGGTTAGTGGCTCTTTCTTTTTTCCCAGTGTTAGTCTCAATCAATTAAATCTGTTTTGTTTCTGTAGTTAACCTGTCAGAAGAAAAGCAATTGGAATGCATGCATAATGCAGATAAACATTATCTTTTTTTTTTTTTCCCCCATCATATTTCCTTGTATTTATATCAGTTTGCATTAAACTGTTCAGTATGGTCAGGGTTCCATGGGGCCTGGCCAGATTGTCAGACGGGACCCATAATCAATTCTTTCTATAAGGTGAAGGAAAGTCTGTGATCCTGATGGTGTAATGAAGTTGTCCAGACCAAATATTCAAACAGATAAAGCAACTTCAGTTAGTTCTCTGGTGCTGCAGAACTATACTGGCTCTTTTTATTTCCCATTTCTCTATATACAGTGATAGTTTTTCATTTTAACATAAATGGAAACTTAGGAAGGACTCCAAGATTCAGATTGTTTTGATAAGATGAACATAAATGCTCTTCATGCAGATTTACTGAGTTTAGAGGTCTGTGTAGTTACCCTTCTCACAAATAAAAAATTAAAAAATAAAAAAAATAATAAAAAAGAAGCACTGAGAGATGAATTGTCTATGTTGGTCTAAAATTATGCAAGTGCACAGTATTTTCTTTTTATTAAAAATGAGAAATGTCCAGAAAATAGTCTGACATCAGAGGGCTCCTCCCAGGCCAATTTAATCCAAGGATGTGTTTGGGAAACAAGGTTTTACAAAACCTGGAAAAAAAAGTTAAATCCGCTAGGAATTATTAATACAATTTAGAAACTGCTAAGATGTGTTGTTTATTAGTATAGAAGAAATAGAACTGAAACAAACAGCTGATGGACTTTTAGAATTGTTGAATGTAGGCACATTAAAGAGATATGAAATCCGGGATGTGAAGCAAAACATTATTTTAATGCTAATTACTGCCTGTGTTAGTAACTAAAAGGTGTTACAAGTAATGCAGGCAACATTTTCCCCCTTAGTCTGGTACTACACCACAAATATATTTTTGGAAGGCAGGAAATTGGAAGTAACAAACTTGAGTCAAGCACATCTGTGTGTTGAATAACAGTTATAGAAGTCCCCTTATCACATTTGGTATCATTTTATATTTGTATTGCATTCTCTTGGCTTGTCTAGAAATGTAAAGCTTGGAGGCAATTAACTACAGCTACTGAGGAGTTCAACAACAATCCCAGAAGAGTAATAAAACTGTTTTTAAGCCAATAGCTTAAAGGAAACAGCTGTGCAAGAACAATGCCTTTTGAAATACACTGTATCTTGACAGAAGCTCCAGTCCCCTATATTTCAGCCTTGTTCATTTGTCAACATAAAGGCAAGATAAAGTCTTGTGGGATTAAGTAAACTCCATAGCTAAAAATATAGTTTGACACTTCTTGTAGACGTATGACAAGGCTACACAAAGAATATCTTGGTATTCTTTTGAGCTGTAAAAAATATATTTTTAAGAGAGAGTGAGTACTGTAACTGAGTTTGAGTAGCGTAGTGTTAGTACCTTCAAATAATTTTAACCAGATGTTCTTATATTTTTCTTTTTCTGAATCTTTACAAATGCAGATGGCAAGGAAGTAATGCGTGAAATATTTTTAAGTAGAATATTTAATTAATATTTAGAAACCATTTTGCCATTGGTACAACTTCCAAAGCTGTTTATGTAATTTCTCAAACTGTGTACCGTAATTAGAATTGAATAATTTTCTTGATGTTGTTCAGCGTTCATTCACTGAATGAAAGATTGGTATCTTTTTAAGTGCTCTATGTTTCATGTGTACTTTCCAGACATTTTATAGCATATTGGTTTCTAAATCAGCCATACCCCCCATACTGATGCTTACTGAGCTATATGTGTAGCATAGTCTTCACGAAGAACAAGTGACAGACACCAAGAGTGTAAGATCTGCAATTTAAGTCAAATAATTCTGGTGAGAGTGTAACAAACAATGATGTGTAAGTTTGACCACCTTGTGATGCACAAGAATTCAAAAAGAACAGCAAAGTCCTTAGGATGAACTTTGTGTTTTTGGGGGGTGAGTATAAAATAATGAACCTACTTACCGTGCATTCATACTAATGTGATTGCCTTTAAGTGACCAGCTGTATAATGAGCAGCAGAATTAAACCTTTTCATCCTTTTTCATAGTGACCTAGATTTTGGCAAGACAGGGTCTGAATTGTCCTTAATACTTCAGAAATGAGCAGAAGATGTTTTGGATTTTCATGTCAAACCTCATAAGGTTAACTTTGCAAAGAGCAGTTCTATGGAAATCATCTTTTTTTTACACATTGAGGGACCAAGTTTTTGAGGGACCAGTTCATCCTCCAGTAGGTACCTTGGTGGTTTCAAACTCTATTTCTGTCATGTGCTGTATTTGTATCAACTTGTCATGAACATCCCAACAAACAGAATATAAGAACTGTCTTTGGTAAACCAAAACTATGCATTCTCAATGCACTTGTGTTAGTCTCACTGCCTCTTCTAGAGGAAACAAGTATTGCAAAGATATGTTAGGATTTATAGCTGTAGCTGCAGTTGTAAAAGGTCACGTCCTTTGCCTGGTTGATTCAGGGCAAATTGGTATGATTGTGATGCCTTGAGGTGAAGGGGAGCCAATGTTTTGCTTTTGAACAGTCTGAACATCAAGGGCTGAATCAAAACCTGAAAATCTTTCAGAGGAGGAGAATACAAACGTGTTTTGAAGCTCCCCAGATCTCAGACTCTGGATCTGGGACAAGAAGTACTGTTTCCTTAGAAACTTATTTAAAATGCAAGTCACATTCAATTGTTTTTCACATGAAAGAGAAGCATAATCTGTCTACAAAGGCAACTCCAGGAAAAGAATGAAGCATACCCCAAAATGTGTCCACTGATTGACATTTACAGTGACAAAATGTCTCCAATATAGCAAACAGACACAGCTGCATGAGCAAGTTTATTTGAACTTAGCGAGGGTTAAATGGGTTTTGTTCATTTGCTTTCCTGTGTGACTGGTGTTATCTGTCTACTTGTGGTTTTTTTTTATGTATCCAGAGCAGCACGTACTCATTGCTGTGATGATAGTGGGGTCAAACAAAAGTATGGAAATGAACATGCCCAAGGTTGTACATAACTTTTTGGGGTGGCCTCTTCCAGTCTTTTTGTACCATCCTTCAGCTGGAGATTGCCAGAGTCAGCACATGGTCTAACGTGAGCCCTTCTCTAACTACTTCTGTGCAAAGTCAGCTGGCTTAAAACACTGCAAAAGGCTTCATTTTTTATTTTTTTTTATATGACAAAGCTAACTACAGATTTTAAATTCCCTGATTTTATTCACAAATGGAAAAGGTCACAAAACAATATAAGCTGTAGAAATCTCCTGCTAGTCATGTTCCAATTGAAAACTTAATCTATTCCTAATCATTGTGCCATAACATTTATTGGTGGGTTTCTAATTTGTAGTGCAATTAATGAGAATGGAGTGTAGTCAGAAGCCACAGGACTTATTTTCAAGCAGAACTTATGCTGCCATGCTACTAAGAAGAAAGAAAAAAAAATATGCAAATGATGTATCTATAAAACTTCTATAAGACTGCTGAAATAATTATCATTAATGGATTTTCTTTGAAGTGGAACACATTTGCAGAATGTACACTAGAAAAAAATACTGCAAAAATTGAAAAGAAACTTCTTGGATAGAAAAAAATGCAAAGAATCTTAAGATGTGAATAAAGAGAGAGGATCAAAAAAGATGTTTTGGGTATTCTTTCGTATCAGTTCAGGATTTCTCACATTCAAACCAATGAAATAGTTAAGTGACCGTTACAAAACCAACGAGTGGAGGCAAATTGTATTTTAACAGTATTTCAGTATTTTCCCACAGCAGTAGGAGTACTTTTTGAGCATTTTGTGAGAGAAATCATACATTCACCTTCCAACTCTAAGGATTCTATGATTTTGTGATTCTGTATACTGCCAGTGCTTGTTGTGCATTTGGCTGTAAAGTAGTATGGTTGTGCACATACTGTGTATTTAGAATGTTATAGAAGGATTTTGGCACATAAATGCCCTTCATAAATAGCACCCTTCATAAATATCATTATAAGTGCTCAAATGATAACTGTTATGCTTTAGCTAAAAAAATACATGTAAATATGCTATTACTTGTTTCTGTTTGGTATGCACTGAAAAAATATGTTAACTCTTCCCTTTGAAATAGTTCATTCTTTTCTTTTGGAACACTATAGCAACATAATGTCTTCTGCCCCTGATTCGTTTGCTTGTCTAGAAGCACTTTCCCTTAAAAAAATATTTTTATGTTTGCTAGCATTTTGAAATTATTTTGTTATTAATGGTTAGAGTAGAGCAATGGGATGATATTGAGGCAATGCCGATTTCCAGAAAGCTGGCATATTTCTTGCTTATCATATTGACTCTCAAAGAATGCTCTTTTAGATCACTTGATACATATCCAGAATAAGTCTGGAGAGATGGAGGACAAAATTAATCCTTGGACTTGTAAAAAAAGAAAAAAGAACTATATATATATATATATATATAAATATTCTGTGAAGTCATTTATTTGCACAGAATATTATTTCATGATTGAAATGGAAAGGTACACAATGAGACCAGCATGAGAAGTGCATTCTAGTGGGAAGCAGATGGCATTCAGTAAGAGAATAGCAGATAGTCCAGTGTAACAGACTGGGGCAAGAGCTGGTGGGTGGCACTGCTGCCTCTGCATTTCACTTTGCAGTCTATAAACTACTGCTTGTACAACAGACTCTGTTGAGCTAGGACCTGAGTTTGCTTTATGAGATGGTGGTCTCTGTCAGTCTGATCTTAAGAGTGCTCTGTTCAGGACAGAAAGGCATATGCATGTAAAATATCTTTTTATGCGCACTATACACACAAATACAGTACAATGCAAAAAAAAGGGAATGTGTATTTTGTTGAAGTATATATTTATTTTCTTGTATTAGCGTGAGAATTTGTGACTTTTGCTTTTTAGTGTGCTCTTAAAAATTCACTGTTAAAAATACACTACTGTTTAATGTGATTTTACAAGTTCTAATCCCTCAAGTAATTTATTTTTCCAAAAGCCTACATGCCACTTTTTCTGCATAAGGGAGGGCTGCATGCAAGTATCTTCATGACATCGAACAGTCATTTGTTCTTTTTTATGCTACATTTGTTGTTATTGTGAAACACCAGATCACACATAATAGCTCAAATATGGTCTGTTTATCATTTTTTGTTGTCGGCTAATTTTTGTTAGTTATGCATTCAGAAAGGGAAAAAAAAAATCACTAAAAGTTACTTTGCAATATAGACTGTGAGAGTGTAGTGCTGTGGTTTAAGAGCTGATACTGAAAAATGTGATTCTGCAATGAATCCTTTCATTGCCTGATCACTCCCTTGCCAGCAAATTCTGTGTGCAAGTTTTTTTGCAGGCTTGTGGCAGGTCTTTCGGGTCCTCCTTAGTGGAAATGATTGACAAAAGAGACATTTGTTTTGTAAAGCCAAGAACAGCTTTACAACACAGGATTCAACTACTCTTCAAATTTGCATCCTTTTTGGATGCTTTGGATCCTTTTTGGTTCCAACATTGTTGGAACCCACAGTTTCATGGTTACTGGACTGGGTCTGTGCTTGGTGAAGATATAACTCCAAAAGCTCCACATCCTTCCTGTGCTGGGGGCCCAAGACTTGCACGCAGTACTCCACCTGGGGCCTCATAAGAGCAGAGTAGAAGGGGACAATCACCCCTCTTCTTATGGAACCCAGGAACCATTGGCTTTCTGGGCTGCAAGTGCATGCTACTGGCTCATATTAAATTTTTCATCAACCAAAATCCCTAAGTCCTTCTCAGCAGGGCTATTCTCAAGTTGTTTTTCTCCCTGTTTGTATATGTCTGAGATTGTCTCGACACAAGTGCAGAACCATGCACATTGCTTTGTTGAACCTCATTAGGTTCACAAGGTCCTTTTGAGTTTATCAGGGTCCCTCTGGACTATCTGAAATGAGATAGTAAAGCTAATGAATTACTGAACAGTTATCCCAATACTTCTCTAACAGATAATGAAGAGGTTCATGATAGCTCTGTATTTTTTTATTTCTAAAGTATCTTCATTCATCAAGAAAGTATAAGATCTAAAGACTAAAATTTTATTCTATGTACTTTCATAATTAAGAACTTCCAATAGCATCTGTTTTCTGCCTGCTTCCATAGCACTCTCTAACACTTTTTAGTGTTAGATCTTAGACTCGAACTTTCTGCTTCCAGAAGCTCTTTAGTCTGTCTTGACTTGATTCTTGTCTTGTGGGTTAAAATCCCATGTATTACGTGAAGAGATGTTTGGATTATCTTCTGACCACTTCCAGGGCTGATTTTGGATCTGAAATGTCCTAGGTGATATTTAAATATGTCTTAAAGTAGTTGGGATAATCTACCTATAAGTGTCAAGGAAGCATAAACATGTACATTTAAGCTTTGAAATTGATCTGTGTTTCACAACTATATATTAGTATGCCTGTTTAGTGACTTTATTTCAACCTCATACTCTCATTTTTAGCATCGTATCGTTTCCACACTTCTCTTTCCCTGTCTTCTATCAAGGTCACTTTTTTTTTAAAACATCTCAGTTCTGAGTGACTATTTTCTTGTTTCATTTTCCCATCACAAATCAGTGTATTTTTCAAAGCTGATAAAGGTCTTTACTAAACCTTGGTTTTCTGTGAGTGGGACTCAGGAGGTCCTTTTATGGTTCAATGACTGTTTATGAGGGGTGGATAGTGATAGGACAAGGCGGAATGCTTTTAAACTTACATGGAAAGATTTAGGTTAGATATTAGGAGGAAGTTTTTCACACAGAGGGTGGTGACACACTGGAACAGGTTGCCCAAGGAGGTTGTGGATGCCCCATCCCTGGAGGCATTCAAGGCCAGGCTGGATGTGGCTCTGGGCAGCCTGGTCTGGTGGTTGGCGACCCTGCACATAGCAGGGGGCTGAAACTAGATGGTCATTGTGGTCCATTTCAACCCAGACCATTCTATGATTACAGACTAAAAATGCCTGTAAGTAAGTACCATGGTTTTTCATGACAAATACTTCATACTAAACCTAAGATTATACCAACTTCAGCTAAACTGTAACTTTAATCACACTTCATTCTTCATCTGTTATAAAACATTTTCACCAATATTCCCAGATTTGCATTTTTATTAAAAATGTATGGATATTACCATGTTACAAGCATATATATATATTTATGTTTATGAGTTTATGAAAGCAAACATGGAAAACTCTGTTCCGATTTTCCAGCCAACAAAAACTGACATCTTCTTGAGGTTCCTATTTATGTGAAGATAAATCAGAGAATACGTATTCCATGTTTATGCGTTAGATTAAGACAGATCATCTCTGCTTACATTTGTTGTTTGGTTTTGAAGTTTGCCAAGTTAACTCTCCTAGATAATAGTTAGATCAGAAGCCTACCTCTTAGGTTAAAATGTACCTAGATTAAAATCCAAGCACATCAGTAAGTACTAACTTAGTCTTTCTATGCACTGTCATTCAAACTGAAGGTCGTCAAACAGAGTCGTCAGCCACAATGTCAGTGTTCTCATATAATCATGCTGCCCAGTCCTGCACTTAGTAATTTTAAAGTGGATTTTTCTGAGCAAAAACCTATGATTACCAATGAGAATTCTGAGGCGATGAAACGTAAGTGTGAGAGGGACAGGTTTAAAGCCATAACCCATTTTTGGCATGATATATATTTGATATAGAGGTAATAAAACTTAATATATAAATGATCTGTAACCATACGTTTACTTAACTAGTATTGCAATAATGGATATTTCATAAATATAACAACTTTATTTTTTCCCAAGTAAAATGTGATTATTGTCTTACTTCCCTGGAGAACCTTCAGTTCTGTGATAACTGATATTTTAATTTCTACCTTCTCTTTACAGCTGGAAGGCATAGATTTATTTATTTATTTATTTTTAAGTCCTTCTGTTTATGCTTACACATAATACAGATTTTTGTTTCTTTTATCAAGAAAAAGATCTAGACTGCATAATCACAGTGTGATTTGGGCAGCCTTAGATTTTTCCAAATTGTGTTTTTTCACTCTTTGTGCTAAGAGAGCAGAGCAAAGAGCTGGAGCCCAGCCAAATGGTTTGTTCAGAAAAGCCCAAATAGGTTATGTTAGCATTATAAGGGAAACATCTGTAAGTATAGAAAGGATTAATTAAATGTGATTTCAAATTGTGCAGCTAATTCAGGCATGTAAATATAATCTACATTCAATTTCTTGAAAACTCAGAGAAAGAGGAATCTAAAAAAATACCACCAAACACCCAATCTGACTGAACGAAGGGAATTACTTATTAAAACAATCAGAAGAGAAGGGATAAATGCAACACTTACAAGAAGCTTTTAGTAACAGTTAGAAGCTAAAGGTCAAAGATTATGGCAAAAGAAATCTGTTCTGTTATCCTCCAAAACATTAAGCTAAATGTAAAGAAGCTTACCAGCATCACTGGAAGCTGCTTACCAACAATGATAGTACATCATTTTGAAAAGATTGAAGAGAGAGAATTCATTACTGTTTTGTACAGAAAGAATGAATTAAGATACTGATTATAAACCTTTCAAAAGTTGTGGAATGAGAAATGGACAAAGCCAAATAAAATGCTGATAAGTCAACTGGTTTTCAATTAAATGCCAGCCAGGCGATTTCCAAGAGAAGGTGCACAATTTATGCAAAACGCTGTTTAAAATGCTTAATCAAGTAAGCTGAGATGACAAACAAGACCAGCTGTAGAGCAAAGATTGTACCGTATCAGCTGTGCACACAGTATGGTCCAGAATTGAGAACTATCCATATAAGAAGTAATAATTGACCAAAAAATGTTCTTCAAAAGGGAATCTGATTTTAAAAAAAGCCTGCTTTATACCGTGTTGATAAAGTAGCGTATTTTAATTTGTATCAACTGAACTCACAAAAAAAAGCAACTTTCTCTTTCATGTAAAGTTGATATCCTTGAGATTTTTCTCCTTTGTTCTTTTTTTTAAGAATCTGTTGGTTTGCTCTACGGTGTGTTTTATGAATATAAATAAGGGAAAAGTACATTTTAATGAGTGACCATTAGCTGACTTCACATGGCTTTGTGTTTAGACAGTGGATAAAAAATAAGCATGTCAAACAAATCGCAAGTAACTGTACAAGCATGATCTAGTGTTATTTGCTTTCTTCTAAATGATATCAATCCTGCTTCCTCATGGGATGAACGTTTACAGATGGATAGCTATGCCTTTGATGTCAAGGAAAAAAAAACAGAATAATCTTGATTCTTTGTTTATGTGAGAGAAACTCAATTGCAAATGAAAGTATGGCCTGGACACAGACTTAGTTTATGATATGGTGAAGTAACAACTGCATGGTAAAGGTTGTGTGCTCAAACATGCTTGAACAGTGGAAGAAATTTCTTTCCATTGTCTTTGAATTTCCTGTCTGCTGAGAGGTTCTGGCATTTTTTCACACATTATTGAGCTGAAGCAACAAAACCACAAAATTCTTCCTATGCTCAGATAACAGCATTTTGGTTAAGGACTGCTATTTCTTATAGCTTAGAGGAAGCAAGAAAGCAGTGTCACTAACAGTGAATTCTAGCAATCCTACAACCTGTATCTACTTGCACCCAAACTGGCAGTAGAGCATCCTGCAGCACCAGTCCAGAAGAAAGTGTAAAATCCTATCTCTAGAGTTAAAGCAGTTTCTCTCAGCTCTCGTCTTGCTGTTCTTCCTTTCCCAAAATACCCTCTATCAACCCTAATAGTACATAAGAATTCTTCATAAACCATTATCCGGTGTGTCTCTTCACTATTCTTCCCAAAGAGGTGCCTGAATCATTTCCAATTGTACCTATTAACATTTGGCAACCATCTTTACCTCTTTGTGCTTATTGTACAAAAAGATAGCATGATTCAGCAATGCCAAAAAATTGTTAGATATTGTCTTGAATCTGCAGTAGCAACAGTTTTATCTGAAAGCCTAAGTTTGGAATTTTCTGTGTCTGTCTTCTAATTAATTTCAAGGCAGCATATTATCCTGGTTTCAACTGAGATAAGGTTAATTTTCTTCATAGCATCTAGTATAGTGCCATGTTTCGGATTTAGGAGAAAAGTGTCGATAGCACACTCTGACATTTTAGTTCTTACTGAGCAGTGCTGCACAGATCCAAGGACTTCTCCACTTTTCACAGTGCCCTGCCAGCTTTTATCTGAAGAGCAAGAATCACAGAATCACAGATTCGTAGGGGTTGGAAGGGACCTCCAGAGATCATCGAGTCCAACCCCCCTGCCAAAGCAGGTTCTCTACACCAGGTTGCACAAGTAGGTGTCCAGGCGGGTCTTGAATATCTCCAGAGAAGGAGACTCCACAACGTCCCTGGGCAGCCTGTTCCAGTGCTCCGTCACCCTCACCGTAAAGAAGTTCTTGTGCACATTGGTGCGGAAGTTCCTATGCTGCAGTTTCTGGCTGTTTCTCCTTGTCCTGTTTCCACACTCTGGTGAAAACAGTCCAGCCTCGCCACTTTGCCCCCCACACCTTAGATATTTATATACCTGGATCAGGTCCCCTCTCAGTCGTCTTTTCTCAAGGCTTAACAGACCCAGCTCCCTCAGCCTTTCTTCATAGGAGAGATGCTCCAGGCCCTTCACCATCTTTGTGGCCCTCCGCTGGACTCTTTCCAAGAACTTTGAAACCACAGTTGTCAGAATGGTAAATGATGCCTTCTGGCACATGCAAACACAGATTACATAGGAAAAGTTGCACTGATGGTGTACAAGTCTGACAGTGAATTTCTGTCTCTGAGAGTATCGTGATAGAAATACAAATGATGCCACTGCCCAAGAGCAGTACTTCATGGTCCATGTGTTATAGCATATGAAGGCATGCAAGTCTCACAGAGAAAACTGTTAGATGGAGATGTTGAAAAAAGATATGCTAGAAATAAATGTGAGCAGTTAATAAATTTCTCTTTTGAATATGTTTTTGCAAGGGACTCCTCCATGTCTCAGGAAGTGATGTTCTTTATATATGTGCTTAGGCTTGTAGTACACTGCACAGCAGGCACTCTGGTAAGCCTCCTGTTGTTACAGTCTAGGAAAGCTATCTTTAGAGACATAAGTACTCCTTGTGGATGTATCCAGAGTGGCTGGCAATCTAGCAGAATAGCTCACCATCTATGTTGTATCTAAGCTAAATTAAACCAGATTTTTCTTATTGTTCCATTCATGCTGATAGTGAGCTTTCTAACTTTTGTGTCCTTTATGAGATGGGTCTGTTGAGCTTCTTGTCTGTGACTTGCTGGCATATTTAGACCTTAAAATTTTTCCAATATGAAGACTTAGTCGCAAGGAATGAATTGGTGTCTAGTGTCATATAAGCTAAAACAAAGTCTCCTGTATATAGCTATATGGCTATATAGCTGGGAGACTAAAACCTGTACATTGCTGTGGTTTTGAAATAAATGCTTGCATTTCTGCAATATTCTAAAACATTCAGGGTCTCATCCTTACTTTAAAAATACTATTTCCATTTTCCATATAAAGGCCCTTTCAGAGTGAACACATTTTGAACCTTCTGTCAGTGTTTTGCTTGTTGGTTGCTCACTGAATTCAGGGAGTCACTGAATTAATTATAGAAAGACTTGGGTTGGAAGGGACCTTAAAGCCCATCCAGTTCCAACCTCTCACTAGATCAGGCTTCCCAGAGCCCCATCCAACCTGGCTTTGGGTCCCACCAGGGTAGGGCATCCACAACTTCTCTGAGATCACCATTCTGTGTGTCCTTCTTTGTGATATTACTTGTCCATTCTCCAGAATCCTTCAGCTGTGCTTATTCCTCTACAGGACCTTTCAAAAGAACTTGGATTCTCTAGGTTTATTTTCCCAGATCAGCCCGATGAAGGCACAAAACTTTTAGACGTAGGATGTATGAATATAGAATCATAGAATTCTTCTGAAAGGGCTCTATAAAGGCCATCTAGTCCAACTTCCCTGCAGTGATTGCACTCCATAAATGCCTTTTTCTTTTCACTGAATATAAAAAATATTCTTGGCCCTCTGGATGTGTGCCAGACCTGGCATGACTTGTATCTCTTGCCTTGAACAGAGCCACCAAGCTCTCAAAGAAAAGAAAAGAGCTCTCCTGCCATGTCAGCCAAAGATGGAACAGAGCTGAATGCCATAATAAAAATTATGGTGTGGCTTTATGTCTCACATATTGCCTGCAATATTACCCAAACCTCTGCTCGTGCATTTGCAACACTAACAAGGAGTGCTAAAGCACGAATAAATGTCTGCTGAATCGTGGTGTCAATGGCTATATAAACAGCAAGTCCTTGCTACATGACACCTAGTATTTTGTATTTTGTTGTATATATTCAGTGATTTGTGTCCAGAGAAGGGATTTGAAACATGGTAGGAAAATGGTTGGTGTAGCAGAGATTTTTATTTATTTATTTATTTGATTGTTTGTTTTTTGCAGAGCAAAAAACAGTAAGACAGCATGTGTGGATCAAGGGAATAATTGAGATGTGACATAGCTCATAAGGGCAGTGCTGGAAACAGTGGTGGAAAATGGTCAAATGCAGAAAATAATACTGGGGTCTGTTCTGGAAGCTTGAGAATTGAACCACAGTTTTATGTACCATTCATATTCATTAGTGAATTGTGACAGACAATTAGTGTCATTTTTCAGGATTTACCTATTATTAAAACAGTGTGTTTTTTAAGGCAAGAACAATGTCCTAGCTTTGACTAAACTGAGAAAACAAGGAGTAGGTTGAAGGGGCCATATTTTGTGTCTGTGATTGCTGTTGTTTTGTAAGTGCAAATATAAAAAAAATTCTTCCAATTAAAATGAAGGAGAAATAAGCTTGATTGTTTTCAGGGTAGCAGTGAATCTGCATTAAGAGCATTTAAGAATGTAGAAGTAGACAAAACTATTTTAAATTTGACTGTGTGTTTGCAGCCAAAAATATTTAGCTTGGAAAATATCTTCTCTTTTATAGATCAGTAAGACTTATTATAAATATTTGCTGCATTAGTTTTCAAACTATTACACATCTGTGTGTTCCAAAATGCAACAGAGTAGATTGAAAGAAATTAACAATTATTTCTGAGGGATATGTATCAAAGTTCTTGACACTTCTGCTCATACCTCAAAAAAATTTCATAATTGAAGAAGACATTTTGTATTATGGCCATGTAAGTCATGAAAGTGTTGAGACATGATCCACAGCAGATGGTTTTCTCCCTAACGTCCAGCTAATAGAAGCATAAAAGCATCTTTCATATAGGTTACTTTGCACATCAAGTGAACAACTCTGCAATTTTTAAGTATCTCAAAGAGGATGAATCCCATAATGGTGGAGTGAAGCTTTTAATGACTGAATACTAAATGTAGCCCTGATTTTGTGTATGGTTGCCATGATGTAGTGAAAACTGTGATATAATAAAGAATTGATGTGTAGATACTGGGCCAACTATATATAACTTTTACATAAAAGCACAGAGCTGCAAAGCAGAGGAAATGGAACAACTGCACACACTCCATGGTACATACATTATTTCTCATTGACTTCACACTTAGACTTCACTAAATGTTCTTTCTTTAACCTGGCTTAGCCACACCAGCCAGAAAACAAACAAACAAAAAACAACACTTACTTTTCAGAGACTCATTAGCATTGCTGAGTTATTACCAAAAGTACCAATGGGTTATTTCAGTGAGAAGTGTTCTGCTCCATGAAACCAAGCAATGTGCCCACACATCATGCCTTTCTGCCATCATTTCTTTGTCATTCTTACCCTATCAGTTGTTTCTATGCTAAAAGACTGAGAGCAATACGTTTCTTGTTTAAACAGTTTGGGATGAGTGAGAAAGTGCTACTCCTGAGCTACTTCAAGGCTGAGTTTCAAATTAAATTAATTTGGTGTTACTTTTAAAGATGAATATGATTTAAACAAGAGATTTTGAAAATTTGAAGCTTCTAGAAATAGAAATAAATTAACACTTAGAAAACTTGAGTCTCATACTTGATGGTGGTAGAAATGTGTAATTAAGAGAAAGATACATAATATGCCAAAGGTATGTCCTGAATCATTGCTTAGAACACAGAATTTTTTCCATGCAACCTTTTCACTTGTGATTAATTCTGCCAAATGAAGAGTTACTCAAGTTACTCCATTTCCCGGCAATAGCACCGTGAAGTTTTGCCCTCCAGGCTGAGTAGTTGCTCATGAACAACATGTTTATTGTTACAAGATGTTGCAGTTCTATTGGCTGTTATTCCTTGCATTGCTCATTACTGGAAAAAGAAAATGATTTAAAAATACATATATATATTTCAGAATTCACCAGAGATTTGTATTTCCAGGCTTTCCTTGTGGATCTTGGCTGCCTCCATATTCTGTTAAGTTTGGTTAATTTCTGGAAGGTTGCTCTCCTACTTTGACAATTTATCAAACTGTCAATAAAGCAATGAAAATCCTCCGCTGACTGTCAGTATTACTTACTGAATGTTGTGGCATAGAACACATCACATCCTCGAGAGCTTGTCCAGCATCTTTTCGTCTTTCAAGATACTGCTTGTTCAGTTGTTCATATGGAGAAGTGCTACTATGGAACTATTTGATGTACTTTTATACTTGTTTCTGAAATACAATTTAGCAGATGGAAACACCTTGGCAGGCAGCCTACGTTAGTTTTGCAGGAATTATTAGTGCTCTGAGGATCACAGCATAGCTCCTACTAATGAAGGATTTGGAAGGTGTTTTGAAGGCATGGCCAAAGTATTAGGTCTTTTAAAAAAAAAAGAAAGAAAAGAAACAGGCACTTGCAGCTAGCCTATTAATTGAAAAGATACTTGGGCTTCTCCCAGACTCCCACTGCAGGCATTGTCTGTGCTGGAAAGGATTGCCTATGGAAGAGAGACGTAAGGTTTGTGCGCAGAGCATCCTGAGCAATATGCTCTAAGAGCAACAACTTGGAAGGACTAGATATATAATCCCTACAGTATGTTCCACAGAGGGTAGCTCAGGTACCTTGGATCTCTTACTGCTTTTTGTTTGTTTGTTTGTGTTTGTTTTTCAGGATGTTGCTTTTCTGAAGTTTTTAGAATTTTGCTTTCTGCTGTTGTTGCCTGTGTAACTTACGTGCTCTGAACATGACTTTGAATTCCATTTTTTTCTTTTATATGATAAAAGAAAATATATGATATGATATCATTTTTCTAATAACTGTAGTATATCATATTAAAAGGAACCATTTAATTTTTTGTAACAAAAGCTGTGAATCATAACATTTTGCTCGTAGCTTAATGATAACATTATAAGTTATTTCCACAGTTAATGTGAAATGAAAGTTATGAATATTTAATAAATTCATGTTTTTATTTGGTAAAATGAAATTTAAGATGACAAAGCAGTGCAAGGAATACTTATTCTTTTAAGAAAAATATTTTTCTATGGCATTTATATCTTAGAAAGTCAGCAAATGTGTATTATGAAGCTTTGTGCATTTCCGTACAGTTTAGCCATTTCTCCCACGAGACACTAAAGAAAGTGAAAGAATATACAGTCATTATAATAGAGTCCATTTTTTTCTGAATCGAGTCAGTGCAGTTAGTTGTTTACAGTATAATATTACATCTCTTAGCTCTTCAAGAAAGAAAAATGCATTATGTGATTAGCTCTTTTCAGTGTTGCCCAGGGACACATCAAGGAGCCGTGGGTGAGAACTGGAATGTAGGAAGTTCCATCTGAGCATAGGGAAGAGCTTCTTTACTGTGAAAGTGTGGAGCACTGGCACAGGCTGCCCAGAGAAGTTGTGTATTCTCCTTCTCTGGAATATTCAAAACCCATCAGTGCACTTTACTGTGCAACCTACTGAAGGGAGCATGCTTTAGCAAGGGTTTGGACTAGAGGATCTCCAGAGGTCCCTTCCAACACCTGCAATTCTGTGATTCTGGATTAATAAGTTGTGAAAATTGAATTAAAGTTTATTATTTTGTTTCTTTTTCAAAAATAATTCTAGCACCATTTTGGGGGGGGGCATGGTTTTGTCCAAAGAGTTGTTTGCATTGTGTTGATGCTGAGTACTTTTCTCCCATAAGCTATTTTCCACAGTGACTGTCCTTGAACAAACCAGAAAATGAATTTGATTTCTCTAATGCAGAAGGTAATTGGATTTCTCTTTATGGAATGCATCCCTTTAATGACTGTCTCTGCTTCAACCAATTTAGCTGCAACTGACCTGACATTGATCTGGTGATACGACTTTAAATAAATGCCAAAGCTGGGAGATAAGAGACCAACTGTCTGATATCAGAAAGAACATTTCCTGCCTCATCTTGCCATTTTTCTCAGAAAATGTCTCCTTCTTGAATGTCATTCTCATGAAATGTGCCACAAATAATTGGTCGTAGAGGAGCAGATTGCATTCTTCTAGCAAATATAAGTATTTCCCAGAAATCCTCTGAAGCAACTGCTTTTGAAATTGAATAAAACCTCTCAAAATAATTTTGCAGATATTTATTACTATGTGATCCTTCCTAAGCGATTAAGTGGTACTAGTGTAGTGAATTAAACCTTTACAGAGTTCTTGTTCAACATTAAATATTTATCAGAATATTTAGTTGGCTTATGGGAGTGTTATAAAAAGCATTATAGCATGTTGACCCGAGAAAAAAAATTACTTAGAGAAAGCAATTAATAAAGGCAGTATTTCAGAGCATAATGCGTTCTTTCTTCAGGCTGATTTTAATGGAACTAGAATATCCTAGAATGTGTATTTCTATTTATTTAACATGTTATCCTTTGGATCCAGTCCTACAGGCTATTATGCTAAGTGCTTTTAACTGTAAATGGAGTAGGAGCCAAAATTTAGAATTTGATTCCTACGTGGTTTAGATTTAATCATGGCCTATGTGTTCCTTTAATGTTGTTAACGTCTGTGAAAATAGTAGCTAACTCACTACATTGTAAATTAGATGCTAAAAACATAATACTAAAACAAATTCAATGGAAAATAATAATAAAATATCCTGATTTCCAGATGAGCTTATTTCCTTCTGAAATTTAATTGTTATTTTCATTTTAATCAGAACAATTAGTAATTTTCTGCTGTACTGGTACCAGTGACAGACAGTAAGAATTTGTTCTATTTGTCTTTACTAACATTTGCTCCCCCTACTTCCTTTTTCTGGTTAATTGTGACTCTTTATGTATAGGTGGGTTTCCACTCTTCTGGAACTTTTGCACAGTGGAGTTGATGAGCTTATTGTATGTAACTTTCAGTTCTTTGTAGTACAGTTATCTTGAAGTAAATAGATGTGAAAAAAAAGCTTCCCAAAAGTGGAAGGGCCGGAGGGGCTATTAACCTCCCACAGTTAGCTGAAAATCATTTTTAATTCTTTTGTGTACTCCACAGAAGTAGTGCATACATATGAGTCTCTGGACAGAGAAACAGATGGTCTTTCCAGACAGGAATTATGAAAACGAGAATAAATATTTCATAATTTTAAATTCCATGCAAGTTTTAAGGGTTTTTCGTGTCTCTGTTCCCAAGTGTTTTTTTCTTTCTGAAAGCAGGAAGCAGGAGAAGATTCTAAATGGCATATAGCGCTTCATTTGCAGGCTTGTACTCCCTGGTTACAACTCTGGCTTCAAGAGTGAAAACACTGCCTGTGTTGCTCTTGGGGAAGTAGGTCCCTGGCCCATGCTGGACTGGAAAGCCGTACGTATGTGAGCTTATGTATGGCCATAGGCGAAATAACTTATAGTCTGTAGGTTGCTGCAACTCCTAGGTTAGTTCTTTTCTCCTTATCTTTGGATATCCCACGGGTTTCCTTTTTTCTCAAGGAACTGCTCACACTTCTAGGGGCTGAACGTTTAGGACAGCGTACCTTGTGTTGACTGAAAGTGATACTGGAGATAATGTTTTTCTACTGCCTAATTACTAAAGTCATCAAAACTGAAACAGATTTGTTGTAGATGAAAATAAGTGTTCTTTGAGTACTTCTGAGTGTCTCTTTCATTACAGTTTTCCTGTATGTTTTCTCTGTGTAGGTCACTGACATGATGCTTCAGGACAAACCCTACCCAGATTGGGGAAAGTCAGCCAGAGCTTTCTGGAAGAAAGGGAACGTTAGGATCATTTTATTCTGGTAGGAAAATAATAACATCAAATTATACTAAATGAAGCTTTTATAGAATACCCAAAAATGTGTCTTCTCATTCTCTGTGTCATGAAGCAGTGTAATGGCAATAGAAGGCAAGGAAAGAAAAATGAAAAACTTAACACTAGATCTAACAAAAAACTGATTGTTACAAAAGCTGTATATAAGCAAACACTTCCTAACCTGATGTAAAAATATAATTTTAAATCTGATTTATACTGTTTCTTTTATTATATACTTGGGACTGTTTACAGTGGAGTTGCAAATGTTTTGCTGCTTGTGGTAATATTTAGGTGTCTAATTGCCAGTTCTTTTAATTAAGGTAGGTACATATGTAAATGTCCTTTTGTGACCTTTAAGTTATTATGAGTGAATCTTTGAATTTGCTCTTGAATGGGGTTGCAAATAGCAAATAAGCCACAGATTTTAAAGATGAGTATTTAATAATGAGTACAAAAGTTGTAAGGAGAAAGCAGATGTTTGACTGTAAGTGTAGTGTCTTCCAAGTAAATTCAGATCAAGTGGCTCTGCTGAAGTAGAACATAAATTATGCCAGGAAAAAAATTGAAGATGGAAAATGTATAGTCTAAGGGGCAAGCAAGAGGTCCTCATGGTTAAAGATTAAATAAATGGAAGGGCTTTTTTCAGCTACATTAGCAGCAGAAAATCTGATGAGAACATCAGCAGACCTGCTGTTTGTTTTTTTTCCCAAAGAGTAAAAGGAAAAACTTCAAAGGAATTTTTACAGAGAAGTTGAAAAAATTATTTAACTGAATTCTGCTACAGAAAATTCAAAGAACTATCTATAATTTTAAAGTAGTAAAGGAGAGATGCTATGTTAAATTGAGGCAATTAAAGGAAACTCAAAGAGAAATTTGGAGGCTGAAGAAAATAGGAGATTCAGATGGCTGAGTGTCTGCAGCCGAGTCTTACAGGGAACTGATGCAAATTTAATTCTCTCTTAAGTGTGTAATGAAAAAAACAATGACTAAAAACTGTTTTTTGTTGTGTTTGTGATGCTTATTTGAACAAACAAGAATTATCCTACTGCTAAGTAAATCTTAATTCAGTATTAGCTAAATGGAATGGATGCATCATTAATTATGAGAAAAACTGATGATTAAATTTCACTAAAAGAAACCAGTGTAGCTCTGCTGAAAGAAAACCTTCTCTGACCTGGTAGAAGTCTTTGACTGTGTCATCAAAATAATGGATTAGGAAAAAATGCTTGATCTAATTTGTCTGGACTTTCAAACGGCTTCTGACAAGGTTCTTCACTGAAGGCAATTAAGAAAAATAGTAAGCCCCATGGAGTCTGCTGAAATAATTAAGGAATCAGCTAAGAGATGTGTAGCAAAAGGCGTAAATAAAGTAATGCCTTTCTGCTGCTCTCATAAGAGTGGGAAGAGCCATTCTTTAATGTTAGAAATAGTGATTTGCGTACATCATGTGGTGATGTTAGCGACATGGCAGAATCTGAAGATGAGGCAAATGATTTGAACTGGTAAATGCATGGTGTGTAAGAAGGAGGTTAGAAAGCTAGGTGGAAAGATCCTGTGATTGAAAAGGTGGAGTTGTGCAGGAAAGTTCAAACAGCTCCCTGTCATTATGACACATGCAGAGGAAGATTTTGCACTGTACTGAGGTGGACAAAAAAGTAAAGCAGATGAATTTTAAATGTCTCAGATATGTAACAAGTGGGCCAGCAATGATTGGTGTAATTTGGTTAAGTCAGTAAAAAGGTCAGTGTAGAACGCCAAATTCTTTTCACTTTTGACTAAAGAATGGCCTTGTCTAAACAGCTGTAAAGGACATTAACAAAGAGTCAAGTAAAAGAAACAAACAGCCTTAATTCCTTAATTACACAGAATAGAAGGATGGAAGAAGATAACATGATAAAGAGCTTTCTTTTCAAATTTATATGCCAGATACAGAGAATAATAAAATATTATTGAAAGCACATTTATGTTGTTCTGAAAGATGTTATGACTTCTTGCAGTCTGAAATGCTATAAACATGTATTTTTTTCAAATAATATTCACATTAACAAAACAGCTACGGTAACAGAACAGTTTAAAATTGAGATAAAATAATAAAAACAATATTTCTTTTTGTGAGTGATTCTTATACTAAAGAGTATGCTTAGTGGGGTTTTAGCAGCCGAAAGTGTGGTATAAATGCTTTTATTTTTAACTTTAAGCATTGAACTAGAATCACCCTGTGCAGCAGTCTACATTATGTGGAAACATTTAGATTGTCTATATTAGACATCAGTAAAAAAATAGTCGTCTTTTTCCTTGTAAGTAAGAAAAATGAAGGATAAATTAAAGTATTGACAAAGTCATGCACAATAAGAGACGCCTTCCTATTTCATCTGTTATTGTTTAAGTAGGGTGATGCGAGTAGCCTCCTTTCTGAAATGTTCCAAGTGAACCAACATTGATAGTATGTGCTACACAGATACTGGTATACCAAAATTTGTTTATTCAGGATGTTTCTTACTGGCACACCTGTTTTGCAGAGATAGTGTAATTCGGTACACTGTACATTAATTATTGCAAATAATAGATATGTGATGCACAGTTTAAAGTGGTTGATGAAATAAGAATAGTGGATACCCCCTGGATTTGTTCTTTTGCTAGCTTCATTTTTACTTCCAGGTTTTTCGCCGTAAAATTAGAAAGTGTCTCTAAACATACCAAAAACAGATTAACTGTCATGGGGATAGAGACATTATCCACTTGTTTTTAACAGTTGTAATGACTCTGTGTTTTTCATTTGTCACTCTAACATGCATCAGTCCAAGTTAGGGGCTGACCTGCTGGAAAGGAACTCTGCAGAGAAGGACCTTGGTGTCCTGGTGGACATCAGATTGGCCATGAGCTAGCAGTGTGCCCTTGTGGCCATGAAGGCCAATGGTATCCTGGGGCATGTTACAAAGAGTGTGGCCAGCAGGTCGAGGGAGATGATCCTTCCCCTCTGCTCTGCCCTGGTAAGGTCACATCTGGAGTTTTGTGTCCAGTTCTGGGCTCTCCAGTTCAAGAAACACAGGAAACTTGCAGAGAGTGTCCAGCAGAAGGCTACAAAGATGGCTGGGACCTGGAGCATCTCCTGTATGAGAAGGACTGTGAGACCTGGGACTGTTCGGCCTGGAGAAAAGAAGACTGATGATGGATCTTATCAATGCTTATAGATATCTGAAGGGCCAGAGTCAAGAGAATGAGGCCTCACTCTTTTCAGTGGTGCCTAGTAACAGAAGAAGGGAGAAGGGGCAGTGGATGAAAACTTGAAGTTCCATCTGAACATGACGAAAAACTACTGTGGGAGTGATGGCTAATTTCAACATGTACGGGCACCTTCATATAATGTTATTATGATCTGTGTTACATTGTATGTGGCCTTCAGAATGCAATGAAGTATCAGCAATGGTAAAACTAGGATGGTACAGGTAGGTCTGTAGACTACAGAAGGAAGAGAGAGTAGAATACTAAATATCTGCAGCATCTGGCTGTATGATCATGCTGTGGTAGAGAGATTACTGTCTTCAGCGCTCTGCAGAGTTACAAGTATGAATTGAAGTAGCTTGATTTATAATTTTGGATGTGTTGATATTTTTTTCTTATTTAGGAGAGACATGTTATATATGAAATACAAGGATTATCATTTTTAAAAAGCTACAAGAAAAAAAGTGTTGCTAAATTCAGGCAAACAGAGATCTTGGACAAGACTAACTGTGAGCAAATAACAGTGGTTTCTGAGAAGTTAAATAAACAGCTTAGATCATTACCTTTTTTTGAATGTATAGATATTTGATGAAGCAGAGACAGATGTACAGTGTAAACAGACTGGTTATATTCTGAATAGTTTTCGATTTTTTTGGAATGCTGAATAAGTCTGTGCTATACTAACAGTCTCTATTTATAAGGAAACCATTTGTTAGGACAGGGGAAAAACAACTGAATATATTATTAAGTGAACTGCAAAAGGAATAAAACAGTGTCGAGACAATCCATGAATAATTACTTAAAACTGAGTTAGTTACAGGATCTCTCTTCTGCACAGAACACGCACTGATTCATTTAAGATTTTAGCAAGAAAGGCATGGACACTCAATGCTGTTTAACTGGTTTATTGACCAAAAGTTGGAAATTATAGAAAAGGTGACAGGAATCTTATGTCCCTTCTGATGTCCAGGAAAGAACTCAGCTATTGTAAGATCTGCTCTCTAAGGTGTCTTCTGCGGCAGCTCACCAAACCCTGTGAGGCTTCAACCATAGCAGTTATGATAACATCACCAGGACATGTCTGGGCAGTGCATACTTTTCAGTTAATAGAGGGAAGACTCAAATACTGTCTTTTGACAAGCTGTTCCAGTATTAATTGTCCTCAAATTTTCTTGTCAGAGGACAAGGAGATTATAGTGAGCAAGATGTAAAGAATTCTGCATATGCACATTCAACTGTAGGGAAAAGCAGAACATGAACAAAAAGAAATGAGATTACTGGAAGAGAGGATAAGAGCTGCGAAGATCTGTGTAACCCAAGAAGAGAAAAATGATATGCAGAGGTAGATTACCAAAATGGTGGAGTGTAGAGATAACAGTGGATTGTGCAGCTGCATATTGATCACAGACAGAGTGACAGAATAATATACACCAGCTCACTGTCTGAATATGCAAGTAGCATGCTGGAATCCATTTCTCCGGTGTCCCCAGCTGTATGTTTGTTGCACATATATACAATGATCAGTATTCATCGATGCAGTAGTGTCTTTGACATAGGATACTTGTCCAAAGTAATAGGAAAGAACATACCAACTTGGAAAAGAAATAAAATCATATGGAGAATTATAAAATTGTGATTCTCTGAGTTTTCCATGTTTGGCTTTGGAAACTTAATAATATTCTCATAGTATGTGTTTCCATAAGCTCTCTAGCTTTCTTTAATGAAAAGCAAGATTACACATTCTCAGAAATAATTATGGTATTTTAATTCAGCAAGATTGTAATATAGTTTTAAAAGCTTTTATTCAAATTAATTGCTCAGAGTTGCTGCAGGCCACAAAGTCATACATAATTGTTATTTTGATAGGAGATTGTGTTAAACGTGGTTTTCTGTAGGATTTTTATTTGGACAATATTTTAAACCGTGAGACTCAAGGAAGCTTCCCTATAGGATAGAGAGCCATATCTCCCACCCAGAAATGAGTGATTTTCTGTTTTGTACCTAATTAAGTGTTTGGTTTGATAAGTTAAACTTCTGTATTCTGTGCCTTCAGAGTCAGCGTTATAAATGTGTACTGGACAACTGTGTTCATTTAAATTATATGAATGTAGTTCATATATTTGTTTAAAAGGCAGCTTCTTAAAACATCCTTTCTTTTCATTATAGTCTGCACTAAGAAAAGCTAATTAGATATTATAGCTTTGCCAGCCTAAATTACATACTAATCCAAAGAAAACAAACCTTTTACTAAGTTTATGTAAAGGGTCCTATGCTGCAATCACACAAATACAACTGCACAAAGCAACAAAATAATTATGTTTATGTATAGTGAAATATGCATTCACACACATACATTATTATCTCTTTATTTTGAAGTTTTAAAAGTTTATTTATTAATAATTCACCTTGCAACAGGATATCAGTTGGATTGAAGCCTGGAATGATTTAGAAGGGAAGGAAGATTTCCAAGTAAATATTGTAAATATTGTAAGTCAGAAGAGCATAAAAGTAATTTACAGTATCGGTGCTCCCAGTAAATCTTTCATTCTGATGCTATAACCAAAGTGAGTAAATTCAATTTGCCCTCCAAATAAGCAAGAAAACAAATAAGTTCCTTGCTGTGTACTTTCAGTTACAATACAAAGTGTTCACTTTCACAGAGGATTCATATTGAATAATTTGACTGCTAATCTGGGCAGGCATTGTTAAATGTATTTTGAGAAGATAAAACTGTCTGAATAGTAATTGTTGCATTTAGTCTGACAATCAAGAAGTAATACAATTTGTCAAGAGGTGACTAAAATATTTTTGATAGCTTTCATTTTGTGTACTGGTAAACCCTGCAGTAAGATTATGATAATTAACATGTCTTGAAAATGAATTATAATAATCCAGACCAACTTTCTTTCATACAAATGATGTTCAGTTGTTCTTTTTAATTTTCAGTTAGCCATCCTATACTATATTACCTGGAAATATATTATTATCTGAAATATTCATACAGAGGTTTTTGTACAAATCTATATTTGATATTGTTCACATTCTCTGTTTTGTGTCATAAGGATTATTTTCTCATTTTGATAGCACAGTGCTTCAAATCTGTCTAGTATGGAAAAGTAGGAGTGGTCAGATCTCACCAGAATGGTTAAAGCTTCAATAACCACATGAGTCAGACCCCTTTCTGGGACTGTTGTTTGGGACCTCATTCTCTTATGCTATTCCCCAGCTCCTCATTTATGAAGAGCGCAGCATCAGTAATTCAGGGCTGTCCCATGAGTCTGCTTTACCCAATGAGGTCTTGTTTTTAGCCGAAAGAGTTGTTCAGTCCCTCCTCTAAGATGCTTCTGCCTCCCACTGATTTCCAGTGCAAGCAATAGCTCCAGTCCCTGGCAAAACACATCCGTTCCTTTCCTTTCTTTCTCACTCCTTCATTCCCTTCCTTCCACACAACAATAGCCCCAAAACTGCCGACATTCCACGCTCTATTTGTGATAGGAAGAACAGTGAAATGAGAAAGGAAAAGCATTTGAGACAAAATCATGCTCGGGGAACACTGAGATCTCTGATTCAAAAGTCAGTATCACTGTGAAATCCCTTTGGCATGAAGATTAGATTTGTTAAATTTATTTTGTTCAAGTTACATAAAGTGGTCACATTCTCCTATTTATTTTTATGGGAACTCCTTGTCTCACTCCAATTTATAAAAAGGAGAGGAGGCTCTGATATTTTATATAACCAGCATGAGATTAAGAAACAACAGTTCAAATGTTGGTTCGACCAGTTTATTAGAAATCTTAATCAGTGAGATGGGGAAGGGTGGGAGAGCTATAGAAAAGATAGGAAATAAGCAAGAATTACGTAAAGTGGGGATAGTCACTACCAGGATCTAGCAGCGGTCCCGCTGCACGACGTTCCAATGGACTGAGGCAAAAGCGCAGGGGGAAGGCAGAAGCAGCATGGCTGGCCTTGGGCAGCAAGCAGGTAGCAGGAAGCAGAGGCAGGGTAAGTCCAGGAGGAAGCAGCAGGACTCAGGTAGCAGGCCCAGGAGGGAGTTCATCAGTATGCAGGATTCTGGAGTGAGGGATCTGATGGCAGACACCTTTCTTCAGCATGCGGGTTTCAGGTCGTGAGGAATCTGTTGTCAGAAACCTTTTGGGGAGAGCAGCAGCAGCATGGCCAGCCTTAGGCAGCAAGAAGGTGCAGTGACAGGGTAGGTCCAGGAGGGAGAGGGGGTAGGACGTGAGGCTTCTCATGTCCAAAAAGCCCTTTTTTATCCTTCTCCTTCTGCCAACATGGCTTTCCTGGGCGCTTGGGAAAGTGTTGTATGCAGTACCCCCTGAGGCGGCCATCTTCCTCAAAATAAGCCCACACAAAAGGCTGCTTCCTGGCCATTAATCTGTGGCTTATTTCTCTCTCTCATTGCCCCTGACCTTGTCCATCTGTGTTCTCCAGACAAAGAATTTTGCAACCCTTGCTCAGGACTTGCTTGGACTTGCTCGGACTTGCTCATCATCAAGCTTTGAGGCAATGGCATAAAAGAATAATCTCATCCAGTCCTGCAGATCAAACAAAATGTATATTCTTTCTTATTTGTGTCTATGAATAAAAGAAAGATTGGCAGAGGTGGAGAAGGAGTGTAGCATGGCAGTTAACTCTCATATGATGTAGGACACACATGCACATCCATCTCCACATCCACACTATAGACAGCAGAAGAGGTGAGTGAGGGAGCTCTCCCCACCCATTTCCCAAATGTCATTACCCTGTTAAGTTCTAGTGTTTAAGTATTTCATATACTGATACAGTAAAAAAAAAAAAAAAAAAAATATTCTGACTGAAAGCTACTAATACAAAACAGAGAAAAAGAACACCCATTTGCAACAGGATTTAGGATTGGGCCTGTAAACTTTTGTTTCACCTTTGATTTGGCTTAAAAACTGTTGTAGTACCCTTGCATTTTATAGCATATACTTTCAGTTGCTCAGCCTGTTTTTGAGCTATATTTGGTATGTACCTGCTGTCTTCAATAACTGATAGCCTGTTAGAGAAAGAGACTGTTTTTATTCCTACATAATTGCTAGATCCCTAAGTATAGCCCTCATAATTGGATGGATATGGCAACCCATCTTCACCTCTTAAAAAGTACATTTTATTCTATCTCTGTTAGTGAGCAAGAGGTATATCATGAACAGTTACTAAAAATATTTTATCCAAAGTGTAGCTTTAATAAAACTTCTTAAAATGCAGTATCTGCAATGCTTCAGTAATAATGGCCCTTCTAAATGAAAATGCTTTCGCAAAATCACATTCTATGCCAAAAAAAAAAAAAAAAAAAATCTATAGTGCTTAGATGAAAATTTCCCTTAGTAGATTTCGAAAGTTCTTTTCTTTGAAGTAGTCAAATGCAATCCTTCATTCAGGCACAGGGGCAGTGTAGATGCTGCAGCAAGTCCTCTTTTAGCTTAATCTGCACCAGAAGGCTTCCACAGGTTTTCTTGCTGAAAAGTAGACACACCTGCCTCCTCCCAGGCCTGAAGTAAGATTCGCCAGGAGAGCTGCAGTGTCACTAATGTGGTTGGTTTTTCTGTTACTGTTCTCTTTCTGATTGTTTTCCCTTCCCTCCTCATCTGCAATATAAATTCATTTGTTATTAACAAAAGATTAACTCCAATCTTTAGTATTTACAGGTAGATTATTTCTAGATGCATTGTAAAATTAGGATATCAGAAAACTGTGTGCATTATATAATCATGCAGGCATAAGAAAATGCTGAAAGTTGAACTGTAATAATATATAGTCAAATAATTGTGAATCCTACACCAAAAACAAAAGTTATAAGTGTTGCAAATAGATCAGCACTCATACTGTGGGCTATTGCTGATTTAGCAAAAAAAAAAAATGCATGTCAGGTTATCAGGGTAGGAATTCCTATCTTGAACCCTTGCTTAAGTATTCTCAGGCCTGATAAAATTGTTGCCCAAAACATGCTCTGACTGACTCAAACTTAAGCCTCTTTGGAGAAACCTTAATGAGTCCATTCTGTGTGGAGAAGATACAGCCTCAGCCAGTGGTTTTGTGCAAGATGGGCATTCTGAAAGGCCACAGAATTCAAAGGAGATCAGTAAATGAGTGCTTCAGCTGCTGATACTTACAGCCATAGTTCACAGACTTTGTCATGGCTAGATTCCAAAAATCAATTCAGTTTTGTAAGATAAATGTGGTGATTAGAACAATCTAATTATTTCCCTTCCTGGAATCCTGGAATACTTTTTTAAACTTGCATTTCTCCATAACTCATGTTTAAAGTTGTGCATTAGAATTTGCTGATGTATTTAGCTAAAATCTGGACTCATCATCTTTCTCATATTCCCATATTTCCCATAAATACTCAATATTTGCATGTTCTAGATTGAAAAGCACATAGGAGTCATTTCAATGGAAGTGATTACTCAATTAAAACTAATGTTTCAGGATGGGTTTAACAAAGCCATGAAGGTGAATATACATGCTACTAATTAGTCCTTGTTTATAACCTCCATTTAGGATATAAGGAGAATTTGTTCTTCTCCTTCCTTATTTTTCTACTTTGAAAACAAATCACTAGAGCTTAAAAATTAGAAGAATTGGTTGACAACCATCTAAATCAAGACATACAACTCTGAAGTATCTTTTTTAATCCTGGACAACATAAGGAGAATATCGTCGCCATATTTTTATTTCAAATAATTGCATATTGTCTGTCTGTAATTGTGACAGCAGAGAAAACAGCAGCTCAAAGAATAGATTAGATTTTAAATAAAATCACATTGAAAGGCAAACAGAACCTCTGGGTTTTTTGTTTGTTTGTTTCTTAATAGATGTTTTGATGCTTTACCATCTTTTCTGGATTTTTTTTTAATTTTTTTAAATAACACTTTAAAAACCATGGTAGCAGTTAAATGCTGGTTTAATTTCAGACAATATATCTTTGAGATACTTTCTCTAAATGGAATTTAATCCCAGTGAACATGATGAATTTCTCATTTGCAGTAATCAAAGTCAGGAACATCAATAAATATTGTATAAACAAAAATAGCCTTATCATGTACCAAGTATTTTCCATCTTTTCAGATTCTTTACCTACTGAAATAAATTATCATTTCCTTGAAGAAAACCTTGAATGCAGTTTACTATTGTTTGTCTTGCATTGATGATTACTTTGGTACATTGGTGAGCACAGCAATGATTCTCATGCTGACAAAGAGTAAACCTTTCTGGATTTCAATAGGAAGGACATCAGTCCTTCTTGTCCATGATGGCCAAAGGGGTAATGCAAACCCAGGGGCAACCATATGAAAATGTATATTCAATCTGAGAGAGACATCTTTTTGGAAGCTTTGTTTCTTACACTCTAGGTCATTGCTTCCCCATTTTTTTTTTTTTAATACTCTCCTGTCACAGAGTAACTTTAATTTAATTAAGGAAAAAATACAGTTTGGAAGGTGAAAGATTGAGGAAAAAAGATGTCAAAATTGCATTAAAACAGAAGAGGAATTCATGTCAATTTCCTACCTTGCTATTGCATCTTTCATTTATTTATAGATGCACTGAAAATAAAAGCACAATTCTTATTTTAAAGATACTACATATAGCTTTCTCCCAGTGCTCAATAAATGTTCTCTTTGAGAGTTCATGACTACATTATTTGTGGCATAAACTCTTGAACCTATCAGCTTTATCATACATTGAGGAGTTGTGTGATAAGTAGAATGTGCCTTTTTTTCTTTTTCATTTCTTTCTTTGCCTACTCATGGTCTGAATCCATTATTCTTCAATTCTTTTAAAGTTTTATTTGAATTTTTATATAATTGGAACATAGTGGGAACTTCTAATAATGAAGAGCCCTAAGGTGTCTCTACTATGAACTGAACCAAATAATTTAAAAATTTTAGTAGATTAATTTCCTATAAGCAGCCACCCATGACCAGTATTTCAAAACAACCAACAATTCAAAATGCACTCATTTAGGCTCTCCACCCTGCTGATGTTGTGTATCCCAAAAACAAGTGAACTCTTTACCCTAAGGAGGTTTGAGTCTGGAATTCAAATTTTAAAAAGAAAAATAACTCAGAGATACATTAAATACTTCATCTAGAAATGCAATTTGCTGCTCACACAAAGCAGGATATCAGTAAGAAAAATAGCCCTTGACACATGCTCAGCCTCAAGTTATTTGCATGCTTTGACCTGACCTAATTGACTAAAATATTCCATCCCTATTCGCGTAGTGCAGAAAGGTAGGTCTTGGTCAAGGAAATAAAGAGAGGCATGTTTTCAGTGACAGTAAACAAGCTGGAAAGATCTCATTTGACTTTTATATAATTCACTGAGTTGCAAGAACTGTAGTTTAGGTAGGAAATAATCATCTTCAAATTGAGTAAATTTTATGTGGACAATCTGGAGAAAGACAACACATGCAATGGCAGTGTCATTCTTAGCGCACTGATGTTCAGGATGAAACTTCTCCATAAGACAGAGCCAAAACAGACCCAAGTTTCTTGTTGTAGCTCCTCTGCAGTGTTCTATCACGTGAAGTCTAATGTAACCATGCTACTAAACCATAAATGATAATATGATTTCAGCTATAAGAACGGGCTAAGAGAGGTGGGGCTTTTCAGCCTGGAGAAGAGAAGGCACCTGGGGCGCCTTATAGCAGCCTTCCAGTCTCTGAAGAGGGACTTTGACTTTTTATAAGGGCAGGTAGTGGCAAGACTAGAGGAAGCGGTTTTAAACTGGAAGACGGTAGATTTAGAAAGTCTTTACTGTGAGGGTGGTGAGACACTGGAACAGGTTGCCCAGAGAAGTTGTTAATATCCCCTCACAGGAAACACTCAAAGCCAGGCTGGATGGGGCTTTAAGCAGCCTGGTTTAGAGGGAGGTGTCCCTGCATATAGAAGGGGGGCTGGAACTACAATATAAGACCTTTAAAGGTCCCTTCCAACCCAAACCATTCTATGATTCTTTGATTTTCAGGGATTTCTCCAATGTATTATATTAGCTTGACCAAGCTGCATGAACATATATCCATTATAATGAAATACACTGTTAATGTAGCCATTTTTCATCTAGAGAGTACTAGTACTGATGTTTAAATGTGTAAATATAGAGGCTTAAGGCTGTGAAGACTTGAATGTCCAGGCTATCCAGGAAGCCAAATGGTGCCATGTGACATTCATGGGATTGTTTCCTCAGAGAAGTATACTTAAGATGTTAGCTGCCACAGTTTAAGTATACTTGTCCTTAATAACTTAAACTGGAAAAGTTTTGGTTCACAGTAGAATAATTTACATTTCACAACATTGTGACTGTTTGAAGAAGACCTTTGAAACATTTAGCTTTTCCCGTTGCGTGCAGCCAATTTGATAAAATTATTTGAACTTCTTAAGTTTTATTATTATGCAATGCAAAAAAATTTTACTTGCTCCCAAAGCAAATTAATTTACATGATGAAAGCATCTGGTATGTAATAACAACATTTCAGAGAAATATGATATTATGTTTCAAAAAGATAGAGCTTTGTAATCACAATTAAACTTTGTATTAAAGTTTTGATTAGTAGAGTTCTTCAGCTGTTACTACCTGAAAGATTTTCCTGAAGGGCTGTTTTGGTGTCGTCATCCAGAAGTGCCACTTGCTTCACGTGCCACAAATGTTTCAATGACTACAGTATATTTTGGCTGGTTTCAAGGAGCATACGTTCTCTTTTAATCTGTACACAACCTCAATTAGCGTTCAGGTCAGTAAGTGGGAAGACATTTATGAAATCAATCATTTTGGGTTAAGGAGTACACATACTGCAAGTGTACTAATAGAATGGAAATAATGCCTGGAACATCTCCAGAAGAGTCATAGTCTCAATGGAGCAATTAAATATGTATGAAGAATGTTTGCATTGAAGTTCAAACACATCAGCCTGAGGCTTATATTTTTGGTTTAATTTATTCACAGCCTTTCTGTGTACTGCTGCTTGATGCTCCAAAAACACTCCTGCACACTGCTTCCTGCATCGTCTGTGTGTCTACAGACTGACAGATACAGTGGCAATTGCTATTTTTAATCACTATCTCCAGAGCAATGGGTAGATTGTAGTAGAAATGTGCAGTGTTATTATGTAGGTTAGTAGATTTTGTTCATTAATATATTCCTCTACCATTCATGGTAAGGAAAGTGGTCTTCAGAATTAATTCAGACAGTGTTTGAGTATTTAGCAAAACTTCATAGTCTGAACACTCTGGCATTACTAGGTCTTCAAATTCGGGTATTGCGTGATATGGCCTCTATTACACGTCTTCATATCACTGCTTTTATTCTTCATGAAAGAGATGCTTGTACTATAGCTAGAGGCTGCTTTTCAGTATTGTCAGTGACTACTTGAGCTCTTTAATAAGGTAGTGGTAATATTTTCTGATAATTACAGTTCTTTGCAAAACATATGAAGAAACAAATGCTATTGTCAGTAATAAAGAAAACTAAAGTATTTGGGACTTTGTAAATAGATTTTGATTATTTTCATGACTTTTGGTTCTATATTTTGTCACTAATCAGAGAGCACCAGTGTATTGGTTTGTTCATTTGTTATCGGTTCATAAAGTATGGATAAATGAGATTGTCATATAACTAAGCTTTGAGCTATTGGCAAAACATCTGAACAGTCAGCCTCTTAAAAGGATTACTGGTAATGTAATTGCTTGTGAGAAATGTATATGTGTGTCTCCCATATGAAAACAGCACCAACTTAATACGTTGTTTAAGCAATGATATTAATAGAATGAGAGCATACACTACTGATAAGTATTTATGTAAAAACTGAACTAAAGCCAGAAATGTAGTTTTGTACTTTAGCTAGTTTCAAGGCTGTTTTTAAAACAAAGCTTACTTTCTAATTACACTGTAGTTATTTTATTAAAAGCAAAAGAATTGTGAGACCTGAAAGCTTCCCATAGAATTTCTTCTAGTCTGAAGAGAAATTTGTTTATGTATGCCCATTAATAGCGTCTATAAACCAGCTAATATTAATATCACTAAAGCTCACAAAAATGAGGTGCTAATATGACCACTATTACTAGAAATGCCAGGGATATATATATAATGGGATTGCCCTCAAATCATCCTAGAGAACCAGAATCAATTTAGCGTCTCCAGTTCAGGTACAGAATGAATGATCTTGGTGATGCAAAATTAAGGAAACCTCTATGCTTGTGAGAAGTTGTGATCAATGTCTTTTGATACCTAGTTTAAGAAGCAAGTCGGTTGACTTTTCTTAGTGAGAAGAAATGTCCCCATAAGCATATTGAAATAAACATCAGACCTTTTTTAAATCAATGGTGAAAGCCCAGTAGTCTTCTACTAGTGGAAATGTAATATTCTTTTGGATATTGACAGTTGTTTTTTTTTCCAATTAATTCTAAAGATGTCTTTCCAAAATGTTGGTCATTGTTTGTTTTTTATTTTTTCCCCTTATTTTCTGATTTGGAGTAATAATAATATTCCTAAAATTTATAGCCTTGTGATGTTTGTATCAGAATCCTGGCTTAGTTATTTCTTACGATATATGGGCAAATAATTGGCCTTTCTCAGTGTAAGAAGTTGTATGGTTACTCTTGGTAGCATGGCATTCTAAACTGTAATGTTTAATAAGTGTCCTTCGACAGCATGACATTTGTTATGCTTCAGGGTAATAAGACCATGTTAATAGAAGGATACTGCTATGTGTGCTCAGAAAGGGACGTGTATGAAAAACATTTTACCCTTCTGGGAAAATGAGCAATAGCCAAAATAGTCATACCTTCACTATCTGAATGTACTGTGTGCACTAGAATTGCCAGGTCACAGCATGAACCAATGGTTGGTTACCAGATGAGAAAGTGTGGCTAAACCGGGGACTGCAGGTGCAAGCAATGCACCTGGGTGACTGGAGGGGATGGAGTCTGGATTCACCCCTCCTCACTTGCATTTAAAGGTTAGCAGCTGAGGAAGCAGTATCTCTCCGGGTAGAGATTGCAGTCTTCTTGTTTTGTCATGGGTTATTGGAAGGGGGGAACAATTTTTTTATTTTTTTTTAAAGCATGCTGTTGCTCTGTAGGGTTTGTATCCTACTACACGGTGCTTCTTTTGCTGTACTCTATGCTACCTTAGTATTTTAAGCACCTAAGATGTCTTTGATTTTTATGTGTGGTGTTTGTTTGGCTTGTGGTACTATGTAAGATTAGGCCATTTAAATGTAATTATCTGATATAGATTTAGGTTCCTACTTTAGATATAAGATCAAATGGTACTTCAGTGCAGACGCCTCATAAGGTCATTCTCTGTACCATGTGAAGTTATCACTTATTTGATCTGTCCATCCTGTTACCCCCGTCTTAGAATGCTGATTATGCCAGCGGTGCAGCAGCTTGCACAGACAGAGTGTGCAGGGGTGGCACAAGGCAGACCAATGCCAAGAATGTGCCACAGCTTGAAATGAGCATGGCCTGTTTTCCACTGTTGCTCTTTCACATGGATGTGATTAACACTGCAAGCCAGTGTATGGGCAGAATCAAAGAAGAATATAAAGCCCTATGACCAGAGAAAAACAAAGGTGCCCAAGTTATCTTCTTTTCATTTTTTTCCAGTTAGAGGAAAGAGGAAAACCAGAAAAGGACAGGTCATAGCAGGTTATCCTCCACATCTGTTCTCCCCTGATGCAGCCACATATGTAATAATGTGTTCAGCTCTGAGTATTAGGACTTGGTTTTGGCATCAAATGTTACTTTATTGTGAAATTACCTAACAATTTAAGGAGAATTTCAGTTTGCTACATCCTGTTATTTTTTTTCAGTAGTGTATGTACTAAAACACTCATTAACCAATTTTGGGTTACAAAATACAGACTTAAAAATTATTTGTCTCTAATAAAGTGCAATAATGGAAGAAAGAAGCTCTTAAAAGTACATAATCATTTCAGTTTTGAAGAGCTCCTGGGGTGGAGCTGTTCTGTATGAAACTGATAGTTTGATCCGCTGTGGATCATGTGCATCTGTCAAAAGCCGTGGTCTGTTCTTTTATCATCTTTATAAAAGAGAGTTGAGGACATTTGTCCACATAGTTTGAAGCATCGTGACTTAGAGAATAATGAAACTCTTTTATTGTTGTTAACAAGTGATCTGTATATTGTCCTTGAATTCTGCAATGTCACAAAAAAAAAACTTTATATTCTCAACTCTTCCCAGCTGAGTAAAGCAGTAGCCTTGCTCATTCATTACAGAGCCACATATCCTGCTTTTTGAACAAATTTGATGCTAATGTAATTCCAGAATTAAACTTGTTTTGTCTCAGAATTAGGTTTATGCAAATCCAGGGAAACTATCTTTTAATAGGTAACAAAAGTGAAAACAGCATTAATCATTGTAAGGATAGTTAAGATTTGTTCTGTGACGCAGCATTTTCTCATGAACTTATGAGCTATAAAAGATTCCATGCTGAATGCAGCCATGGGCATTTTGTTTTGAGGGATGTCGCCTGCAGACGTGTTATGATGTGGTTTATAGCATGAGTGGTTACCCTGTTCCTGTGTAATCCATCTTGGAAGCAACCTTTAAATGTCAAATGGCATTTGCATATAAAAGCAGTCATCTGTTATAGAGTTTGTGGACATTATACAAACACAAATGATAGCTGGTCTTATAGAATGTGTCATAATATTTGAAGGGTTTTAAGTGGAAAGTCCATTCTGCCCTAAATCTAGCACTTCTGATTTAGTGAAGGTAGCCTCTGCCCCAGATGTATTCCTCCTTTGTTTGGTTGGTTGGTTGGTTGTTTTGTTTTGTTTTGATGTACAGCAATGGTGTGCAGACTCTGTGATAGATTGCAAGTGATGACTGGAAAGGATCCATCTTTCAAGGCCTCCTACCTAGAGATGGCAGTTATCTTTAAGGCTCCCAAGGAAGAACGTAAAGCCAAAACTGAGTGAAGAATTGGCCAAATTAGTTTAATGTTTTGTCAGTACCGTGACTAAATTATCAAAGTTAACTTTGTTTTGATTAACAAAGATGGTCAAAAAGGCTTAAGAAAGCGTTCTGAGAGAATACATCTAGACCTTAGTTTTACAGCCTTTATGAAATGTATGTAGGCATTTTCACTGCAGTTGTCCAAAAGTTTGACTCATCCTAGTCTCTCCAGTTGTTGTTGATCAAGGAAGCCATGTCTTTCCAAATGCTGATCTGTTTCAAAGTCTTATCAACAATATATAGGTTCTGTGTTGTCATGGTTTAATACTTTTGTAATTTTGCTATCAGTATTCCACATC
>JAPSGF010000074.1:2047903-2094567 GCA_035772895.1 Perdix hodgsoniae
TGTCATGGTTTAATACTTTTGTAATTTTGCTATCAGTATTCCACATCATAACATCATGTAAAGTATGGATAATTCACAAAGGTTTAGCTCGCAGAAGAAGACTACGTTTCCCAGAGGACATCACGGGCATGAGATAGAGTCACGGGACAAGGACAGTATATAATCTCACTCCCGTGACTGAAATCTCACACTCTCCCGGATCCTCGGAGCGTGGGGTGCCTTCCAGCCATTTCGCCTAGAGCTTATAGTAGGCCTTTCGGTTTTTGGGACTCACTCTCTCTCTCCTTTGCTTAATTACAAATTATATTGTATTATATTGTATTATTCTGTATTCTGATATAGTATTTAGTAAATAAGTGTGCCTCCTTAGATCGCTGCTGCTGTTTTCTTTTCCCATTCCCTTTTCCCTTTCCCTTTTTGGGCCAGCGGCCCTTTTGGGCCAGCTGCCCCCCTGTCACGGGCACAGGTAGATCTTGCTTAACCCGCGACATGTGTTTTGAGAGAAAGTGTGGCATTCTAAAATATAATCCTACCAGAAGTTCTCTTTGAGTTGCTCTCTGTAGGTGCCTGCTGGAAATAGCAGTCATGCAAGTGATGGGGAGGTGTAAGCTTTTATGCTTTTCAAGTGTATGTTGAAGTGTTTTGTAGGAAGAAAAGGATTGTATAGCTGTAAAACTGGAGGGGACTTCATCAGCTTTGAGTGAAGTATATGTACAGAATATGTATGTACTACAGAATGAAGTATTATACAGAATATATATTTAGCAGAATTTAGATTGGTAAAATATCTATTAAACTGAAGGTCTCTTTAGCACTGTCTGTGCTGTTTTGAGCTCAACGTGATCATGAAGGCAAAGTAAAAGTTGATAAAGTTCATATAGTATGTGAGTCTTTAGAATTTGAGTAAATACCTAACATGACCTGTGGTCATGTTTCTAAAAGCTCACCTGTTTCTTGTGCAAGGGGAAAGGGCAGTTCCCCCTCTATTCCTTCCCGTTCTATCCTGGCTCCAGTGAAAGAACTGCCTTGTTAGACTAGTGTTAGAGGTAGGATTCTTTTTTTATATACTTTTTGTGATTAATTGTAACCCCGATGAAGATGAACACTAACAAAAAAACATGGGAGAAGCAACAAGTGCCACTCTAAGAGAAGAAAAAAAAAGAAAATTGAAGCCTTTTTCCACTTGCTGGCAATCCACTCTGCCTGAACTCTGCAGTGTCATCTGGCATTGCACTATGCCCCTGCCTGAGTTTGTGCTAAGGTATTCATAGCCATTTGTATACATTCTAGATGACCAAAACATCATCACATCTTAGGGTCAGAGAAGACATATTACGAATTACAGAATGCATTGAAATTCATGCAGGACATTAACTAACAGTAACCAGTAGATTTTGCTTGTTGGTTATTTTTAAATACAATTACAGGGGATGAATCTAGCAAATTCAGAGCATGAGGTGTTGAAGAGACTGACTGAGGCTGAAAAGCAAAGGGTGACATTACTTCAAGAGGAGAGGGACCTTTACTTACATTTTGAGAATCCTGCACCAAAACTTTTTGAGAATACTGAAACATTCAGAAATGCATCACTTTTGATTAAAATTTCATTGAGAAAAGTTTTTCATCTGTGGGAGGGAATTTCTGATCAAAACTGGTGAGATCCACTGTCTTCAGAATAGCCAATAGCGTGGTAATCAAATCCACAGGGATGAGTGTTCATCTGAACCTCTGCACTTTTTAATGGAAAGAGTACAGTGCAATGCAGAAGCCTTTGTTTGGGTTTACTGGTGCTTGCTTCTCTAAATATTGCTGTTTCCTCCAGAAGTTACTGAAATTAGTGAAGGACTAGCTAACATGGCTTCGTCTGAAATACTGACAAGTTTCTCTTTGGGGTATTGCCATTTCCTGACACAAAGTTTAACCAAGCAGCATTTCACACTTGGAAGGAGAAAACAAGAAAAGCCAGAGCTCAGCTTATATTGACACTGATCAGCGTAGTATCAGACAACAAAAAAGACTCTTTTAGGTGTGTCAATAACAAGAGGAAGTCTACAAAAAACTGATACTTGCTGATCACCTAACAAGTATGAATGAGTAAAAAGTGCAGTAACTCATGCCATTTTTAACTTGGCTTTTGATATTAATGCCCTGCTTTGAAAAGTCTTGTGTGTTCATGTCTTTCTTGTACTGGAAGGCCCAGAACTGAACACAATCACCAGTGCTGAGAGGAGGATGAGGATCACCTCTCTTGACCTGTTAGTGGTACTTGGCAACCAATTAGCCTTCTTGACAACAAGGGCACATTTCTGATTCATGTTAAAGATGGTGTATACCAGGACTCCTAGGTTGTTTTCTGTTTACTGACGTGTTTCTTGTGCTGTTGTGGTATTCTGGGTGTGATCTAAAAAATACTGAGTAGAGACACATAATTATTTCCCTTGATCCACTGGCCATGCTCCTGTTGTTACCATCTTGGACACTGTTGAGATCTCTACTGCTGGTGCACACAGCCAGATCTTGCTTAGCTTGCTGTCTACTAAATCTTTTTTTCCCACTGAATAAGATGTATACTTTCTGAAAGACTTTTTTTTTTTTTTTTTTTGCATGAAAATACATTGCTCAATATTACAACAAAAAGCTTTATTTTTCTTGTTTGTATACCTTGGAATTGCATTGGAAATACATTTAATCATAATGTAATCAACTTGTTAGATGAGACAGCCTGTGTTTGTTCAGAATGCTTTGGGGAAAAAAAAACAACACATTAAAGAGTGGTTCAAAACAGTTGGATTTTATTTTGATCTGTTTTGCACAAGTTTAATTGTAAAAGACAACACTATGTAGTGAAGTTACACCTCATAGATATCACGAGGTATGGAACCTAAAATGAGAAATTTCTTATTCTCTCAAACTACTGTATAGTTAAAATGTACAACTAAACTAATCCAGAACATAGAGAGCTATTAAACTACTATGATTAGCTTACTTTGATTTTATCTGTTTGTTTTTTTTTTTTTAATTTTGAGTGTGAATATAACATTGTATGAAAATTGGTGAGGATATGAATGTTTACCTTACAGCTCTCCCACCTGCTCTTATAAAAAAATTTATTTAAGAGCAGTGACAAAACAGCTAGAGAAAGGCAATGTATTCTTTAAGTTCTATATAAAAAAAATCTGTCTTTACATCCTTAGTATTTTGTAACTTATAATCACAAAGGCAGCAGGAAATTTTGTGATTTTTTTTTTAATAACCTGCAGGGATAATTTTAACACTAAAACATAAGGATGCCATGCATTTCAATTTTCTAAAATGTGCTTTTTAAAAGCCAAAAAAAAAACCCAAACAACAACAACAAAAAAAACTACTTACAAAAGTACCTTTTTACTAACATTTTTCATTTGACAGTTTCTAAATAGAATCTTTTTCTTTGAAGATGTTTTGACAATTCCTAAATAAATTGTATTTGTTCTTCATTTCAAGCAAACTTTTCCCTGTTTTCTTGGGGAAAAAAAATACAGTGCTTTATCAGTTTTGAGATTTAGGTGCCTGGTATTTATGCCTTAATAGTGGCTGTCAACATACCAGCTCCTACTGCAGCCAGCGAAGCTCTGACCAGTGCAGGCAAGGGACATTCACGATGCCCCAAGTAGAAGCTTATTTTCAGTCTCATGAATGGTTTTCTAGGCTCCACAGACTGAACAAAGAGGGGATTCAGGTACGTAAACAGAGTCATCAAGTACATATATATATACATAAATACACTAAATGCTTTAGTATATTTAAAGAGATACACAGACCTGGTAGCTGTGGTGCAGGACTTTTACCACAAGGTCAAGCAAGTGTCCCATATCACGCTAGACATGTATACGTAGGCAAATGAATGCCACACTGGATCTCTGTTATGTAATGACAGATTAGATGTTAGCTCACATGTACTTTTTGACTGAATCTGAGTTGCTTATAGAACTTTCTATTTGTACTGAACTAAACCATATGTAGAAGTTATGTGTATTAAAAAAAAGAGAACAATTGTTTATACGTATAGCTGAAATGTAGCAGAGTTCACTAGTTAGTGGGGAAAAAAATCAGAAATTTAAATGCAGGAAATAATGAGTTTATTATATCCCAAAGTACACATAGCAGACCTAATTCAGTGTAGTCTGCTGTAGTAAGGATTTAACCAACGCTAAAGTTTTGTTAATTATATAATAGAATTTGAATAAGATAATTCTGTGATTATGAATTAATCATATAGTCAGAGAATGGTCTGAGTCGGAAGGGAGCTGTAAAGCTCACCTAATTCCAGTTCCTCTGCCTTGGGCAAGGACACCTTCCACTACACTCCATTCTCAAAGCCTCATCCAACCTGGCCTTGCACCCTTCCAAGGATGTGACATCCACACCTCCTCTGAGCAACCTATTCCAATACCTCACCATCCTCATCATGAAAGGTTTTTTCCTTATATCTAATCTACATCTTACCTTCTTTCAGTTTAAAACTGTTACCCTTTAATCTTGTTACAGGTCTTGTTAAAGCATCTTCTCTCTTCGTTATGCCTTCTTATGTGTTGAAAGGCCACAACAGAGTCTCCTCAGAACCTTGTCTTCTGTAGGCTGAAGAATTCTGAGTATTTAATACTTCAGTTTCCTCATCAGTTTTGTAGCCCTCCTCTGGACAATCTCAAACAGGCCCATATCTTTCTTGTACTGGGGACTTTAGAGTTGGATGAATAACAATTTAATAAGTTAATTCATTCATTAAATAATGTGTCAGTTCATTTACTTTTATAGCTTATCTGAGTTGTATTGTGTTAATTGAATCTTCAACATCCATTGAACGTCATTTTTTCTTAAACTGACTACCTGGGAGTCTGAATACCCCAGAGCATTGCAAAGCTTAAAAATCTGATGTTAAATCCAGACTTACGATCATGCTTATTTTTAAAACTAGAATTTAAATTTGGAAATAACATATTTGAACTCTGAAGAGCTACAGAGTTATTGGGATATATCTCTAGGTCCTCCTATAAATATGAAGGACTAAATTTTAGGCTTATGGGATAGCATTACATACTGTCTTTGTGTATTCTTAACAGAAGTTGTCTTCTAATTTTAAAAACTTTTTTTTTTTTCCATTTCAAAAGCTTTTTGCCATTTTAAATTACAGTGATGTAAAGACTTTCCTGATAACTGAGAATAAGCAGCCAAGAACAGTTATTCAGAACCTATGATATTTACTGGAAATTTGGAAAACCAAAGTCCCAGTTCTGTATTTTGGAACATGATCTTATGTCTTTCCCTTAAGGTGAATATTAAGCCTTTACCTCACTCGTGTCAGGGACTGAAAATAACAGAAGAAAGTCATAAGGAGGTGGTGGAGTCACCAACCTTGGAGGTGTTCAAGGAACGTTTAGACATTGTGTGAAGGGACATGGTTTAGTGATAACTATTGGTCACAGGTGGATGGTTGGACAAGATAATCTTGTAGGTCTTTTCCAACTTTGGTGATTCTATGATTCTATAAAGGCTAGTCCCTTAGACATTCAATTAGGGTGTGGGAAATTGGTGTCCAGACAATTGTATTATTTACTTGCTTATACAAAGTAAACGAAGTTCAACTGGAGAGATTGAACAAATATTGTCATGTAGTATCCAAAAGCCTTGTTATCGTGGTATTCAACTGATCTCTGAATGATATTCAAATGCCTGCTCTGAATACAACAAGTATTTGCCCCTGGTCTGTTTTTCCACCTCTTGCAGCTGAAATAGTGCCCTAGCTCCTAGTTCCCTAAGTGCAGTGAGATGCAGGAATTGTGCCCAGTTCTGACAGCGTTCTTCACAGTGCTGAAATAAGATTTCCTGTATTGATGAACTGCACTCGCATGCTTACAAACCATTTTCACTGAGAAATGCAAGGCAGATTTATCCTAAGTCGCTGCTCTGAGAACGATTATGAAATTTGTTTCTGTTGTTTCTTGAGCTGACAGTCTTCCAACCCCATCATGTTGACAGAGTAAGTATCCATCCAAAAGTAAACCAGAAGAACCCTTCTTATGTAGAATTGTGTGGGTTGTTTTTTTTTCCAAACTGCATCCTCTGGAATTAAGCAATTAACTTTTAACTTTGAAAACTAAGCGTGAACTGGAGTGCCATAGATACAACTCATGTGAATCCTATACTACCTTGTGTATGGTAGGTATTGATTGAAAATATTTTTTACAAGCAAGACCATGAGCCTCCATAAACAGTTTTTCCTTTTCTTTGTCACAGATAGGAAACGGCAATTGAGACTTAGAGCTTATAGTTGATTAATTTAATTTAAATGAGCTGGTGTTTGAAATAGATAACACTTTCATTTTAGTAAATTAATGATGTGGCAAAAGGAAACTCAAAGATACTTCTACCTATAATAAAAAATGACGCTCTCTAGAATTCTAATATTTTGCCATGTGATTACATTTCCTAATCTTACTCACTTTATTACATGAAAAGTAACAAAGTGCTTTCTCTGTACATTAACATAAATGTAATTTCTGACTTTATAAGACTTTATACAAATCTTTGCACAAAATTCCCAAGTAGATCTGGAATCATATTGGTACACTGTAATACATTCACAACTGTCACAGTTTATGCATAGAAGCAAAGGAAGCTTTGCTGGAGAGGAATAGCTATTCTTTGCCAAATGGATATAATTGGAAAATGAGCTAGCACTTCTTATATTCATAAAGATTGTTTTTCATTTTTCTAAGTATAATGAATATTTAAAATGCAGAATAAACACTTTCAATTGTGTCTTGTACAAAGAGTTCTTTATTCTCTCTGTTTTCCAGTTTCTTCTGCTCACCAGGCAGAACGACAAGCATAGACAAGAAGACTTTAGCAGGAATACAGGGCTCTCAAAATGCACAGTGTGTACTATTAATAAGCAATTATGAGCCAGTTACAATATGGGCTTCCCTTTGTTATTCCCTATTCAAGATAGAAAATATTTCAGAATTGACAATTTCAGAATTGATATTTCAGAACTCCCAGTTACTGGCAAATGCTGAGTTAATTATCCATTACTCCCTGCAGTAGTACAGAAGTCAGAAATATTCCATTGTGATTTTTTTTTAAAAACACAGTGCAATTTAATGTTTTTTATTAAAAACAGTTTTCTTCTAATTGGTATTTAACTTTAGGTAAATAGATCTTTTTCATGGTAATGTACTGTCTTCCTCTTACTTATGCCTGTACATCATGCCATGAGGTATATGGAGCTCTGAAAACTGATGGTGTTATTATTCCATGTCTCTTCCACACATTTGTCCCCTGGAGTGGGAGTATCTCTCTGGAATCTCACCTAGTGGGTTGCAGTAGTGGGTGGAGGTGCACTCAGTTCAGTCCACGAGGTACATGCACGTTGTCTGTCTCTCAGCGCCATTTCCCTTCATGGCAATGCACCACGCTGCTGCACTGCAATAGTTGCTGGCAGGCAGAGCCCCCAGCCCACTGCTCTCTCTCCTGTTAGAGCTCTGTCCCACCCAGGGCAGGAGGAGAGACCAGCTGGAGTCACAAATCTGTGCCGCTCCAGGGAACCCAGATGCCTTTCACCAGCACAGCATCTGTCCCTTGCAATTGCTTAATTGCAGAAGTGGTGCTGACACGATGCAACAGGCAGACGAAATATTTTATTTTAAAAGGGTTTAGAGTTGCTATTTTTGACAGATTTAATAACAGAACCCTTCCTAATTAAAACAAGTGAAATAAAAAGTGTTGGCATTTGCGTATGAACATCTGCAGGAGCATTGTTCTTTATCGTTATTGTACACTGTGGGACAGTATGTTTGGCCAGTGCTGACTCTCAGATTAAGAATTATGGAAAGTATTTAACTTGATGGATGATCTCGCTTTCCTGAGGACTGGAAAACACTCTTAAATATCAAGAGCAATAAAATTAGTTCCTCCTTTTCTGTAACCATTTTCACAGGGTGCTTTTAACTGTTTTGTCAGATTCGTGAAAAATCGATGATATAAACCACCACAACTGAAAATGTAAATAACAATTTATTAAATATTGATTAGAATTGCTTTTCTGTTTCCTACACGCCATCTGAAGCTGGAAGTTTTGACAAATAGTGGCTAACTGCTTGGTGGTTCTATTTAATGTTTAAATATACTCAGAATATATGCTTGTTAGTTTCTTTATTTAGTAAGCCCATGTATGTTATTATATATTGTATTGATTATATACACTCATTTCTTTAATGAACAATAATAGAAATACAGAATTTAAGATTTAATTTTGTCATTACTGTCTCAAATGTATGTGGTACTAATCAATATCTAGAATTCTTCCTAGCTAGCAATTTCTAAATAACCCAGCTTAGTGGAAATTATGGGTCAAAGTGTGATGAAAAGTTCTCGCAATACAATATCTTATAAATCTAAGAGCTGCTTTTGACTCAACACAGGTGGGTTTTTTTCTGGAGAAGCTATGGTCAAAGGGCAAGGTATTGCTTTTTGCCTCTTGGAAAAGACAAAATGAAGAAGGGGAAAATAGTCAGAGTTTGCCTTTCATCTCTTCAGTCGATCTTAGCAGAATTCTTGCTGTCTGATCATCAAAGCTACAGCTTCATAAAAGATTTGGCAGAGGGTCATGCAAGACAGAAGAAAATTCTAAGTATCTCCAACAAAGAGCAGCTCAAAGTTGCTAGTAAATTGAAGGTAGTATTATCTTCCCCTTGTGTATGTTTGGGCAAAGATCTGTATTTGATACTTGAGCAGTGAAAAGATTTGCTTTCACTGTGTGACAGTTTGAGAAATGAGGTTCCGTCATGGGCCAGAACTTGTTTTAGTGGTACACTTTGTCCTGTTGATTTTGACATGAAGAATAGGAGGTTCAGATTGGAAGCAGTTCTTGTTCCCAACATTAAAGTTTTCTGTGAGCTTATATATATATATATACATATTTATATAGATATAGATAAATGTATTTCTTAACTTGTCTTCATATTCCTATATGCAAATTCTATTTTGTTCAGTGTTCAACTTTGTACAGACAAATAACACAGGCAGGAAGCTTGTTGTGTTCCCTCAAGATGTGGCTGGATGTAGTCAGAGGTGCTTCTGGCATAGCTCTGGAGAGAATGTGCTGTGGACAAAGAATTTCTGGTGTGGAATTTGAGAGTATCCTCTGGCAGTCAGGACCTAAGATGACCACAGCACATTGTGTCTTCTCTCAGGCAACACTCGAGAACATTAGTAACTTCATGCTTTGCACTGATCTAATGAAGTAATCACAGGCAAACCAGCCTTCCAGTTTGAACTGCCTTTGTCATAGCCCTTAATGTTACTGAGTGAAAACATGCACTTGGCGTGGACAGTTAACAGATGTTGTTGGGAAACTCTTTTACCACTAAGGTTGGTGGCAGTGCTGTTATTTTAGAATTCAAACAAAAATACATTATGTGCCCCCTCTACTCCTGGGAAAAAGACAGAATTTCATAGGTTTGCATTAACACTGGATATCGGTTGCAGTAGATTGCAAAGCACATGTATTCTCTTCCTCTCCCTCTGTGACTTTGTGTCCCTTTGGGAGCTCTTCCTCCAGAACATGCTTTAGTGTTTTGGAGTCCATCTGCTGCTCTGGCACATGGTGCTCTTTCAAGAACTGCTAAGGCATGGGATGGATGAGTGGCATTTCAGATGCCAAACTGCAGTTGCCAAAATGACAGGCAACTGGCATTCTGTACTGCACAGTCTAAGCTGTGATATTCCCAGGCAGACTCTTTGAAGAGGAGTTCCCAAAGTGCTAGATTCTTACGGCAGAAGGTCTTTATTTCTTGCTAGTTATGGATCTAGATAATTTTTGATGTATCTGAATGCAGTTATGCATTTAGACTGAATGACTCCATTGCAGATCCCGGGAATAAAAAGGCTTATTGTTTTCTGCACAACTAAGTATGGGCTCATCCTACTCACATTTCATATGCTTACTATGGAATAGGTGCAGAATAAATGGAGAAGAGTTATGGACTAGTCTTTCAGAGCAAAGCTGCTTTAGGGGGTAACTTGACTTAACACAGTTGTAACTTAACACAGTTACATCCAGGAGCAGTATGACAACTCCTGCTCCTGATATCCTAGAAAGCTGAGTATCACATGTTGTCCCTGCTATTCAGAAGAGGAAACAAGCCAGGTCAGCCAGGAGAAAATGAGAAAAGTCATTAGTTTTGCCACTATTTGATGATACCATCAGTGAAGTAAACCAGAGAATAGGAATGGAAACATCTACTGAAGAAAGATACTGGCAGTGGATCTAGACAAGAAAATTTAGATTCTCGCAGTGCTGGGGATGGATTACTCACCACATTAGGTTTTGAGTGTTTTTCTTTCTTTGATTGAACATTTTGGATTTATACTCCTAAAACAGATTTTTAGGAAAGTATTTTGGAGAGTGGATGAAGGCAGCCCTGGTGTTTCAATTTCAGATAATTGTCTGCACATCTCTACTCATCTACATATGCTACTCTGATTTTATTTATTTATTTATTTATTTTTTCAGGGAAAGCATATTGACCTCAACTGGCCCTATTTTTCTTGTACTACCTTTCTTCTCTGTGATAGAACGAGTGCAGTGGCTTTGCATCCTTGATGTTTGTGTCAGGGTTATTTTTTTCATTACACTTCACAAGTTTTTCTGGTTTATTTCATGTGTGTTTCTGATTTTTGATATCCTGAGAAAAATTTTATATGTGATTTTTGAAAAAGTAGTTGTTTAAGAGAAATGTTCAGTATTTTCAACCTAGAGGCTAAAACAGGTGGGTAACATTCATGATCGCCCTTGCATTTTGGACAGTGTAGGTATGTATGGATGCACACAGTAAAGCAAAGCACACTGCTTCCAGTGATGTTCTGTTAGCAGAGTTCCTTCTTTTGCGTAAGCTGTGAAGTGCACTGCATGCCAGCCTAATGTGCACAGAGTTTATGAAGTTTGTCTCTAGGTGAACACATGAAGTCTATCACCTCATAACAAAGAAGCCCAGTGCATGCTCCATGAGCACACTGTGAAATTTATGGACAGAGCAGAAAAAAATATATGGTCTGATATTTTCAAAGCTGATATTTTCAAGAGGCAGAATAGTATATGCATGACTGCCTACAGTGCAGGCTTGACCCTTGCAAAGACTTGGCAAACGGGGGCCAGAAGTATAGATTCAGTTTGACATGTGTGATTTGATTTGACAAATTCAAGACAAATCTCTGTCTTAGCTACGAAAGATTGTGGAGATACAAATCTTAAATAATCACCTTCTATTAAGAGGTGCCTGGCAATGATAGGTTCCTGGCTTCAACCTTTCCCTCAGTTCAGTGTAGAACTGGATATTTTAGATTGTTACTAACAGTGATAATCATAGTTCTGACATCTGGATCTACCTAATAATTTTTACTTCTCAGTATGTAGTTGACTAGGACAGTGGTTGTTTTGTTGTTGTTTCAGGAATTGTTTATTTTTATTCTTCAGAGCACCCTTGTATCTTGGAGAGTAAGGGCTTTGCTGTAAAATCCGTGTTACCATATCTGATTAGGTAACCAGGGCACACAGTCATTAAATTCAGCAAACTAGATTTAGAAGTGTAAAATGGAAGAGCATTTCCTCTGTGACAAGGAGAAAGAAGCTGCACTTCCTAATGCCTACTAAAGAGAAGAGTCATCCCACTCCTGCCTTTCTCCTTATAGTCCTTCTATAAGCAGAAGATGAAGGGTTCCTCCCAGCAGTGCTGTGAATAATCTGATGACGTAGCTCTTTCTAAGAAGTGTGCATTGCAAAGTGAAGGACAAACTTTGCTGGTCTGTTGTGGGGTAGTTCACATTTGTGTCATCTGATGCAAGTCGGGTTAAGCTAAATCCTCAGCTTCTCTTAGTCCGCACAACACTAGGGCACTGCTGTACTTTCACAAGAAATATGAACTCTAACCCAGACAAACTCAGTTTATAATAGCTCCCAAAACGTGTATTGAGTATTTTGCTGTTCTGGTATCATAGCTCAAAAATACAACTGAGTACTAATGCAACCATTTTGAATGTATCTTTCTAACCATTTTTATCGGTCTCACATTTTCTTATTCTATTAGCACCCATTTTCTGCTCCCTTCTCTCCCTGGTTGACATTTCAGAATGAGTAACGAAGCGTTTTTTAAAGTGTATATGCATTTCCTCAAGGAAATCAGGGCTTGAGCATGCACACTGGTCTTTGCATGCGTGCTGATGAAGCATGCATAAAAATGTCTTCCTTTGCTTGCATACAAGCCAAAGTCTGACCTTGTATGCTTTGAACTGTGGCTCCAAAATGCAAATGCATAATTTAAGGGGTCTGAAGCAGAATAGCATTGAGCATAACTTCTGAGTACATGGTTCCCATAGCAAACTGTGAAGCCTTCAACTAAATTTCTAAACTACCAAAGCACTAGGAAATATGAGTTCTGAAAAATAAGGAAAGTCATTGCACCCAGCAGCCAGAGCAGCCTCCACCTGGCAGTAGAGAAGTGCTGAGGTGTCACGGGTTAAGCAAGATCTACCTGTGCCTGTGACAGGGGGGCAGCTGGCCCAAAAGGGCCGCTGGCCCAAAAAGGGAAGGGGAAAAGGGAATGGGAAAAGAAAATAGCGGCAGCGATCTAAGGAGGCACACTTATTTACTAAATGCTATATCAGAATACAGGATAATACAATATAATACAATATAATTGTAATTAAGCAAAAAAGAGAGAGTGAGTCCCAAAAACCGAAAGGCCTACTGTAAGCTCTAGGCGAAACGGCTGGAAGGCACCCCACGCTCCGAGGATCCGAGAGAGTGTGAGATTTCAGTCACGGGAGTGAGATTATATACTGTCCTTGTCCCGTGACTTATCTCATGCCCGTGATGTCCTCTGGGAAACATAGTCTTCTTCTGCGAGCTGAACCTCTGTGAATTATCCATACTTTCACGATGTTATGATGTGGAATACTGATAGCAAAATTACAAAAGTATTAAACCATGACATGAGGTCTGTGTTTTTTCTGGAGAGGTTCCTTCTCATCTCATGTGAGAACATTTACCACCACATGTGCCAAAGTGGAACCTGTAGGATTCTGTCAGCTTCAGTACTCACAGATGAGACAGCAGCATGGCAGATGTTTTGGAAATAAGCAGGCTTATTTCCAGTCTAATTAAATATAATATACCTCATTCTTTTTTTTTCTGGCCCAGGTGTTGATAATGCGCTCAGGGGATACTGTTATAATGCCAACTACAGTGTTGACTATGACTGAATTTATTTATTAAGAATGAAAATAAATGTGAAAACATAAAGGTAGCAGCAGTAAGTCCTTTTGTGTCTCATTATATTGTGGAAGAGACGGCCCATCATGCCACAGAAGAATTGTTCATGAGTACAAATGTGTACACAACTGCTTATGTGCTTATTTATGCCATAAAGACACAGCCAAGACTGATGTATAAAAATGAATGCCTGTGACTGGTAGTCTGTGACTACTGCTGTACAGACTTTTCTTTTACTCTGCTGAGTACTTGCTCTGATTAGAAGTGCCATAGAAAATATTCTTCACAGTTTATACAGTCCTCAGTAGCTGAAGGAAATTAGACTTCATTGCTCTAGAACAAACTCCACACTGCCACAATAATTTAGTTCTATGTATGCATTCAGATGTTGGTATGCCTATATTACAGCATGGATTTTCTGCCAGCTCTGGCTAACGGGAAAAGCCTTGTTCCTCATCAGTTTACTGGCAGATTTCCCTGCTTTCACTGAACCAGGAATTAAATCAGTTATCATCATCATCTGAAAGGTGGTGAGGCACTGGCACAGCTGCCTGGGATAGCTGTGGACGCCTCATCCCTGGGAGCATTCAAAGCCTGGGGCCCCAGGCAGCCTTATCTGGTGGGTGGTAGCCCTGACCATGGCAAAGTGAGTGGAACTGGATGGTCTTCAGTGTCCCTTCCAAACCAAGCCATTCAAGGATTCTATCATTCTCTGAAAGACAACACCAAATCACTGCTGGAAGTGGTGCGGAACTATTTTGTAGGGACGTATTAGAGAAAAATTTTATTTCAATAGCATATCACAGAGTTGCATGAAGTACACAGATGCGTCTTCAGGAATTCTCACATCATTCATATGCAGTCATTGTTGCTTTTTTTAATCCACTCTTCATTGACTCCATAGAAATACTGTGTCAAAAAAATTGTACAAATGACATCTTAGGAGACACAGAGTGGCATCTTTCTCTACAACCCACAGAAAATGCTAAAGATTAATTTAATGCAATGAAAATTTCTTTCATACAGATGGATGTTTTATATAAAATTCAGCCTTCACAATTAATGTCCTGTGGTTCCTGCAACTGAGAAAAGATTTTTCAAAGATTCTAATGTCCTTGGAGCCTTACAAAATATTCTCTCAAATAATTTATTTGTATTTGGTGAAGATTATATAGTATTTGGTATATTTTAATAGTTCTATTTTATTTTACTTAATTGATCAACATCAAAAATAAAGAATATGGAATGAAGAACAAGAGTGATATATGCCAGCCTAATTTTGCAACGTGCTTTGTAGTAGTTAATGACTTTCTTTTCATTCAGGGAAGAGCTGACTGCTTCCCTGTTTTGAATTACATTATTTGTTTGGACACTTAGATTTCTTCAATGTCTTTTCATCAGTGGAAATATACTAATAAAGCAATGGTTGACCACTAGAAGTAGATAGAACAGAATGCTGTATCTTCATTACAATCATCTCTCTGAACTCCTTTTTTTTCCCTGCAGGACGGTTCTATTTACCCTGACCTCCGTAGTTGTGCTTGTCATCACTACCGACTGGATCAGCTGGGACAAGTTGAATCGTGGATTTCTGCCAAGTGATGAGGTCTCAAGAGCATTCTTGGCTTCTTTTATCTTAGTGTTTGACCTTCTTATTGTCATGCAGGTACGTTTTCCTAATGTTCCATTCTAGCTGCCAAGGCTGCCTACTCACTCTGTTTCCACTAGAGCACAAGGTGTTTTGCCAAGACTATGTAAAAGATAAGTAAATATTTAGTTTGCAATCACTATTAGTGGAGGTATTGTGTAACATCATTCTCAGTGACTTTGCAAAAACCCTGTTGTCCTTTCATGGTGAAAACATTGCTGATATGTTTTCTTAGCCTACCAAGAAGGAACTTCCCAAATTAGAATGTTTTCTGGAAAAAAAAAAAAAAAACAAAAAAAAAAAAAACCACATCAGAAAAAGAAAGAGAAGCTAGTGGTATAAATTCATAGCTTAAGTTCAAAGGAGGGAGAAATCCAGATAAATAATGCATTCTGTATTTCAAGCTTTTAGAATACTTAGTATAGTACATTATAGTGGCATTTTAATAGATGAAAACTAATATTTGCTAATAAGATTCTTCTTTCCACTTTGATACGAACATTTATGTACTTTCTTTGATGGCAGGTACTCGTATGCCTTTGGATAGTGAGGGTTGCAAGGGAGAGAATTCCTTGTAGTTTGCCCGATGTCTGCTCCTTTGAATCTAGCTGTTAAGAAAGGTATCTGGGTCACAAGTGTGTAGCCAAAAAACTTTCTTTGTATGATGCTGTGCACTACCCTTTGATTTTTCGGTAGTTGAAGTCTTCTGAGAGAAACTCACCCAGTGCCCTGTGAAGAACAGGGTCATTTGGGCTGATACAAGGAAAAGGAATGTCAAAGCCTGCATGGCTTTTGCTGTTAGTTCTAGACATGTTAGTCTGTAAAACTGAACCTTAGCAAAGAATCTGAGAACTGATGGGTCCTTTCTCTCCAATATATTATTAACTAACTCTGCCAGAAAAGACCGTTTCTGGGACAGTTAGCTCTCTTTAATGAGATATCTATTACTTGTATAATTATCATAGAGGTGACACTGCGGTGGCACTCAGAATTTATCACTGCTGTACCAAGGCTGCATAATGTTGAATAGTTCAGCTTTATTTTCCCATGTCCACCACTGTTCAGTGTTCACTGTTGTTCATGGTTAGGACAAGAAGGATGGGAAATGGAATTCTATTTCAATTTCTAGCTCTCTGGTGTTTTCTTCATTTCACGTTTTGTTTTGTTTACTCTTTCAAAAAGATTCAAGGGGTTGTAAAATAAATGATCGTACTTCATAGGGCTATAATGAAAACGTGAATGAAAATACATGACACGTCAAGCTGCACTGAATTGGATATTGTTTGCCAGGTAGAGAAACAGACCTGTCTTGATGTCAAATAATTATTGTCATCCTTTTGACTTTGAAAAATGGAGCTTCAGTACCTCAACCTTGGAGTCGTTGAATTCAGGGAATTTTATTTGAAACAGCCTGTCCTAAGTACTATTTCATGTTTTTCCAACAACAAAGTGAGAGTCTCCTCTTAATTGCATTTTTGACTGATGATAGTGTGATTGAGTTATTTATTTATTTAAAGTTATTTATTTGGCATGTGAACTAAGTTTGACATGTTTTATTTATAGTGTAGTTGTAGCATCATTTCCATTCTAGTACAATAAAATCAGATTTAGACAGCAAAGCATTAAATCTCAAGTAAAAATGATCAGGATTGGGATTATTTGACTGAAGTGTGCTTTAGAAAGAAACATTTCCAGAAATTCTTTCTTATAGTGTTGTCTGTTTCCAGATTTTTATTTTTGTTTTTTTTTCAGATTTAACAAACTTTAACAGCAAACTGATAAAATTATCTGCAAAAAAATCTTGGCATTATTTCTGTTTGAGGCTGATGTTAAATAAAAACACAAATGAAGACTCATTTAATTTACTGAGTGCAAACATCTTCTGTCCATTTGAACAGCAGCATTAATGCTGCAAGTGTAACTGCTTTTAGCAACAAGAGAAAAATGGAAACCTGTTCTCAATGCTGTGAAAAATAATCACACAACTGTGGAGGACAGCTTTGCTTGTTTAGTATTATTAGAATTTCATGTTTATCTAAGACCCATGTGTACAGCATGAAAAAAAGAATTGCCTCTGCCCTGAAGATCTAACTCTTTTCAATTAGACATAAGTCAGACAGACGTGTGAAGAGGAGAACATGAACAGCTAAACTTATATGGACAGTTATGCATGAGCGATGCTTAAGGGTAGGTGCACTTTTTACCTTTGTTTTCCATCCTGCAACAAGCTCTGGCTGCCTCCCAGCCTCACTGTCCCTTTAATGTGTAAAGGCTCCTTCAGTCCAAGTGATAAATGGGATGTTCAGGGGACAAGTCAGGAGGCAAGCACAGATGAGACGTGGAGAAGAAGGCAGAGACTTGTGACTGAAATGTAAATGTGGAAGTTATGGCAGTAAAAATACTTAAGTCAACCGGAGAAGATGAATCATGAGGAAGGCTGCAGGACTCCAGCATGACCACGTGGATAGTGAGGCTGGCTTGTGCTCCCACTGCTTCCACTGACACATCACTTCAGGGAGGGAATAAAAAAGACCTCACCTGCCTGTTTTAGATATCTGCTGTTTGTACATCTCCACCTCATTTTAATCAGTGCATCCTTATAGTCAGTGGAGAGGTTGAAGTTCAGCTGAAGTGCCTTTAAACATACACAGCAGACTGAGACGTTACATGCCCTACCTGTGCAAGTTTCCTTCTTTGAGGATAAACAGACCCAGGGTGGGGGGCTCAGAGAAACCATCCCTTCAGCCATTTGCGGAAGAGAGGCTGTGAGGGTGGTATAGCATCAGTCCAGAGCTGCAAATCCAAAAGGTCCTTTTCAGCTATTTTCACTCTGCTCGTGTTTTATCAAGGGGAATCTCAGGCCACGTCTGACTCCCACAAGTAGGAAGATTCTCTCACTGCTTCCAGACTGCAGTGTAGAAAAGAGTGTGAGTCTAGAACAGCGTATCAGAGATAACTGACATGCCACGGAGTTGGAGAGGCTTCTAATCCTGCTTACTAGGACATTTTATTCAATGTAAATAATCAGACTGATTTTTAAAAATAGACTGCATGTTTTCCCGGAGAAAAACAACAGATCAAATTCAGTCCAAGGCAGGTGAGCATCAATTAATTTTAAGGGATATGTTTGCTTGTAGTAAGAAAGAGCTCTGTGAGATTTTTATTTTTCTTCCACTATATAAAAGTGATGAAGTTAGTCATGTTCACAGCGTGTTTAATTGTGCCTGCCCTGATCACTGAGATGCTGAGACACTGACATATGTGTGTTCCTGGCACCTATAGCATTGCCTGCTCTACATGGGCGTCATTCTGTTTTTAGTCTTAGTTTCAGACTGGGTGCAAGACCATGCGTAATAAAGCTGGATGTGTAATAATGCTATTATCATGTACTAGAACTTTTACTATTTTAAGGAAATAAATTACATTTTTACACCCATATGCAATAGAAAAGCTGTTAACTGAATGAGTAAGTATGAAAAATGTGTCTGTAATCCCACATTCCATATCAGAGCAAGCAGAATGCAGATCATGCTATGTACTATTCTGTGTTATTTTTCTAATGATGTTCCCAGTGAGTTTGCCAATGGGTAGGAGCTTGTAGTGCTTGGATTATTAAGTCTCATGTTTCTGGGGCTGGTGGATTGTTTCAGCCCTTTCTTGTCCTCCATGAGCAGGTTTTTCCAGACTTCTGGAAGACCGTGGAGCTTTTCAGCATCTCTGTGGAGTTACACGTCATGGCAACAGATACCTTGCTGAGCACTTTGCAAATCCTGTGGTATTAATTCTTGCTGTTCTTATGATTCACTGCAACTTTTTATCTGACAGCACAATCAAATACAAAGTCAGAGTGGTCTAAACTCTAGCTGAGAATAAGCCAAGCATTGCTTATGGCTAAGATTCTTTGAGAAATCTCCGATGTATCCAAAACCTAAATAGCGAAATAATCCCATTAATTCCAGATGGGAATATCGTTGTAAACAGGGAGAATTTTTCCATCTGGATAACCTGAAAGAAATTGAGAGTTAGATAATTAACCACATTTTTTTATGAGTAGTGCCACATCTCCCCTTATGTAAGTGCTGCGGTAACAGCACATGGAAAAGATAAAAACCAATTTTCAAATGCATTTTTCTTAATATTTTTGTCTTTTAATTACAGTATCATGTAACTGTAGATCACTCCTTGCTACTACAGTTGAAAACCCACATTTTTGTTGGTATCTTGTCACTTTATTTTCTTCTGCAGAACATTTGATCTTCGGTCTTTGGAGGGGTATTAATAAGAGAACTGGAAGGTTAACAGATTGAGGAAAACCTGTCCTCAGGCTCTCCTGTGTTTTTCTTCTAGTTCTTTGTATTTCCCTAAAAAAAGAGCTAATTTAGCTACTTTGTGACATTCATTATGATTTATGTATGTCATTGTTTAACTGAAACTTTGGCAACAAAAGGGAACATAAACTGTTCTTTTAAAAATATATATAAAGCAGGGACAGTTTCATTTATTCTTTGTTATCTTGGTTTTGCACTAATGGACAAGCTGTTTTGTTTGCAATGTTGAGTGCAATGTGAGTCCATTAAAAACCACCATCAGTAGCATCAAGTGCATTCAAGAAGCTAAAATATTCTTAAAGTAAAAACACAGTCTTGTCCACACAAGATGGGTAAATCTTGACATCTTGAGGGTTTTTATTTTCTTAGAAAGTCTATTTAACTTTGCAAACCTACTTTGCTTATGACTTCTAGCTGGCTTTACACTATGAAATTTGATAGCATTAATTTAATTAATACAAGTAAGAGGAGGGTACTGATTACTTATGCAGAATACATAGGCATAGTAGCTTTCCTTCAAAGCAGCTGAGCAATATGTGATTTTGTGTTCATAGAGAAAGCACAAAATAATTTGTCATTCTGTCAGAGTAGATCCTTCCAACTGTACATTTGGTGTAAACATTTCCTTGTTTCCTAACAAGCAGCAGCAAGAACTACTAACCAATAGTTTCTTCCTGAGGAAGGCACCACATTCTGAATGAAGAGCTTGAAAAGACTAGCCCTTTTGCCAGCCTGGCTTCAGTATGCTCCTTTCTCAATTTGCGGGTTGTTTGATCAGAGCCGGTTTCTGCAACTGGCCTTCTAAAAGCCTCCCATCCCGCATGAGCTAGATGTGAATATTTGTATGTCAGTGCACATTCCTTCAAACCTGTGCTAGGTTTTGTAGCGTTTGCAAACACAGTAATAAAATAAAAACCAAAACCCGTGAGAAACATCTGTGTTGGTGAAGTCGCCAAACAACATGCACGTCATCTCTGACACTCAGACCTTCTGCATGCGGGGGGTCATTATGTTTTATCTTCATTTACTGCTTGCCCTTTCAGGATGGGAATTCAGACAGAAGGGCAGGTAACCAGTGACAGGTGTTTGTGTGGAGCCAGGGTAGATGGAAATTCACCTTTGATAAAAATGACAGCAGATCCACTCCTCTTACTGGCATCCTTAGTTGTTGCCATATGGCTTTATTTCACAGTGAGGTGCCTGTAGCCATATACCTGGAACATTTGTTTTTTTCCTGATATTATGTGGAGTGTTTCGTTTTGCTTGTCACTAGCCAATTTTAGACACGTCTGTCAAGCAGCGTAGAAAAACGGGTAAGTATTTTGATCAGTCATGGTGTTGAATTATGTGTTTGCTGAAGAGCCCAGTGGTGAGGGATGGGTGTACAGTGTCCTACCTCTTATCAATTGCAGGGTCTCTGAAAGAAAAGGAGACAAGTTCAAGTGAGGTAACCAGCTTAACCAGTTGGTGGCTGAGCACCACACAGTCATTTTCTCACTCCCCCTCTTCCCAGTGGGATGGAGAAGAGAACTGGGAAAAAAACCCACCAAAGTAGAGCTCGTGGGTTGAGATAAAACTATTTACTAAGATAGAGAAAAAGGATAATAATTATGACATATATATATATATATATATATATATAACAAGTGATGCACAAGGAATTACTCATCACCCCCTGAGTGATGCCCTGCTAGCCCCCTGAGTAGCAGGAGAGAACTAGAGGAACTCACACCCTCTTCAAAACTCCTTCTGCTTTATGTCATAGGGTATGGAATATCCCTTTGGCCAGTTTAAGTCAGCTGCCCTGGTTCTGTTCCCTCCTAGCTCCTTGGGCCCTTCTCTGTGAATGGTCTTGGCTCTGTACAGCACTGCTTAGCTGAATCTATAAACATCAATGTGTTATCAATATTGTTTTTCTGCTAGAATCAAAACATAGCATCATACCATGCACTCCAAAGAAAACAATCCCAGCTGAAACTAAGACACTGTAGAGGCAGCCTTTCTATAGATCACCATAGATTTTTCTTCCTACAAGTCTCTTATGTAGGAGACTTTTTTCTTCTCTTATGCCCTTTCTATATCTTCATCCTTCTGTGGATCATGGAAATGTTCCTTATCAGCATCAATGTAAAATATTTAAATATAGCACTTGAAATAAAAGTGAATTAGAAGGACTAGACAGGAACAATTTTTGATCTACAACTTTACTTTCTTCACACTTAACACAAACTAAAGTGACAGACTCAAGTCCTAGACACTGTTCTACAGATACATTTCTCATGGCATTGTTGACACCATGGCACTTCTGGAGCACAGGCCTTATGAGGAGTGACTGGGGAACCTGGGATTGTTCAGTCTGGAGAAGAGGAGGCTCAGAGGAGGCATTATCACTCTCTACCGATATCTGAAGTGCTTAGAGTGCTGTGGGGGTTGGACTCTTCTCCCGGGTAACAGTGATAGGGTAAGAGTGAATGGGCTCAAGTTGTGCCAGGGGAGGTTCAGGTTGGATATTAGGAAAAAATTCTTCTTAGAAACAGTGGTCAGATGCTGGAATGGGCTGCCCAGGGAGGTGGTGGAGTCACTATTCCTGGAAGTGGTCAAGAAATGTTTAGAAATTGTACTGAGGGATATGGTTTAGTGGGAAATATTGATGATATATAGATGATTGGAGTGGATGATCTTAGAGGTCTTCTCCAACCTCGGTGATTCTGTGATTCTGTGATTCTTCCTGCTGGTTCAAACACAAGATTTTGCTTGTCCTAGAAGTACTGCTTTTCTTGAATCTTTGTGAAATTTTTTGAATCAATAGCTACTACTCTTGCATTTATATTCGCATTGATTTTTTTTGGTCCAAAATTGCTTTGCTTTATTTTGCTGAGAGTTACATTTTTTTGGATCTGTCATGTCTTTCTACTTTGGCTTTTGAACACAGAACAGTAGCTCTCCTGAGCTCCTCCTTATTCCCATCAGATACCTGTTTCCTCCTGTATTTCCTATATGTTCTGTCTACAACCGATTCCAAGGGATTGGGTTATTTCCTGGCTATCATGCACTGGCAGGGACAGGTTACTGTCATCCCAGAAATTCTCTATTTGACAGCTTAGGAGCAAACAGCTGAGAAGGGAGTCCCAGAGAGCAGGCTGTCCCTTTCCTGGAAGGTACATGAGTATGTGCAGACTCAGAGCAACCTGTGCAGGCATCCTCTACCTTCCTTCTTCATGTTACCATTTTCTGTGGACAAAGCAATAAGAATGGAAATGCACCAAAGAATAATGTATTGCATTTGAAATGCTTTACTTTTATTTTCAAGAGAAACACCTTTTGAGTTTGATAAAAATGTATGTAGAGCTTATGTAAAAGGGTGATAAGGAAATGGGGAGAGTACTGTATTATTATGTGTAATTATAGCACAGAAGACTTCACTGGAATATTTTTGAGATTCAGGTGGATGTATAAATTCCTTTTGAAAATCCCCGAAACATTCATTTATCCCCTTCCCAGACCCCATTATAAAGTACAGTTTATTTCTTCAAAACTTTCAGTTAGTTTGGGACTAAGAAAATGCTAAATAACATGATTCTGCTCAGAGAAAGGATGGGTGTATGTTGTTCATTATCGTGCAGTCTATACTTTGCCTTTTTAATGAGTTGCCCTGGTTTATACTGCAGTGTTCTCATTCTGTGCTTGTCTAGTTTGATAACTGGCACCATCATTTTATGCTGTGGATTTTTCAAATGAGACATACAAAGTATGGTATTTTTAAGTCCTTTTCCTCCTTTGGACTGCTTGAGGATGGTTAAATCTTACTTGGACACATAATATTTGTCTCAGGCATTATAGATTCAATTTGGGAGTTTCTTCCAACTGCTGTAACTTGTTATATATGTACTGTCCTGAATCCTATCATGCCAATCCATGGCAGCCTAGAGCTGGGCACTTTTTAGCTCTGTGACACAGTTCCTCATTTGCTGGGAAGGAACGACTGTAGTTCTTTCCTTTCACTAGTTGTCTGATTGTCTGCTTAGCCCCTAAGGTGCTCAGAGAAGGATGCTGTCTGACTTGGTAATGCTTTCAGCATAATCAGGCAGCAGTCCCAGCTGCAGCCCCCTTGGCTCTGAGATGACTACACACAAAATGAATTAGCTCGGGAAGCTTCTCATTTGTCACAGTTGTTCCCTTTTACCTTGACAATGGGTATCTGCCATACATGCGACACTGTAGCCATTCTTTCACTGGCATAATGAAGCAGTTCTCCAAAAGCAGACTTGCTATTTTCACACACTGCTCCCCTGAAAATGCTGTATCCAGCCCAAGTACACAGGAAAGATGAATTCCAGAAGCAGGAAAAGCTGGCAATTGTTTGCAGTTCTTTCACAGAAGTATTCTGATCTTTAATTGCAAACACAGTCTTTTCACAGATTCTGCTGCCATCAGTGTGTGATAGGTTTTGTTGCTGGGGTGTAAGTCTGAGGATGCATTGCTTAGTATTATATTGCAGTGATATATGTTGAAATAACAGTAATGGTGACATTCAGATAAATTTCAGTGCTCCACAGCAGTGCTTAGGAGTATATTATTTGACCAGAAGTCTGCTTTGTAGTGAGCCTTGTTAACACAGGTTTTTTTCTCAGAGTGAAAAATCTGAGATGAGATTCAACAGATTCAGCTGTTTTTAAAATAATGGAACTGTTCGCAATTTGTAAATGCACCATGTGAGTTAAAAAAAGAAAAAAGATAAACCTCAGTGAGCCATCACTAGATAGAGTGACAAGTTTTATGCCTACCCACAATGTATATTTAGCCAAGCAGTGTACTGAATTTACAGGATGTACTGACAGGTGATATGTGGACATTTGAAGTCCGCTGAGCAACAGCACTGAGCAGAACCAGCTTGGTTGCACTTAATCAAACGGTGGCAAGAATATGCCTAATATTGTCCTGTGTGCATTATTTCTGCAAATCTGATTGAATGGCAATTGTTTATGCTTCCTCAGAAAGTTTGAAGGCTGTTATGTGAATAAACAAAAAGATGTGCTTGATTTTATTCTGAGTTTTTCTCATGTCCAATACAGCTGCTGCTTTTTTTTCTATAACAGAAGGGACATGTGTAGTTAATCACTGAGTGTCTTGTAGTAACGAGTACATTAGAAATCTTTGCATCTGTTAGAGCCAGACTTTGTACCCATCAATAGGTAATTGTCCCTAGTTCTTTCTAATGATTTGAAGTTAAAGTTGCAGTGGTCCCTGACTTTGAACTAACACTTAATTACTCAGCTGTGCTGTGTTTGGAGTCACATCCTGTGGGTCATGAGTATTGTGCAAGTGTGGCCTTATTTCAGCAAAGCTTCTCCTCTCCTGCAGACCAGAAGCTAAAACATTTCTCTTTCCTAGAGTCTGCCCATGTTTGCCTTCCCATTAGGGAGAGAAGTTTCCCCAGACTAACGTTTACCAGACCTGACAGATAGACTGGTTCCAGTACTGCCTGACACAGTGTGAATCTGTTTCCCACTGGAGCAGTGAAACAATGAAATCAGCATCCCCATGGAGACCTCCAGCTAGTCTCTGCAGTGGGCTGCAACTTAGGGCTATATGACCTCTCAGCTGGTCCCCAAATAATTAACCTCTTAGTCTCTTCCTTTTGCCTAGGCAGTATTTGCTATATCATTTTTTTCATCAAGATTCCTTAGAGCTCTGCGTGAGCCAGCGTGTGCTATAGGAGCATTAAGGGTGCTGTAGTTGTGGAAATTGTACACAGATTTAAAAAAGGTGTTAATCAAGGAGGTACCCTCACCAATTCTGTTTTCATCTCCTCCTCAGTAACCTTGGAAACTTGTCTTTTTGTCAGTACATTCATGGCTTGCGCCTCCGCAGCATTAGTTCCCCGATACAGTTACCCAGAACACCACATTGTTGCTGTCATTTTGGGCAGTGGTTTTATTTCATCTTTTAGGGGCAGGCATTCCAACTCTTCCTTTCACACAAAATCATCTTCAATTTCACTCTCCATCCGCTCTCAGTTGTGCGCTGATGTGGTTTCTCATATCAGGTACTCTGTGAGAAATAAAATGATTTAAATTGTGTCCAGGTAATCCATTTTATCACCTGGAGATGAAAATGAAAAAACAGTGTACATCTCTTTCTGATGTATCTTGGTACAGATTTAGGAATATAATCTTATAATCCTTCTTCGATGGCTCTTTTCTTTTAGCTTCTCTCAGGTGATCTTTGGGCTTACCTATATGCAGTGTGCAGTACACATTGGGTTTATGATTGCACTTCATTCCACTTCAGAGCTGTATGCCCAAAGCAGAGAAACAGAAAATCCTCAGCAGCAGCAGTGATACCATGTGCAGCATTTGGGATAGGTGGTGGAACGGAAGTGATCTGCCATATCCATGTTAGAGGAAGCAAAAGGGACTGCTTGCTGTCCACAACAGCACTTTTTGATGGCTTTGATTTGTGTTTTCTGTGGCTGGAAGATCTTCTCTGGCCATCCAGACAGTCCCACAGCACTTCTGATCACCGACAGCTTTATGCCTCAGCAACTACCAGTGGCTGCTCCCTCTGAGCGTGTTCTCTTTCCTTCAGTCTGGCCCTTTTGTTCTGACCTCAAGTTGCGAAGCAGCAGCTACATCTTCTGAATGAATGTTAAGTTCCCCTGGGGATGTTCCTGGCATCTAGACCAAACAATTACTGCACTAATTTAAATTATACAAACTTCTGCTATTCCTCAAGGTCAGGCTGCAAAGATTTGCATATGTAGACAAAGTGTTCCCTATACAGGGAAGGAGACAAAGGCAGCACACAAACAACCCTAACGTCAGAAACAAGCAGTTCATAATGTAAGCAAGCACAGAGTTGTACCTAAAAACGGTGTTAAAATGAGACAGCACTACTGAAGCTGCAGAGTCATGCATTCAGGAGTTTTTAAAAGGCCAGAATTAAGGTCACTGGAATAAACCTTTCACCCCCACTGTATTATGATGCAATTTTTAATTATCTGTTGGCACCCATTTTCCCATAGGACCTCTGTCTCATTGGCAGCACAGGATGAATGGTGTTCAGTTAGCAAGAAGCTACTCAGTATTTTGTTTTACGCACTTTGTGCACTGTGTGGCCCTAGGCCTTACTTACTGTGCACTACTGAGACCTTGATATGAAGATGGAATCATTCATTTCCTTGAGAGCTTTTTTGTGGCAATAATTGCCACAGTTCCTGAGGGCTTTTCTAACATTAATGTATTTATCTTCACAATAGCCTTCACAACTGGAGTATTATGGTCTCTTATTGTCTGAGGCGCGAAGAAATTAAAGTCAAAGGGTCCCTAATTTGAGATGTCTGAGGACATTATTATGAAAATGTATGTTTTTACCCATCCTTTAGCTGGGCGGTTAGCTAACTGGGGGCAGAAGAATCTAGCATGTAATTTCACTAGGCGTAGACAGAGACACATATTTATTTGATGTAATCTTATTTATTATTATACCGACAGCCCTATTTCCCAGATGGTTGTAGAAGCAGCTTCTTTGCTTGTTTTAAGTGGTGGCTATGACAGTGTCATGCAGTTGGATCCCTTAAAAAAAAGCACCTTTTTTCCTGTACGAGGCACTACAATATTCTTATTATTCCTACAATATCACTACAGTATTCTGGCTATCTCACTTACAGTTACGTTGTCAATCCTTCTTCATCTTCCCAGTGGAGAATATATATTCAGGTCCAGCTTTGATGGATGTCTGGAACTGCTATGGGCACTTGTCACTTGAACAAAGCTTAGGTGAGTTCTTGAAAAAAAAGGCAAACAATTTAAATCTGCCCGGGAATACTTTGCTTTTAGAAATTCGCTTAATGTTTCATATAAAAAAATCATTTCTTCCTTGCAGTAGTGACTCCTGTTATAATGAGTACAGGTTTCTAGATCTGCTTCTGTTTCTTACATTTACACCCTGCTTTCCACACACTTCCCGTCTCCTGTTGCAGATGCAGAGTGAAAAACTTCTCTCTCACACTATATATTCCCACCTCATAATCACTATGGTTAAATCCTGTTTTACAGAAAAGAGCCTTTCCTCTCTGCACAGGTCATCCAGTCTTTGCCTCTAGCAACAATCCTACAAAATGCCATCCTCTTGCCCCTCCTGCTGGGCTCCCCTTGCAGCTAATTCCAGTTTTCCTATCAACTTTCCCTCTCCTTGCTCTCCTTTCCCTCCACAGGGTGTCCCAGGGAAAAGCAGCCCCCTGTCACATGGATGTGCTGGGCTTGGACCTTGGTCTCTTAGAGAGCGGGTGGGGAGGGGAGAGGAGAAGAAGTTGCCTCACTGTGTCCCTATTTGTCTCAGACAAGCTGGCTCCCAGCCCCTCAGCTGCTGTGCTGGTAATGGCAGTTCCACGTCCCAGCCACAAGCAGTGAGGTGGGAGGCAAACAGGAATGAAGGATGCTCCATCTCTTTTCCACAAGTGGCAGTTTTGGAGTCAAAGAACTTCTGGAAGCTGAGTCCTTTAGGCACACGGAGTCGTGCACAGTTTGCACAGATACTTCCTTCTGAACTTTTACCTTCACTCTCACAAATGAGAAAGTTATGACTTTTCAGAGGTACCTTAACTCTTCCAGTTTGGGGCAGATATTTACAGGGAAAGCAGAAGGCACATCTCTGACACAGAATTACTCCCATGCTGGACCAAATGTCTGCTCCAAAGTATGAGGCTTTTCTGCAGCAGACAGAGAAGCTGATTTTCTCATGGTTTTGTTCTCAGAAGTGCTTAACTGGTGCTAGTTGAAAATGTCAAAACCCTAAAACAGAAACATGGAAACAAACAGAAGAGTAAAAAACAGCCCAAGGCAGACACCTGGCATGGAGTTTGCTCAACCCAAGCAGTTAAATTTGGAAAAGTTATAAGCAAATGAAATGGATGTTTTGTGCAGACATACTTGAACAGTAAGCAGCAGAGCTGATTTCTGCTGGTTCCATATGGCACCTGTCCCAGTGGCAACTCTGTGCCCTTGTCCTGTGAGTTGTATGAATTCCTCTAGTATCACTGCAGCAACAGTAAAATATAAACCTAAAAGACTTTCTTGTAGTGCAAACAGTTTATTGCATTTCTCCTTATATGGACTTAGAAACTACACCTAAGCACAGAGAAGGGAGAAAATGGCCAGGGTTTGTTACCCCAAGCTTTTTTCTGGTAGTTGGGAAGGGCTGGGAGGAACAGCTGCCTGTGTGTGCAGAGAGTACTCTGCCTTCCCCCCCGGCTGAATTTCAGGAGATCAACCAAGGAGGGGCTCTTCCCAGCTCTCCAGAGCTTTTCTTCTGCACCATGGCACCATTTTCAGCATTCTCTCTCAGGCTGTGGCTCCAGCTTGACAGAGCTGTATTAGTTTGCAGGCAAAATACCTGGTTTACCCTGGTGACCTTCAGAGTTTCAGCTGAATTGTTAGATAGCCACTTCCATGTCATCGTTTTTCAACCTCATTTTCATTTATATAGCAGTAGTACAGCACCTTTTCCAATGCATAGCACTTGTAAGTATAGGCAACTTTAAGTACTGAAAATATCTGAAAATAAAATCCATATTTTCATTCCCCACACAAAGATTGTCGATAATTTTGCCCTGAGAAACACCTCACTGAGTACTTCTAAAAGGAACTACCTGTCAGGACTCTATTATCTATCGAACATAACGACTTCTTCTATCGATTACCAGTACTCTTACTTTGTAAGACATAGATTGCATTTGAAAATGCAGAATATTAGTGAGAGTCCTAAAAAGGAACGCTCACACAACAGACTCCCCTAGGGAATCGATAGCCCCAAGAGATGTATGTTCATGCTGAACCACACTGTCATACATGCTGCATGGGTTGCCGATTATGATGTCCAAACCAAATAAAATTATTAGCATATTTTGTGGGGAAATCATTGTCTGCATAGCTTTCCTTAGCAATCTGTTTTCAAAGAGTAACAACAGAGAGTATGTAAACTCAGTTGAGTTTACATCACAGGAATCAGTGGAAGCTTTTCTTGTTAGTTTCAAATCTGTAGACTTTTGTCATTATTGACAGTTAAGTAGCAAAGCCTTAAGTAGCTGTTTTTTTGTGCAAAACATTTTTCATGGAGATTTGCTTGGTTTTATTAATATAAAGAAGGAATCATATCTAGCAAGGATCCATTATAAACATCATCTAGAATTAAGAGACTGTATTTACTGGAATTATGTATGTTTATCTAACAAGAAATAGTACTGTCCATCGCTTAAATTGTTGCTGCAAAATATACCAGAGTTACAGAGTGACATTATCCTCACATTGTGACCCAGCAGTTAAAGCAAGAAGATTGGAGCTGGCTGCAGGATTACTTAGAGAAATTGGGAAATGTGGATAAAATGGGTAGGGAAAACAATAATTCCTACCCATTTCATGGAAGCTGTTAGGTGAGTTTCTTAGGGGAGGTGTAGTCATTCTGTGTGATTGCTGGGGAGTAGTTTCTTTTGCTGTAGGAGCTTCTAATCTTCTGTAAGTCTCATGTGAGCTTTGATTAAAAGAAGTCTGTTCTGGTCAGTGTTTTTGTAGCCCACATCAGGGGATTCTGTCTTTTCTGGATATCTGTGGTTTGCAGTGGGAAGTCTGTCAGATGGAGCTCTCAGATCCTCTCGGCATCTGCAGGATCTGTTAGCAGGGTCTCTGCTAAAGGACGTCAGCAAATGTTATTTTAATACCTCAGCTTTTTTAATTTTTGCTTGTAGAAAACACTGAAATTGCTTTTAGGCCAGAGCAGAATGTTTGGCCAAGCTCTGCTGCCAGGCATGCTGATACAGACCAATAGCCCAGTAGTCTTTAATTCCTAAATAGTACTTTGCTGTAATAATAACCTGCAATGTGGTTCTAAGGTGCTCTCTTGAATACACCTCTCCACCTCTATATTCATACAGACATTTGAAATTGTAGTAACACTTGTTATAATTGGCTGTGTTCATATTTCATTTATACTTGCATACTTTTTAGCCACATTTTGTGTGGTCAAACTGGGTAAACCTCAGTAAGAGCATTCTGAGCCCAAGGAAACAAATGTAGTTTGTGTGTTTTTTTAAACACAGCAAGAGTACTATTGTCTGGACTCAATGTGTAGCATTGCAAGCCTGTCCAATATGTGTCAAATGGTAGTTAATATTATTGTAGGTGAACAGCCTTGCCACCCGAACTACGTTTTGTAATGCATTTCTCATACCTAAACTGCTACATGTAAGTGAGCATGTTTAATCAATTCATTATTTTTGTTAATATAGATTGCCCAGGACCCTCCAATGTATAATTGTATGTTTGAATAAGCACAGCAACTTCACTAGCAGACATTTGTTCTGTAGGCAGGCCAGGAGAATTATAAATGATGCCTTTTTTATTGCTGAATGAAAAAAAGATAAAAGTACTGTTATAAACTGTAAGCTGAAATAAGTTATGTAAAATATGCAATTCACATAATGATTGTCCCTTTACAAATGTTCATATGAAGTAACCATATCATTTGGGATAATTCCTCCTTGAGGAATACTGTGAAAGAACAGCTCATTCATTATCTTGACTTGGTGAATTGCTCTAAGACATCCCCTCTGAAGAGAAAATTGATTTAGCATTTCCTTAAACAGTTGAAAATAATGCTTGAATTTTATATTTTCCTATGCAGAAAGCCTCAGTAACTATCTGCATTATGTGGCTTTGATTGGCTAAACAGACGCTTTCCAAAAAACACATGCATCTACCTCTCCTCTACATATGTACACATGCAGAACTTTGCTTTAAAACCCACCTGGTCTATTAATCACACTGAGAGAGTAATCAACCAGCTGCTGTTATGTAGCTCCTGTGGTTCATTGGTGCCAGTCATTACAAGTTTTGGAGTCACACTTGTAAATTTGGACGCCTTGCATTTGCATACACACAGTGTACAGCATCTGAGAGAGGGCAATATGTAGTTTTCCAAACTTTTTTCAGGAAAGTTCTCAGAAGTCAAAATCTGAAGGGTTCATTTAAGTCTACTTGTCGATAGATGCTAAGGAGAAAGTTAAGGAAGAAAATACAGAGAGAGGAAAACTTGTATGTACTGTCTTTAGCAGCAGAGGTCATGTGGGTAGATGAAAGAAGTAAATTTCTGAAACAACAGATGTTGGAAGAGATCTTCCCCTCCAAAAAGAGGGATTCATGGGCACTTACAATAGACACCAAAGGAAATTAACTGTGGAAGGAGTAGGCGAGTGGTCTTCCAAAGAGAGCATTGGCAGTAAGGTGAAAAAGGGATTACTTGCAGAGCAAAAGTAAAGAGTGGCTAGGGGGGGTCACAGGAGGGCTTCCTTCAGAAGGCTCTGGTAGTTTGGATAAGCTTCTGCCAAGAGCTGTAAATATGCTATCTTATCTCCACTGAATTTCCATACCTTTTGAGATTGTCCACCCTGTTTCATCTTTTTTAAAGCAGTAACTCAGCATTTCCTTGTGATCAGCATAGTTGCTATATTTGGATTCACATCTCACTAAGAGAATGCTTTAATTCATTCAAGGCACACCACCAACCTGATTTTGTCTTTGAGGTTCAAAAAGACACCTTAACAGCATTCTCTCTGCTCCCAAGGATTTTGACGGGAGTAGTTTTGAAATTCAAACCAAACTGTTGTGTTTGTCAAGAGCAGGATGAGTTAGTGCAATTAGAACTTGGTTCACTGTGTTTTTGACAAGTTCTCCCAGGAGATTTCTAAACATTGAAAACCTTTTAGGATGAAGTTCATGTTTTCTGCATACAGTTGGCAGAGGTAGATATATCGCTCTGGTCTAAAAAGCTGAAATTGCATTTTTTCTTTCTCACAGTCAGGCAGTAAGTTTTTGCATTGGGGTCAGAGAGGAGACTGTAGAAAAGAGTTATCTTCCCTAATTTTTATTCACATTTGAGGCTATATCTTTGGATTTATGATTTTGTTCATTCCTCGAGGCATGTAATTTATGCACTTGTAATGTACAGAAGATATTACTTCGGAAGAAGGGACAGGCAACTCAAGAAGAGTACAAGGATATTGCTAGGTTATGCAGCCCACTATTGTAAAAAGTAACAAAAAGTGTTTTTACAAATGCATTAACAACAAAAGGAGGGCCATCCTTTCTTGGATGCAGCAGGGAACATCAACATCATAGATGAGAAGAAGGCTGAGGTACTCTATATTTTCTTTGCTTCTGTCTTTAATAGATAATTCAGTTATCTTCAGGGTATTCAGCTTCCTGAGCTGGAAGACGGGGATGGGGTGCAGAATCAACCCCCTATGATCCATGTGGAAACAATTAGAGATTAGATATTCTGCCTGCACTGCAACAAGCCCATGGGGCTAGATGGGATCCATCTGAGGATGTTGAGGGAGCTGGTGGAGGTGATAGCCAAGCCAGTTTCCTTCATCCATCAGCAATACTGGTCAACTGGAGAGCTCTCGGATGACCAGAGACTTGCTAATGTGATGCTAGTCTGTAAGAAGAGTAGTAAGGAATATATGGGAACTACAGGCCTGTCAGCCTGATCTCAGTGCTAGAGAAGGTTATGGAGCAGATCATCTTGGGTGTGATCACACAGAATGTGGGATGGGGGAATCAGGCCTAGACAGCATAGCTGCATGAAAATCGGGTCTTAGAATCATAAAACATCATAGAATATCCCAAGTTGAAAGGATTCTATGGCATTCATTATGAGCCAGTGGTGTGCCCATGTGGCCAAGTAAGCCATTCACATCCTGGCTTTTATAAGTGATGGTATAGACAGCAGGACTAGGGAAGTGATTATCCCCCTATACTCAGCACTGATGAGTCTGTACCTCAAGTACTGTGTTCAGTTTTGGGCCCCTCACTACAGGAAAGACATTGAAACTCTAGAGCTTGTCCAGAGAAGGGCAACCAAACTGCAGAATTTGTGGAGAGTGGCTGAGGGAACTGGGATTATTTAGTCTGGAGGAGGCTCAGGAGAGACCTTATTGCTCCTGCAACTGCCTGAACGGAGGCTATGTTGAGGTGGGAGTCGACCTCTTCTTCCAGGTAAGTAGATACAGGATGAGCGGTAGTAGCCTCATGTTACACCAAGGGATGTTAAGTTTGAGTATTAGGAAAATATTCTCTGGAGGAAAGGTCAGTTATTGGAACAAGGTGCCCAGAAAAGTGATGGAGTCACCATCCCTGAAGGTGTTCAAGAGATTTGTGGCTGTGGCACTGAGAGGTATGGTTTAGTGGGCATAGTGACTAGATGATCTTTGAGGTCTTTTCCAGTCATAATGATTCTATGATTCTATTATTCTACTATAAGCATTTCCCCAGGGGATAAGAAAAGGAATGAATTTTTGCCAAGGGTAAATTGGAAGGTGAGAGCTCAAGTAAATAATTTCTACAACTATGATGTCACGTCCACTCTCTGTAATGAGAGGATGTTTCATGTAACTGAACTGCAGTGAATGACTAATGTAATACTATGGTCTGTATGGGATATGCAGTGTAATAATCCAAGTAATACACTAGTTTTTTGTAGCCTCTTAGTGAAAATAATAAAAGTGGTATGCCTGTATTTATGTAGGGAGAGTATTGCCTTCTTGTTTTTTTTTTTTCTCAAAATCTGTTTAGTCAGTGATGGAGAATAAAATGAAATAAGGGTATCTTATGACAAAGATCTTACGGTGATTCTTAGCAAATGTTTTTTCCTGTAATTTTTCTCATGCATGTTGAAGAAGAGCCTGTTTTTGTCTGATTCAGTAAATTGTCTTGTAATTAAAGAATGTATCATAATGTAGGAAACAACCTAATGTAAAAGAGTAACAGAATTTAATTCACTTCTCAAAACATCATTTTGAGGTCTTGTTCCAGTGGCAAGTTCTGTACTCACTAGAAGTTGTCTGATGTAGGATTGCTGCCAGTCTGAAGACCTCCCATTTTAGCTTTCAGGCTTCTAGTATTAGATTGGGGATTCTTCAGAGCTGGATATCTCTTTCTCCTTAACTAGATGTTTAACTAGGAACACCCATATTCTGCTCAGGATCTCAGTCTCTGAGAGGACATTGTAGGGTATAAAACCCTCTGACATTGCAAACTGCTAGGCCTCCGAGCTGGCTCAGATCATCAGACACACATGTGGATAGAGTTCAGTCCAGTAAATTTAGCTTAATTCTGCAGCTAGCCTCCTGGAAAAACATTCTGGGAAGCAGTACATGGCTCCGTCTGTTTATGTGACTTTTCGAGCAGAACATCACCAATGGAGTACATTGGCATTTCTTTGAAATGCTTGAAAGAAGACTGACAGGCAATCACCATTGCTCTGAAAGGTTTCTTTCCATGGGACAAGACATTTCCACAGGGCACTACCTCTTTGCTTCACCCCTTCATCTCCAGGTAATGTCATACAAAATGTCTGTCGCTGGCTGAGGAATCTGCATGGATACTCTGCTCACAGAGTAGGTGAGGAAAACAGAAGAAAGTACAGAGAACAGTTTTAGTTTTGTGATCAAATATAGCTTTTTCCTGGGTCTGTTGTGACAGAATTTGGCAGTTTGTATCTCATGCACTGGTCTGAGTCTGTACACAACAGCACAGTTAAGCGCTGTTTTGTTTTCATGGATTTATATTTTCTGTTAAGTTTTCCAGTCCATTTGTATCAGAAGGCTGGGCTATTCCATTTACATCCTGTTGAAATACGTAGTGGCTTGTGCTGAGTTGTAATTTCAGGTAGCCAAAGCACATGCTTGCATTTGATGAGGATGTACCAGAGTAGCTCCATGGACATTTTGCTGTTTATCTTTTGGATCTACTGTGGGAGACAAGAGAAAGTGTCTCGTATGATTACTAGAATTATTACAGTCAATGGAAAAATGTGGGTATATGGCTGAAAAGACAGAAAAGGTATTTAGAGGTCATTAGACCAGACATCATTGACAGTTTGGGCTTATATATTCTGAAAAGGACCTTAATTGTGAGAAAGGATGTCTGCTTTGTAGTGTGTGTGGACAAGCCTAGGGTGATCCATGGTGCTTCTGGAGTGACACTCAGCTGAATTTCCCAGAGCATAATTCAGCTGGAAGATCAGAGCCACCAAACGTGAGTGACTGTAAGATCTCTATGCTAGTTCCCATTGTGGTAAATGGAAATCTAACCGACAGTCAATAAATACTAGAAACCTATTTGGCAGTATATATAATGCAAATTAAAATGGACAAAATAAACATTCATATAATGTATATCTATTTTCACTTGTACTGTAGATTGTTGAAGACATGTTCCAGAGAAACTTACATGATTTTTATTTCTATATGCACACCTGCTAAGCTTTCTGTGTTTCCTCATATCTTCTTTTGCTACCCAGGTGTGTTTACGTAATATCTATGGAAGCACGATGTATGCATTTTGTACTGCCACCCCAACTGACACCAAACAAGTAACAACTTGTGGAACACATGTGCCTAATGGCCACGCCACAGCCTTGGAAGCTAAAATGGGGGTTTAGAGAGAGTGTGGAGGAACGCAGTATGCTATGTGTTGTCTTCAGCAGATGAGGGCAACACATTAGCAAGTACAGTATGCTGCTTCTAATCCTATTAGCTAGAACTCAGGACACAGAAAAATTTAGCTTCAAATAAAATTAAAAGAAAAGAAAGAAAAAGAAAAGGGAGAAGGAGCTGAGAAAACTAGGCGCCAGATGTACTTTTTATTACTGTTGTTCCTGAAACTAAAACTTCAGTTGCAGATAACCAGGTTTTGGAAAGTAAGTGTTTCTTCTATCAATACCTGCACAGTTGTCTTTTTCTTTGCTTACGTACTAAAACCAGTTATTTTTAATTAGCAAATTTATGAGGATAAGAATAATTTTAGAAGACATGTTTATTACTATTTGGATTTCTTTTTAAAAGAAAAGGAATAAGGAATTTGCCCTGATGTTTTTGTAAAATCCAAATTTAAATACATTTTTTCCATGCATTCTATGTATATCTGGCCTTTTTACTTTCTGTAAAGGAGGCTGTGGATGCTTCTTCCCTGGAGGCATTCAAGGCCAGGTTGGATTGGGGCCCAGGGCAGCCTGATCTGGTGGATCACTACCCTGCCCACAGCAGCAGTTGGAACTGGATGATCTTTAAGGTTCTTTTCAACTCAACTCATTCTATAATTCTATGAAATGCAAAAAATAATTCTTTTTTTTTTTTTTTCAATTGAAATTGAATGTTACTGTTTCTCTACTGTTTACTGCAAGTTGAACCCTGCACAATCACGTGTTATCTACAATTACAGATAAACCAAAAACCAGCGGGATGTTGGTTTTCAAACTAAGACTATTGGTCTAAAAATGTCAATTCAAACTTGATTCTAGAATGTGCATAGTACCATAAAGGCAAGCTTATACTGTTGTTTGCAACTAGCCCCAGATTTTCTCAGAGCATATGATCGCAAAATTCTTCAGAGCATGTATGAGCTGAAGGAGTTTTGTCCAAGACAGAACAGCTCTTCAGTCACCCATTCCTAATGTTAAGGCAGCTGATTTACTTTCCATGTACAGTGAGCAACATGTAATAGCATAACATGTAATACTCTCAGTCGTGATATCCTTTGTTTCTATAGCATCATTTTTTATGTTGCAAAGCTCATAGCAAGGAAAATATCTGCTCAGGTATTTTACTGCAAATCTATTTTCTTGGATTTAGGCAACACTAGAAAACATTTTTTTATTTGTGTATCAAGCAACAAGGAAATTTATGTCTGTGGGTATTTGGAAAGAAAAAAGGGTGATATCTATTTTTAATACAGCTGAAATTAACTGGAGATAGCAGCCTCAATGCAAAATTATTTAGAGCTCTAAATATAACTTACCATTCCCCAACAGGTACAAATGGCATTAGCAGTTTTTGCAAATCCTGAAATGCTCCAGATGTCATATTATTGCTCAGCACAATGCAGGGGTATGTGTATGAGTGCGTAGATACTCATATTGTTGGAGGTGATTTCATAGCAATATATTTAAGTTTTATTTTTATTCTCCAAATCATAGTCAGACTTCAAGGATACCAGAAAGATTAATTGCTCTGTCATAATTGATTTCCCTTGACAGCAAGCTGGAGACTCAGGAAATCAGAAAGTATATGTTAGTTCATTTCTCCTATTCACCACAGAAGTGGCTTTCATGAAATGCGTCACTGAAGTAGTTAGAAGTCATTATGGCCAACTTGGCTAACTTACTAGTGGCTTAGGGAAGTTTTGCATAGGAAACAAAGCACAAGTGCTTTGTAGGAACTGATTTCTTTGTCTCTTACACATGCCAATACACATTCCAATACACGTATTGGAAAATTACTGCTTTATTTAACAGCTTATCCAACCCAAAAATTAACTAGAAAAGCTCTCACTAGTGTTTCTTATCCAGAATAATTACCTGACAGATATTTGTTTTAACCAAGGCTAGACATGAGTAAGACAGTAAAACAAAAATAAAGGCTTAAAGAATTTGGAGAAACACAGACTCGAAACAGAACATTTACTTTTGAGCAGCTTTTTTTAATCAGTATTTTCAGTAATTGTGGATAGATCAATAACAGGCAAATGGAAATTACAGAGTGTCACAGTGTCCCTGACTTCATGTTTGCCTGGTGGAAATGTTGGTGGACATCTTCCTAGGATATCCTGGGTATGCACAGAGGCTATGCTTAGTGATGTCTGCATCACCCATAGCAAGGAAAAGGTTGCTTCACCTTGCTCTTTCTAGATTCCTCCTTAAAGACTGCGAGAGCTGGGTCTGTTCAACCTAGAGAAGACTGAGATGGAATCTTTTTAATGTTTATAAGTATCTGCAGTGCAGGAGGCAATTGGATGAGATCAGACTCTTCTTGTAGTGTGCAGTGATAAGATGAGGAGCAGTGGCTTAAAACTGGAACACACAAATATGGAGGACTTCTTTACAGGGAAGGTGGCAGAGCACTGGGAACAGGTTGCCCAGAGAGGTTGTGGAATCTCCTTCTATGGAGATATTCAAGACCCATCTGGACCCCTACCTGTGCAACCTATGGGAAACCTGCCTTAGTGAAGGAGTTGGACTCGATGAATTCTGTGATTCTGTGATTCTTGTATCGAAAACTTGAAGTGAAGCCATGAGGAAGAACAGTCTTTGTCCTCAGAGGGAAAGAGGGACCAAGCTATTCCTGGCGACTACACAGATTGTCTAAAAATGTGAGCTTGTGTATCCATTTTTCCTTCTGCGCTGGCTGATTATCAAACACGTGTTTTTTTTCTAATGTAACAGAAAGAATTGATAACCATTAATTGTCTACACTACCAGCAATAGTTGTCCTACTGAGGAACTAGTAATTGTCATTAAAGGCAGGGCTACCTGATGTTCAAAGACAACCAAAACACAACTTTGATCCTAGAGCATTTTATGGTCAAAGAAAAGTTGAGTTATATCTGCATGGAGAGGCATGTGTAAGCAGTAGTGACATCATTTGTCAAGATGACAGGTAATCTTGGATGCCTAATGCACGACATCCTCATGTTTTCGCATAGGGAGCAAGGAGTCATAGAGGAGAAAACTCTGCAGCTGATAAAGAAACACAGAGAAGAAAATTTCTTTAAATAGCAAAAAGAATCATAGCTTGAACTTCCGTATAAACTGATAGAAGGAGCAGATGTCAGATAAAGAGTCTGTACCAAGGGTTGTGAAAGATCTAAAGGGATTTGAATATGAAAAGAAGTAGCCCATATTTTATCTGATCAAAGAAGAACGACGTGGCAAAAGAAACAGACTAGAAAAATGGTCTCTGCGGCAGGATATCTCTATCAGTGGAGAACTGCACTCGTCAAGTCCAGAGGAAAGAATGCTGAATGATGATAGCAAATGATGAGAGCCTCAATACAAATTCTGGTTGTGGGGTCTGATAGGAATTGTCATATCTGTAATACGTTATGCAGAAAAGATCTGCAATATCAAGGCATTACCAGCTTGTGAGGAGTGAACAGAGGGTGATACCTGAGTTATAGTCACAGGAGAAAGAGAGGAATTCTGATTGTCACAGAACAGTCATCTGCCAGTGCAGATAGGAATGGCTACAGGTCTTTCAGGGAAATGCAGGCATTTCTTGTTTTAGGCAGTGTGAAATTTTGAGATTGCTTTGAGCCTGCTCAAGAAAAGTGGAAGATCAGTTCTGACATTTTATTAACAACTAGCAGTGTTTTGAGAACATGTACATACATGGCTTTGACTTTGTTCAGAATGTATTAATATGTAAAATCAAAGTGCAGAGACTTAAAGCTTGTTTGAGATCTGGAGGGCATGGGGATTTTTTTCTTCTAAATGAGCAGAAATGGACAGTAGACTGAATTACTCTAATGATCTTTTATTGAAACCGGTCATTCAAGTCCAAGCACAAAAATAAAGGGAGGCTCAGTTGCTGCTTTGACTCATAATGAGATACTTGCTGCTATCCTACTAATGTCTTCTCAGATAATTGAGAAATAAGCAACAGTTGTAGTGGTGGTTCTAGAGAAAGGCCACTTGTAGAAGGCAAAGACTGAGGAGGACAGGAGTGTAAAGGTGATGGAGGACAACAACAAGGTTGTGGGTACATCCTTGCCTTGCAGTATAGTGCAGAAATACCTTTCTATTGGAATGCACTCTTTGGAAGCAGTAATTAGAGAAATTCAGGGCAGAAGTGAAACAATTCTCCGGCGTGTTTTCTGAGAGGGTATTTCAATACTGAGGCAGTCATTCGAGTTAGAGTGGATTTTCTGTATTTTGTATTCTTCACAACTAATTGATTAAAGATGTAGCTACGTCAGCAATTAGGGACTTTGTGCCAAGGCTCCTAGTGCAGTTTTATGATTGTTATTGCCAATAACAATTCAAGCAGGTGAAGCGTAAACAGGTGAACAGATCAAATAACACTTTCTGCCCTTGAAAACTGTGACTAGATTAGCACTGATAGAACCAACATGGACCTCCGAGTCCTCTGAATAATAATTTGTCACGTTTCACTTTGAGTGATAAGTAGCCTCACTAAAGCCATACAAGCCTACATGCAGGCAAGGTTAAGAGTAGCTGGGTATTCTTTGTTTAGTGAAGGCTGAAAACTGCAGTGTCTATCAAACTTCCTTCCTAGTAAAATAAGACATTTGCAAAGAGCAGGAGGCCAGAAACGCAGCTGTAAATTTGATACCATAGGCATAACAGTGAGTTCTGGTTGTGGCTGGTGACTTGTTATGTGTATTGGAGTGAAATATTAAAACTGTGTTTGTGTTTTAGCAGCTCACAGCTGCAGAGATCACTGTGAGCTGCAGCTCCAAATGAAGTTAGAGATAACCACAGAGGATTCGGGCCTTTGTCTCTGAATTCCAGCTGCTCATTTCTTACTTCAAACACTTGCAAAAATTTATAGACATTGCTTGTCATTAAATCTCCTCTATCTGCTTGTCTTACCATGCTCTGAGAGCTGAAACGAGATGCAAAGATACCTGAAAACATAAAGCCTCCAACCTGATAAGCTAAAAGGATTTTTATAAATTAAAAAAAAATTGCTATTGGCAGTTTCTGGAACAAACACAGATATGCACATTCATATGTGCATTTCCTTAATTCTTTCCCTCTGTTTTTTGTTTATTTATTCAAAAAGGTTTAAAGTGCGGATGTGTTCCTGGCATTAAATACAGCACATATCTTTACTACTTAAAGCAGAAATACTCAATGTGCAGTTGTCCTCTTTCATGATTACATCAGAACAGTGTTTATGTTATTTTAGCATTATTTTGTAGTTACTGTGTACTGATTATCCTCTGAGCTACACAGAGGCAAGAGGCAAGATGAAAGCATGGCACATTTGGCTGCTATTAATCATGCTTTTAATTCCAGGCCCACCTTCTCTGCAGTTTCCCTTGGGTGGAGAAGTGCTGAATGCCGATGAACATGGGATCATGTGTGTATGAAGCATGAGGTACTGGGGCCAAGATGGAGCTTCTCCTGCCATTTATTTTTCCCAGATGATGGCAGAGAATAGCCAGATTTTATCAAAAAGTGTGGCTTTGATGCTCGGCTACCATTACTATTATATCTTTACTTGAAGATATACCAAGTCAGTTCCTGCACTGCCTGCACTGCAGTACCTTAAACCAGCACCTGGCATTGTGGCAGAGAGTGTATGCATTTGTTTGTCTTGGAGAACTGGAAGCAAAGGCAAGAAAATCAAAATATCACGGCCTCATTTGCAGCATCTGTTTTTATTGCTGTGCTTGTGGATTTAATGAAGTAGGTGATGAAAATCAGAGGTGCTCTCTTTGCCCACTGCAGCGCTAGGATGAACACCTCGGTGATCTTAAATTTATCCTCTGGCTGCCCTTTCCTCATGACTGCAGAGTGAAATGAGGTAATAACCTCATTTGATTTGCACATCCCACAAAACTTGCCAGTGAGGCTGGAGACCTCTGTACAACTGATTTAAGTCTTGTGGTGCTTGGGTTGGCTTTTTCTTCACAGACTGCATAGAGGTATTCTGCAGACCCCCAGGTTAGAAAATGCAGAAGAAAGGTGAATGTGAGAAACCTGAGGCTGACAAATTTAAAGAAAGAGAGAGAGAAACATGTAGTTCTTGCCGTATGAGAGGGACAAATGTGAGTTACCAGTATGTCTACACAAATTTATTAATAATTAATTTATTATAGCTCACACAATGCAAGTGGAGGTATGGTCTAAATTAGGTATTTTGAGCACAGTTTCCGATAAGATCATAGATATAGCAAAATAAAGACACCTCATTGGTGAGGACTAAAGCTGATCAAGTGAATTCTATTTAATATAATAGTTAATATAATAATATTTAATTAATTAATATAATTAATATAATAATATTTAATATAATAATAAAATAACAGCTGAGAACTTAAACATGGCATATGTCAATCATGTCCCACGGGTGAGCACAGATTGATAGCACAGACAGAAATCAGATTCCATGGAGAGAAAATACCATGTGAGAAGGCATGACATAGAACTAAGCTGTATTTCATGGGGGGAAGCATTTAGATTTTGGACTTGCACATTCAAGCTATTAGTGTGCCTATTAGGAAATTATGTGGATGATTCCCAACAGGCATCTGGAATTTCTTAGAAAACTCTTTTTCTGGGTATTGTTCAAGTTAAGTTGTCTTTCGTTGGTTAGTGAAGAAGAAGTTAAAAAAACTAGCAGAGTCAGAAGACTTTGGACAGTGGTTTCTTGGAGTCAAGACAGCAAAATGCTTTGTTAGTCTGGATTTCTCAACCTGATACTGACATTTGCTAAGAAAGTTAGTAGTCATCAGCTTTTCTCCTCAACAATAATGCACTCATGTTTGCAGGTGATGTATATGCATTCTTACTTATCAAATCTATAAGCAAGATAGAGCTCCAAAGGCCATTTGATTTAGTAAACTGAAGCTTCATTCTTCTGAGTGCTGTGGCTGTAGTGACCTTCATGGAAGTCAGTAGGTGTAACTCATTATTTTAGTTGCTTCTGTTGCGGTTTTTCATATTGCTTTCAGATACATTTTCTTGAGTTTTGTTTTATTTATTATTGTTATTTTACATTTTATTTCTTTGTTTTCACTAGGCTTGTTTTGAGCAGGTTTTATAATTGGGCTGTGAGAAGTTTTGCACCCGAACTTTATTTATGGCCGTAGAGGAAGCATGCCTTCTAGATATAGCCAAGATTTTATTAGTAGCGTCCTTTACATTTTAACAATGTAATCCAATAACTATTATTAGTTGACTTCTGATTTTCACAAAAAATGTTTCAGTAGTAGTACTAATGTTAAAATTGTTATATGCACACTTCTTAGTTTCTACCACTTTTCAGGGCGCTTTGTTCACCATCTGTTGCTTCTGCAGGCCCTGAGGTCAGTGCTTTCAGGCTGATGGGGGTCAGGGAGCACTCCAGCATGTCACTGACATCTGGAGCCTTTCCCTAGGATAGATATGATTTTTGTGTTAATGGTTTAGTTTTCCTCACTCTAGCATCCAGTTGGAGTCATTTTATGCCTGCTAACATGATTTTAGACCTTGCTTTTTCTTCACCGGTCTGAAGATCCAGGTTATGACAAAATTTACCATACACAGTTCCTTTCATGTATGTTAGATGCTATTTCTTTGTTCTGTTTTTACACTTAAATGTAGCTTTCTCCAGATCCAGGTCTAGATTTCTTTAGCATAGCAAGGTCAGTTGTTCATAACCATGGGGTCTCCAATGCCAGTGTCCATCTTTATCACCCACACCTGTACCTCTCTGCACTGAAGCTGCAAAGCTGTGGGTTGTCATCACCAGAGGAAACCACATGTTATGGGGCTACAGGATAACAGAGGTCATGACAATTCCAGCATGATTTGCACAGTATGAAGTATATATACAGAAAATGTGAAATACTGTACCATGTGAAAGGTACCTGTAATAGGGAGTATCAAATATGTATTTTTCTAATGGGCTTTCCAATCACCTTCTTTTTATAATGTAAATAGGAGCAAGCTGCTGGGGTTGGATCTCTGTTTTCATTTGTTTTAGGAAATGTTTTCCAGATTCAGTAATGATTAGCCAAAACAGATAATTTGATATATTCCAAATTTGGCAGAGCTGACATTCTAGTCACTGATTATTAATATCATCAAGAAAATACAGGTTCAAAAACACAGTTCAATACAAAATTGTGTCTAATGGAATTTTATCTGAAATTCAGCAAAAAGCAGTAGGACTGGGGCAAGGCAAGAGCAGGAGGCCAGATCTGTAATTGTGTGCTTACTTTTTTCTAGTTCCCCATTTGTGTTTTCTTCAAGAATATCTAACGGATTTTTTCTCCCTATTTATTCCTATTTTTTCCTGGATGAGAATATGTTTGAGTTACCCTGAGATATGAGTCCAGAAATGTGTATTAGATATCATTAACTGAGGGTGCACATCCATGAAATATTAATCTTTGGGCACTTACTGAATGTCTCCCAAATCCAAGGGGATGTTTGCAGATGCAGCATAAGGGATCATGAAGCTGGGCTGCTATTACCATACCTGATGACCAGAAGAACATGCTTTGCATTTGTGATAAGGGAAGATGAGAGCATCCTTATTTTCTCTTATCTTCTGCATCTGTAAATTGGCATTTTCTCTATCTATCTAGACACAGAATCAGGTACAGCAGCTCAGGGCTTCTTCTCAAGTGATACTCGTGTTAATCCATTTAGCTCAGTATCAGAGTATGTTAGCACAAACCAGCCTCTGTTAGTAGTGTTTGGGCCATGATAAAGTCCCTGCTGGTAAACCCCACTCTTTCGTTTTCCTTCCACCATTGAGAATGTTGGAGCTGTTCAGCAGTTCTTGCATGTTAAATCATATGCAAGGGAAGCAGGAGCTATTTACAGAGCTCCTTCCATTTCAGATTCCTTTTTCTTACTGTCAGTAATTCATGTGTGGGTTGTACTAACTGTGGGATACAAATCCAGGTGCATGTACGGGAACAGGGCCAGTATGTTTTTAACAGCCTGCAGCACACTGGATAACCACCCAGCAGTAATTATACTGACTCCAGCAATATTGCTGGACTTTTAAGTTTTGGCTGTAATGAGCCATGCTATTATACCCATTTTCAAGTGATCATTGGTGGGTATACAGATAACCAAATGAAAATTCCTCTAAATGCAGCTCCTTCTCAGCTCAGTTATCACATGCCACAAAATATGCATAATAATAGGTAAGAGCTTCCACATTTCCAGCATTACTTTGTCAGCTGAAATATATCAGCAGAGAAAACTGCTTGGATTGATTTGGGCAGATTATCTGTATAACTGAAGGATCTTCAGTTGCAGAGAATGTTTATTTAGATGTATTATGAACAGATGCTGAAAACACCCCATAATTGAGGGAGTTGCAAGTATGAAAGACTTGAGGGGACAGACCTTCTCTGCCAATCTCTTACCTGTAAACCGTTTACCAGATTAGGAACAGAAGTTGTAACTTTTATTGCAAAGGTGCTGTAATTAGTTACATCATGAAACAATTCTTTTTAGGCAGTGTAATATACAGGTGCTCATATACTTGGACAATTTTATGCTGTCAGCCAGTGCGGTGGTCTCATTATTATCGTTCTGAAGGGAACTTTTAAACATGTAATTATGTGGAGCTGAAGTAAAAATCATACAGTAATAGTTAATATAAACAAGATATTCAATTTCAAGTGGTTCCATAAAACTTATAGTGGGAAAGTCAATAATGGGAGGCTTAAAAATAGAACCGTGCCCTTTTGATGATTTAAGCCATTCTAAAGGGCAAAATATACTGTGAAATCTTATATTTAGGCTATTGCTTTTCTTTTTTAACAGGACTGGGAGTTCCCACATTTTATGGGTGATGTTGAAGTGAATCTTCCAGGCTTGCCATCTGCACACATGCAGTTCAAAGTACCTTATTTCCAAAAGATCTTAAAAGAGGAGTATCACATTCATATAACAGGTATGTAATCACACAGACTGTGATACAGGCACATGTTGAACTGCTTCTGCATGTGAAATGAATGCTAACATGTTTTTTACCACATATTTTCTTTGTTCTCCCCCATCTCCCTAGATGACTATTGTTTTTCTATCTGTTTAACTCTCCATATCAGTATCATCCATATATAAGCTTCTCGGGGAAATGAGGAATGTGTATCTTACAAATCAAAAAGACCTGCTGTTTGTCATGGATTTCAGCAACTTCTTGTGACACTAAGTAATACCTAGTGTAGCTTCAGAAATCTTTTATCTAAAATTACTCTCCAGGGGAATTAGCCGCTTATTTCATTTAAAATCTCTTATGCTTTCAGATGCCTTTGCTGTGATTTATGCTAATGTCTTTTCATAACTTCGGTCATTCTCATCTGGCAAAGGCCACTCATAGCCATACTTCCATCACTCATCTAACCAAAAGCAGACAGTTAAATAACTTCAAATAAAATAGAGTCACAGTTATTCAAATGGATGGCACATACAGATAAAAGTACCCAGTCCTTACATGCTATGAGACAGTGTTTGAATAACAGTAGAGAATGAAAAAGAGAGGAAGGTTAAATAGAAGATAAATATTTTGCTTTTACTTTCAAGCTGTGCAAAACAATGTGGCGGCAAGAGAGAAATAGTACTGTATAGCAAAAGAATGCAAATGTGAATTGACAGAGGTCTTTAGCTGCTAATATAAATAATCACAGCACATGACAATGTACAGCAATAATAGTATTAATATATAATATAATATAATATAATATAATATAATATTATATTATATATATAATATAAATTATATTATATTATATTATATTATATTATATTATAGTATAGTATAGTATAGTATAGTATAGTATAGTATAGTATAGTA
>JAPSGF010000074.1:2094967-2110626 GCA_035772895.1 Perdix hodgsoniae
TATAATTATATGTTGTTATAATATAATATATATAATATAATATTATAATATAATATTATATAATATTATATTATATATATTTTTATATAATATAATATTATATATGTTATATATAATATATAATATAATATTATATAATATAATATAGTAATAATAATATATAGACAGCATCCAATGATACAGCTATATGAAATTCCTGCAGAGCAGGGACAAACGGAGTATTCAGACATCATACAAAGATATGGCCAACAGTTAGCAGGTGATCCCTAAGCCTACCAGGCATCAAAAGATAAGGAAGGAAAATGTGCCAAGCAAGAAAGAATGAGGAACTGGGACTCACTGGAGATAGGCTGAATGATGAGAAGGCATTTTCAGAAGAGATGATAGAAATTGGAGTGATCAGGTTGGAAACTGGAAGAAAAAAAAAAAAAGAAAATGAGTGCAAAAGTTACCTGCAGGCTGTTGAGTAAAAGGAGGCAAGTGGGTCAGTAGAAAGTAAAGATAGAGAGAGAGAAAGTTTTTTTCAAATTGTATGTAGGTTCCCTGTTGGAGTACTGATAGGAAATAGATAATAGGCCACAGGAAATGAGTTTGGGGTACATCTAAATGAGGTGGTTTGAGATCAGGAGCAGGATGAAGTGAAAAAGGTGAATGACAAGATGCAAAATGAGAACAGATGTGTATCTGACGAAGAGCACGTTTTTCTCTCTGAAGTGAGAAAAGTCTTGGATAAAAAGGGAAACTAAGAGAGCATAAAAAGAGTATAATGATCAAGTATCTGACATGAATAGGCACCGAATTCAGGCCTAGTGGAAAAGAGGATTTAATTCTGCTTCTCAGGACGAGAGCATGAATTTGAATAGACTCAGTTCCATGAGGATCCCAGATGCCCTGTAGTTATTCCTTGGAATAAGGAGCAGTAGTGAAATAAGTGCACATAGTAGCTTGAACAAGGACTGAGTAATGATTGGGTGAGCTGTACCATTAGATGCAGGAACTCAGGATGTAGTTAATGTAAATGAAAACCAGTGGGTGGTAGAAGAGGGACTGAAGAGTGAAGAATAGTTTTACATTGCAGAAGAGTCAAGGATATTGATGAACAGAGAAGAGCTAGGAATAAGCAACAGCAAAGAACATAAATTACATATCAGAAATATAACTGCTAGCTGTGCTGCTGTTTAAAAACAAATCAAATAAGATCGATATTTGTACACTGTAGTCTTCTGCAGAGAGGACTGGAGGTCTTTCTGATTTTCTGGCAAGAAAGCATTCTTTTAATGAGGATGAGCTAATGAATAGGGGCTGAGGAATATTTTTCCCTGCTCAGCATTAACAAGATCCATTTATTAGATTCACTAGACAAATCAATCCATTTGACTGCACATCACGTACTCTGTCTACTGAGTGCCTGTTTTATCTCAGTGCTACACCACCCTTTAGGATATCTAATAAACAGCCATAACACATGGCACAGGAACCTCCCTTTGGGTAAGTTTTGCTTGAACCATCTGTTCTTGCCATCAGTTCGTAGGTTAGGTTAGGGTATCATCTTGGATCATTTTCAAACTCTAGTTCTTGTGTGGATGTGTAGATTCTTCTAATTTTCTACTTAAATTGAGGAACTAATAGAAGAAGGAAAAAACTGTTTTTTTTATATATGTTTAACAAGATGAATGTAATAAAATCTAAAATGACGGTAGAAAGTGAAAGAAACTGTCACAGATGACATGTGGGTAGGGTACTGATAGTGGAGGGAATGTAAAGCCCTGTTAAAACCTTATTTGTTTAAGCCTCGTTTAATTCATGGGATCCACAGCGTTGAACTTAACTGTGTAACTTTTTGTTGTTGTTACAAGCAGGAGAAAAAAAAGACAAGGGCCCGAATATCATTTATTTTTGTACTTGCTATTGTGATAAGATCAAGTTGCAAAACTGCAATCCATGCCCCAATGTCCAGAAACTGAAAATCCATTTCTACTAATAGTGAAAAAAAAAAAAAAAAAATCATGGCTGAAATATAATTTCCCATCTTTTTCCTTGCAAATATTATTCATAGTTTTACGTACTTGGTCACTCTTGACTGATATAAGCAAGAACAGCACCTGGACTCCCCTGAGCAGCCCAATTCAGTGCTGGGTTGCTCTAATGGTCCCACAAAGAATCAGTTGTAAGTGTTGGGACATGCAGAGAAGTAAATGACATTAAACCACCTTTCTGTTGATGTGTGCTTAATGACTTGGTATATGGTCTAAGCAGATGAAGGATTTTACAGTTATGCGATCTGTGTTGCCAGCTCTCCTGATTGTATTGTAAGTCTTTTAAGATTGGTTATTACTAATGTGTTGTTTTGTTTTTAGAGGTTTTTTTTTTGTTTAATCTTGAAGTCTTCTCTCCTGTATTCAGCACCTGTGTGAGAACATCTACTTTCATATTTTTAAAAATGTACCTCATGATTGCAGAGAGAAAACATGTTACTTCTACATAGGTCCTTGTCTCAAAAAGCAGATAAATGGAGCAGTATTGAGTGCATTATTTTTCACTTATCTGGCTACTTTGAACAAGTAGCATGCTTTCTTAGGCCTGACTTATGATATCTAAATGTTTTAAACTGGCAGTTATGTTAACATCTACAGCCTGCTGCTTATATGCTTCACTGTAATTTTAAATTTACTATCAAAAGGCTATATCTCGTTTTATTGGTAACTCAGTACCTCATTTTGCCCACATTCCCTTGCATCTGGGAACTCCTGGCAAGTATCTACTCAGTATTAAACATTTTTATCCTGTTTTGATAGGCGCTTTTATCTATGAACATCAAAAATATCTTGAATTCCTGCATTTATTTAACTCATCTGGATTTCCCTTGATAGATGGCTTACTGTAGTGTGTATGTTTTCCTTCCTGGCTGTTGTTTATGAAAATACATAATCTAGCCTAGTTTCTATAACACCCAGGGAAATTTGCAATACTTTAAAGTAAATTTCGTTACTTCTGATCCTTTTATTGTTGAAAGGCTCTTGGAGGCCAGGATGGTGCCATCTAATGGCACAGATCCAAGAGAATTGGCTGTATAGTTTCAAATAAGTTCCAGATGAAGAATGTTAAGGCTTAGGTATGAAAACGCGTATTTTTCTAGCTGTTTGTAAATGTGTTTCTGAGTTCTGATCTTGATGTGCTCATCCACCCAGAGGAGAAATTGTCACCTTCATGATTGGCAAGTGCCTGGTATGGCTGGCTTGTGGAGTTAAACCAAAAGAATGACTAGATCCAGGCCAAGCATCACCTACACAAATATGCCTGAAGGAGCCCGAGGGCAAAAATAGAAAGGTTAGAGGTAAAAACAAAGCTGTCCGTGCACATAGACATTAAAAGATCTCAGAGGATTTGCTGCTTAGTTCAGCTGTGAGTGGTCTGTATGGATGTATCTAGCCAATAGCACTGACATGACAGAAGGGATGAAGAATGTTTCTAAGATATCTGTATCTTTTACAGAGGTACCTGGATGTTTTTAGACACAAAATGCAATTGATATAAGAATCTGAAGACAACATTTTCTACATAAGCCTCTGGCTGTGGTTGCACAGCATGGTGTCAATTGAATCTAGCCTTAATAAGTGGGATTTTCATATGTCCTCTTGACCTCTAAAGAGCTCCTGAGGACTGGTTTCTACACTAGAATTCTGTTTTTAGGACATGACTACTCCATTACAGAGTGGATTTACTTACAAAAATAAAAATGCTCCATAATCAGAAGCTGTTTGGGAGCATTTAGACCTGCAGGATCTTCCTGCCTCAGTTGCCTGGTAAATCAATTGTGTGTGATGTGGACTGGTTGCTTAACCACTTGTAGAATTTTTGAGCCTCTTTAAAAAAAAAAAAAAAGAGCATTGCCCAAACATTTTGTTCACCTGGTGGAAATGTATGACCCTTCAGATGTCATGTGTAACAGATATGGACTTCAACACTGTAAATGATGCTCATGAACCAGGTGTTTTTTAAGTAGTGCATGGCTGAATGATACCCGGTTTTGACACCTGATTTTCTTCATTGTAACTCCATTGAGGAGTCTGGGCATAGTTTTCAGTTTGCTGAAATACTTGACTGGCCTTGTGGTCTTGACATCTGCATCCTTCCAACTCAATTTGTCTATGGAAAATCTGCCTGATTGAAGAAGAGCTAGACAGTGCCAGGTGTATGCAAATATTCTTGGTTGCACAGACCTCCCTAGAGCAGTAGTGGTACTGATCCTACAGAAGTTGGCTAGGAGACAAATTAAATGACTTCATTACATGGGACTCCATTTTCCCTTCCAATTTTTAATTGAGAATTTGAAACATTGTAAAATTAATTATATTATGTTTTTTTGGTTGTTTTGTTTTGGTGGTTTAGATTTTTGTTGGATTTTTTGCTTGTTTTTGTTTTGTTGTTGTTGTTGTTGTTTAGTTTGTTTATTTGTTTTAAAGAAAAAAATTATATAACTTCTTAATATATTTATCCCAACTCTGCAAAATGAGAGGCTTGAGCCTCTCTCAAGATGCAAGGTCAGGAGTGACTCCTAACTTATAAAGTTCATTTCCTGTATGAGCTTGATGTATGATGCAAAGTTTGCTATAAACAACATTATGCTAAAATTGAGCTGCAATAGACAATAATTTTATGTATATTTTTGTACAGTGATTATACTTACATATGTAGTTAAAGCTTGGTTAGTATCTTCAGTCTCAAAAATGCAATGTCATATGGAATTATCATTAGATAGATGTTTGTGAGAGGAGACTGTCAGACCTCTTGGGTCACACTGCTTCAATACATTTTTCACTCATCTAGAAGAATTGCTTAGTAAACTGGACTTGTTTGTCTGTCATTCCTGCTAATGCAGCTAAGTAAAGTACACATCTTGGAAGAGGGAAAAACAGCAGAGGACAGTGTATTCTAGAAGAAGGTAAATACTTTCTGTAAGTAACCAAGACAGCGATAACTCCTATTTTGTGTCACAGGAGATTAACACAGCCCTTGGCTACAGGGAATATGGAGTAGGAGTTGAAAGATATCGTTGTGTTCATATGTTTGTAGTGAGACTGTTACAGAATTTAGTTCTGGTGTCAACAATTTTCAAAGGAAAAATCATTGAACTCATATATCATAGCAGTGAAGCAGAGAATGTAAAAATAGTCTAGAGGTGAGAAATTAAAGGAGTAGGTCCAACAGAAAACAGAAGGATGTCAGGCAACCAGTTGGCTCTTAGGCATAATGGACGTGACTCAGTTAAGTGAAGTTTTTGCATCTAAGCTGATTGTCCAAGTACCATTTACAAGCAGTAATACAACTGATACACTCAGGGCAACTTCGGGCTGTGTTTCTGTCTACCTTACTGTATCTGGGGGCTAAGTAAGGAAGTTTCAAATTTCATTCTTTTATTAAAACAAGGAGGAATTCAAAGGAACATCTCTTTTGTATCAGGTAAGTACTCAAATTCTTGATGTGAGGGGTGGAACCTTTTTTAAACATATCCAATACAAGATTCACAGTGGTGTAATCACAGTGTAGGAGAGGTTCTACATGAGGCCTGTAACCAAGCACCTAACAAACTCTATTCAGTATTTTCAGTATTTTCTGCTAGCTTCTTGGGCGACTCCATCAGCAGGCTGCTATCTCGAGTCTTACTGCTCAGGTGGTTTATTCTACATGTTGTACTTAGGGCAATGTGATCACAGATGAGAACTGTGAAGTCCACTGGGTGCCATCAAGCCTAAAGTTGTGGTAGCTTACATCTCAGTATTAAACCATATAAGTTCCCTTTGTCATTCATACCTGAAGTTTGTAATCAAGATTGTAGCAGTATCATTTGGCCTTGATAAAGGTCATCTCAATAATTTCTCCAATTCATTACATTTCCTGTTTTGATCTTTTAGTTGTCTGTCTTTTCCTTTCATGTTTTCACTCTTGCCATATCTGTCAGATCGGAAAGAGCAGTCCTGGCCCAACATGAGTCTTTTCACTTCCAGTCATCCACTTCCCACAGTCTAGCTGTCTCTGGAAAGTAACTTCTTCTAGCTCTGCAGAAATTCAGAGTACCAAATAGGTATCTGTAGGTAAACAGATAATGATTCTAATATTTATGTTTCATTGGCATCTGTGTTTAGCCCATTTTCCTAAGAAAATGAGAATTAAATGACCCTGTCTGTGGGGGTTGGTCTCATTCTCTCTTTCTAATACCAATTCATCATCAAACAACTTTTGAGCACATTCAACAATATTTTTGGAGGGTAGGAATCTAAACAATACTTACGTTCCCATTATGCCTTGGGAATTAGTTAAGGAAATTAGGTGATTAGGTAAGAAAAAAATCATCTAAGTCAGTGCCCAGCTGAGGAAATACAGGTAGAAGTCAGTGATTATGTATTCTGTTTGACAGCAGCCAATTGATAAGTGAATGTGTGTCCCAAGTAGCCCATTAGAGCACATTATGCAAGGTGTATTCTGGCTCTCTTTGCTGAAATCTTATGTGTGGTGGGTAAATTAGGGTTATTCTGATGGGGGGAAAAACAGGAAATACGGGACAGAAATCCACTGGAAACTGCATCAAACTAGATAGATCATATTGTTTCTTAATGTAAGAGGACTGCTCCAAAAGTAATGTCTCTGCTTTTACGATGTTGGCCCAAAGGTCAGAGGCAGATGTTGGGGGTACGCCAGTACAGGGTGAACCTTCTCACTAGTATTCCACTTCATTAAAAGGTCAATTACAGTGTTGATGAAAACCCAGAAAATAAAAACTAGAGTTGTTAAGGAATTATGTGAATTGGAATCACTGCAAGGTTTTTTCAGTGTAGTTTGATTTCTGGATAGTGACAATAACACAACTGAAAGAACATTATCTTATAGTTCCAGTGCAAATGCAAATTAGATCGAAGAAAACTATTAAACACAATTTCTAATATGCAAGGAGTTACCCTAATGGAGCATGCTGGTCCATAGCTCAGTTTGAACATACAGAGGAACTGGAATACACTTACTCTTTATCAAACATTCATTTTCTTTTTCACTTGAAACGTAGTTAAATATGGTTCTAGCATAAATGGTTTCATTCATCGTCAGTAGAGGCATTCCTCCACAAATGTCCTTCCACATAATGCTGTGATGTCAGTCGCAAATTCTCCATCGTAACACAGCTTTGATGTATATGGTTTTGCTAGATTCTTGGGTGGTGCCAGTCATTACTGCATAGATATGATCTTAACATATGTTCTGCTAAACGTGAACAAGATGCCTTAAGTATGAAAATAGTATAATTTTTTTGTGTGTGTTTTCATAGAATAATTTGGCTTAGAAGGAATGCCTGGAGGTCATCTGTTCCAGTATTCTGCTTAAAGCAGGGATAACTTTGCTATTGCATAAAATTACCTTTTATATATTTTGGATGCCTAGAGGAGGCATGCGAATGAGTAGTTTTAAATCATAAACAGAGAAAGCATTCTTCCTCCAGTATTCAGGGGCTTAATGTTAGACTATGAGTCACTCCTTGGAGGAGTTTTTCACTACATATAGCACAGGAAAGCTAAGCTGACTAACCTTCCAGTATTAAAATCAGCCCTTAGTTTTTCTTAAGGCCATAATATCTCTAAATCTTCACTTATCCAGTTGCCTCTCCTGTGAGCATTTGGACACCATGGTTGGTATATTAAACAATATCTGTATGTGCTCAAAATGTACATGCTTATAAAACCCCAGAGGAGTCTCATTTCAGTCATTAGTGGCATACAGATGTTTCTATTATATATAGCCTTTTCAAGGAGAATTTCCACGTCAATATTTTCCAAGCCCTGAAATTAATGTTTTTTATGTTTATTGATCTATACCACGTCACGCAATCATCTAATCAGCACATCACCTACAAACTGCAATGTGAATTCAAATGATATACTGCTGTGCTTGCACTACAAAATTATCTTATTATGCGCCCAGACTTAACTGTAAAATACTAAGGGATATTCAGCACAAAGTTGATTACAGTGAGAATACTATTACAACTTTGCTTTACAGATTTATTACAAAAGGATTTTTGCTTTTAGTTGGTTTTACATATGAATGCATGTGTTCTGCTTCTAAAATGGACATATCAGATAACATAACTTTCTTTTTTTCCAAACAGGCAAATGGTTTAACTATGGGATTATCTTTCTTGTTTTAATCTTGGATCTAAATATGTGGAAGAACCAAATATTTTACAAACCTCACGAATATGGTCAATATATTGGTCCTGGACAGAAGATCTACACCGTGAAGGACTCAGAAAGCTTGAAAGATCTTAACAGAACTAAGTTGTCTTGGGAATGGAGATCCAATAACACTAATCCATTGACCAACCGGACCTATGCCGAAGGAGACATGTTCTTGCACAGCAGATACATAGGCTCTAGCCTTGATGTCAAATGCCTGGCTTTTATTCCGAGTTTGCTGGCTTTTGCTTTGTTTGGTTTCTTCATCTGGTTCTTTGGGCGATTTCAAAAAACTGACCAAGGCATGGAGAATTTAGACAAATCATACACAAGAATGAAACGAAAGTCACCATCAGATATGGGAATGACACGAGAAAATACACAGGTGTTAGTAGAAGAACCATTAAGTTTTCAAGAACCACATCTTGTATCCATAAAATCAGACTTAAGTGAAATAGTTTTTAATTCTTCTCTCCTAACTTCTGAAAACTTGAACGCACAGTTGAGTGAACAAGATAGCCCCTTACAACCAGTACCAGAGTCCACTGTCCCTAAGAGTAACCCTACAACATAGAGTCAAATACCCAGGAAAATCAGTTTAAATAAGCAGTTGCTATCAGAGTTCAGTTTTACCTTTTGTAAGTTAAGATTTACATAGTGTTTAGAATAAGAAACTCAGTCTATACCAAACGGTGCTCAGCATGCTTTTTCTAGGATTTATTTATTTTTATTTGTATTAGAGTACGTGCCTACTGTATATCTAACATTCCTTTATAGATTGCTTCCCAAAATTGCACAAGCTATTTATTAATACATTACCTTAACTGTATAATAGTGTATTAGATGATTACTTGCAGGTATAAAAATCTACCATGGTGGTGCCTTGAGACATTAAACTGTTTTTTAACTCAACACCAGATGTATAGCACAGTTATTCTGATCTGTTTTGGAGTGCTTTTTGTATGTGGCTATTTTCATAATCATTTGATGTCTTAACAGAGGAGGTAAACACAGTTATTCCTTCAGGAGATTTTCGGTTAGAACATCACAACTTGACTTTGTTATTTACTCATCTGTGGAGCCAGTGACTTTGATGACCGGACTGCAGAGAAGCATGTTGATTACCTTTTAATTTACGCTGGCTAGCTGCCAAACACAAATACAGATTCATTATGCAGTAAACAGTAGAGCGATAATACAGCATGGGTCACTACTTACGAAAATATGACTTTCTCCATCAGTAACAGCAATTAGGTGATAATGCCTAATTATATTTTTCATAATTAAAGATAAACTGCTCCTTGATTAAAAATTCTGCCCTTCACCTTTCAGAAACAGAGGTGAAAATACACGGTTGAAGCAACTTTTTCCATCATCACACCAAACCTATGTCACATCAAAGAGCCAATGGAGTGATTACAGTAAAGGACGCAGAGCCCATTAAATTCTGTATTTGTATGGTTTGCTGTAGGTATGGTGAAACAGGCCAGAGAAATGCACCACACACAGACACTCTGAACACGCTGAAGAAATGTTTAGGAGTTTCAATTAAACTAGATTAATACTTGAGTTGTCTTGTACCCTTTTCTTTCTTCATTCACTATCCATGAGTAAATGTAATGTGGAATCAGAAATGTCCTGAAGCTTTTTGGAAGGGGGCTTTGGAATTCTTTTCAGTACACTCAAACTATATGCATTAGAGAGACTGTGTATCTAAAACATCAGAAAGACTGTGATTTGCCTCTAATTCAATTCTATAAATTGTTGTTACAAGTTACTAAATAATGAGTAATTTTTAAGTCTGAGTTATTTCCCTGTCATTAACTTGCTGTGTTTTGTCTTTGTGACTTTTTTATCTCCATTGTTTTGATCTATCTGCTTTTAAGTTTTTGGAATGCTGAATTTAGTATGCATAATAGGACTATGCATTTATTAACTGTCACTTGAGAGCCAAGTCTAATAAATATAATTAGACTATTGTTTAGTATGAGGCAGGGGCATATTATGGTAGTTTTTTTTGTTTGTTTGTTTTGGTTGGTTGGTTGGTTTTTTTTAATTCAACATGGCTGTCCTACTTAAAATCATAAATATTTCTGGCACTAAAAAGGACAGTAAACTCAGAATCAAATATTTTGCATACGGAATATTTATTATTATATCAAGCAGAATTTCACTTTATAATCAAAACAAATGTTTTCCCATTAAAAATGTGGATAAAAATGATTCTGTTACTAGCTTTTGCCTACTGCAGTCTGTAAATTTGTTTACGTAACTGAAAACAAACCATTGATTAGTAATAGTGAAACACTGTGAGAGCCCACCTGTGCTATGTAAGAGGTGACTATAGCAGTACTTGACTTTCAAGGAGAATTTGATTTAAAAAGTGAGAGCATATGTTAAGTTGTTATAGAGATAACTGATTGATTTTGCCGATACATGCTTCTCTGAATGCTTTGGGCAATATAAACCCAACCTTAAAATTCCCCATGAACCTATTTCTCTCTCTCTCTCTTTTTTTTTTTTTTCTTTTTTTTTTTTTTCCCGCTTGGGAGTGGTTAAATCCATTAATAAGCTGGCAGAAAATGAAAGACTTACTTGAGCCTTACAGCCTGCATGATTATATGACTCCAAGAAAACTGCTATTAAGCAACTGATCCGCAGCTAAAATAATTCTCTGACCTCACATTGAGTTAATGCTTTTAAGGTCATTACAAGCCTGCATGAACGACAGAAAAACATCAAGTAATCCTAGATTTTGGAGGAGTATTTAAATTAATGGTCAAGCAGAGAGACTGCTTACAACACAAATTCATAAGAAGTGGAAAGTCTAGTGTAGCCACTACCACAGTCAGTTCATTGATTTAATTGGAGAAGAAAGGACTTCTCAGTTGTGTGGGAGTCTCATTTGGAAACAGAGGTGGACAGAGCGGAATGTTTCCACTCTTCTTTCAGTATCTTGTTTGAGAAGCCTGAGATAGGTGGCTAGACTTACTCTGAGACCCTCCACTTCAGCTGTAGTCTGATCCTAAGAACTGATTGACCAGTAGTGTCTGGAGTATGTTTCAGTCAATTCTTACGTGCAGAGACCACACGATTGGAGCCAGGGCAGAGTGAGTAAGCACACTCTAAACTCCACTCCTGTACAAAGCTACTAATGCAGATTCATCCTCAGTCTTTTGAAGCAGCTTTTCTTTCACTGTAGAGTGGCTCATGGGAGACTGGATGGCTAAGTAGCCTAAAACTGGTTGCCTGAAATGGAAATATCCCTCCCACAAGGATGTTCATTGTTTTCAACTATTGTCCGTTATTCATATTCTGAAATGTTTCATTAACTCAAAACAATCTGAAATCCTTTCTTCTTACCCGCCTCTATGACTTTGATATGTTTAGTTAACATTTTCCTGGAAGTCTTAACAAAAATCTTTATAATCTTTTTTTTTCTTGTCAAGAAGAAGCTGAGCAATATATGGAAGGCAAGAAAATAGAAGTTAAGCTTTCACATGTGTTGCACACATCTCCATTTTGCTCTCTGTGATAAGCCTTTAAAATAGGGCTGGACTGTGCTTTGTCAAAGACTGGAATTATGGCAATAGCTCTTTTATATTTTATTTAGTTGTTTTTTTTTTAACACAGATACTCTGTACAGTAATGGATGATAGATACAGCTTGTGGAGAAGGTGTAGAAGAGACATCTCTGGGCTAAGCACATAAGATTTATGAGCCTACAGGTGCCTATAAATTATCTCAGCATCCTCAACAACATCCTCAACAATTACCCTTGATGAGATGGAAATCTTAGGGATCCAACAGAAGGTAAGAATATTTGTAGAAATCACCCTAAATATTGTCATCATGTGTATGAAGGCATTTACATGTCTAAAATCCAGTTGTATGTGTGTATGTACATTCGGAGTCTAGGGAGTAGTTGATTGTCTTGGGGAAACTGCTGACTCTCTCAAGCAGGCCGCTCATTACTTCCCTCTTCATTTTATGTTACTCTGTCAATGTTACTTACTCCAGGTTGTTTCATCTCTTCTACCTCCACTTCTATTGCCTAGAAACCAAAAGCAACATTTAATTTCACCATCTGCCTACCCAAATTATCTTTTTGTTTTGTAGCGTATACAAAAAAGTAAATTTATTCTGTTTAAAACATTTCTGTCCTCTTCAGCTAGTACCATCATACTCTGGGCTACTACACAACTGTATAGTATGTACTGAGCATTGCTTTTCCTGCAGTGAATAGCTTCCATCACAACAACACCTGGAAACAAAGAACAGACACTTCTCAAAGACTGGAAAGACATCAATACAGATACCTACTAGACTGGCAAGCTCGTTTTCCCAGAAGTGCACAAGTTATGACTTAGTAATAAAAGATGTAACAGATTTTTAATATACTGCCCTTAATTTTAACAATCTTCTAGGAGGGGCTTAGTGAGGGGAAACTTTATATCTGAGGCCATAAAGTTGGAGTGCTTAAGGTCCTGCAAGCAGAACACTTCAGCTTTTTAGGTTGCATTTAAAAGTAACCAGCTTAAGCTTTCAGCAGATTGCAAGAATCATAAAAATTAGACATACCAAACTGTGCATAAGACCATAAAGCTGATTGACTTGTAGCTGCCTGATGGAGGATATAGACAAAGCACATACTTATTAGATGTTAGAGTGACCTTGTGCACGAGATTATAGACAGTGACACACAGAGCTTCAAACTGCATTTGTTAATGAACAGTTGCAGTTCCTTTATTGACCAAGATGCTGCTGCACACCCAGACATCCCAGCTCTTCTATTGCCAGTCCTTCTCCTGTCCATCTGTTCTAAGCCTCAAATGACAAAGGGATTTTTTGTCTTTATTTCTCTCTGCACTCAAAACTGTCCTGTGGGGAGCCTGGGCTCCCTGTCCACAATGTGGCACACCATTGGGTTGCCAAATGCACAGATTCAAGTAGGACAGTCAAGGACAATCAAGAGGCAAAACTCTGGTCTGTGAGCTGTGCAGCATTGAGGTGAGGAAGAATACATTATGTGACCATTTCAGGGGTAAATTGGTAAAAACAGAAAATCTGTTTCATAGGAACACTGGGAGACAAATGGAGTCAGCAAATCATTATAAATCCTATCCATTCCCTTCACATACTCAAACAGAAGAGCCAGTCTCTTCCCAAATGTTCACAAACAGCTCTCAGCTTCCAGATGACTTCTGAGTGACTAGGTTTTAACACCGTCTTATTTCTCTTCTAACTCTTCCTCTGCGTGGGGGATGCCAGCACCTTCTCAGCACCTTTGGGGGAAGGGATAGCTTTCTGAAGAGTTAGGGAAGAAGCTTACAAAGGAGAAACTCCATGACGCTCACAGTTTCCATAGCAAACTCTGTACTGGAGTGAGGAAAAGCATGAACCCAGCTGCTTTTGCAAAGAGGAATCTAGTAGCATCAAATCCTTTCAGAAATGTATGTTACAGCCACTGCACAGTCACAAAGATACTTCTAATCTCTGCTTTTCCTTTGATCTCTGGCAATTGGGGTCTGCAGAAGGGCAGCTTATCTGATTCCCGCAGGCAGGTTATAGACCTGGTTCTCATGCTGCTTTGTGACATATGGAGCATTTCTCTGCATTTTGAATTCCTTCTCCCTTTTCTTTCTTTCTTTTTTTTTTTTCTTTTTTTTTCTCTCAAACCTCTTTCCTCTGTTTTTATTTCAAAGCTATTTTTTTATTGTTGGTGACCTAAACCACAAATCACCACCAAAAGCCCATAATTGCTGTTATTGATATAATACCATCTGTACGCAGGCTCTGCCCAGCCAACAAAATTGAGCCAAAGGAGGAACAGGTACCTTTCCTAAAGCTTTCTCCCAGTCTAGGGACAGATGTAACATGAAAATGATACTGCATGCTACACACAGAAAGGTGTTTGTTCTATCTAACCAGGTCCCTCCATGGATTGTTACCAAGGAATATTTACAGACGGTATCTTTATGACTAGATACTTTTGTTCAAGAAGTTGCATAACTACATAATTTCTTTAAAACAACTGAAGCCCTGCCTGTCCTACTGCAAGTAGTTTGCTTTTTTCTCTGCTACATTTAAAGGAGGCATGAGCCAAGTGGAGGTAACAGGTGTTTTCTTCCAGTCTGCCTTCCTCATAGCTCTTCAGTTCTCGGCAGCTTTCAGCCTGCTTGTGCACAAAGCCCCGGTGTGTCAGGCTTCAAGGATGGGGATATGAAGAAAGAGTAGGCTCCTCTCTTTTCAAACAGACAAGTACTGTTGCGGCAGATTCCTGTGGTGGAATTCCAACCTATTGTCAGGGAAATGAGAAATACAAGCTGAAAAGACTCATAATAGTCAAAACTGAAATGCATTATTTGTTTTTAAAATGTCAGTATTGACTGCTTCTTTGCTCCTTCCTTTTTGCTACCTTTCACATAGGCAGTTTGAAAAGGATCTATACATTCCTATTTCCTCAGCTGTCATTTTTCTATTCTTCCCTATAGGAAATCTCTTTAATTGTCAGTATCCTCAAAATGATCTGTAGTTTACATTCAGAGTCTTCCTTTCTTCTCTGCTTACCTCCTCTTCACTTTCGTAGGTTCACAAGATAATTCAGGTTGGAAGGTGACTCTAGGCAAGCTCTTGCACAAAACAGGGTCAGCTCAGAGCTCAAACCAGGTTGCTCAAGGCTTTATCTTTGCAAATCTTGAAAACATCCAAGGATGCAGCACAACCTCCCTCTGCAGATCATTTCAAACCCCTTTCAGTATTACTATGTGTATGTTGCCACTGGTGAAAAGAGGAGATCCACAGTAACAGTAAGTGTGGATGAACAAACTTTGTATAAAACATGACAAGTGACATGGTACAAGGCCAAAACTGTTAAGAAGTGAGCAAGGCTGTATTCAAGTATCCTTTGCTCTGTGGGAATAAATCTACACCTATCCCTCACTAGGAACTGCATAGGCATTACTGAAAGCAGAAAATTGAATGCAAGCATGGAAAAAAATTAAGCGAGTTTCTTTGTGATGCTGAAGTTAATTGCAATTATATTTCATACTGATATAGGTGGTATCAGTTTACTGCATGGTAATTTATTTGCATATTGAAGAAGTCAATTTCCTCTTCAGTTTGCAACCCTAGGCTCACATAATCAATTAACCTGTGTGAATGTTTAAAATTGCTGATGAAAAAGTCGTACTTGGTTCTATTTTTTTCTAGAATAAACCAATAGCTGCCTCTAATAGAATGAGGTATTACATTTTTGGAAAACTTATTTGGAGTGGTCAGTAGGAAACATTGGGTAGCTGAATTTAGGCATTGCCTGAGTCATGTATGTATACAGACTGACTGTAATCAGTGTTAGCTCCAGAATCATTTAGATTAACTGGAAGGAAAAAAGAGAAAGAAAGAAAGAAAGAAAGAAAGAAAGAAAGAAAGAAAGAAAGA
>JAPSGF010000074.1:2110636-2285060 GCA_035772895.1 Perdix hodgsoniae
AAGACTTCTTTCTTTTCAGATCTCCATTTATATTGACTTTCCATTACTGACCTTGTGTGTATGTCTGAACACACAAGAGCGTTAGAATTGTCTTTACAAGGAAAAAGATTAGAAACCGATACTTACAAGTTATGCAGATGAAGCCTAGTCAGGTTGGGTGTGGTTTTAATTAAGGTCTGTATAGTGTGACAAAAGAGCCCTACCTTCTCCAGAAGTCTAACAGAGGTAATCAGAAGAAAGCTGGCCCCATTCAGGCTTTTGCTGGGGAAGGTGGCAGACTGCTTACAAGAATGTGAAAGGGACACAGAGAAGTTTGTGGAAAAACGGAAGTTTTAATCAGGAAAGGAAAGGGTGGAGGTAGATCAAGATCAAACAAATCAATATGATTTAATCCACGTTTGTGTCTTACAGCAGTAACTTATCTGAATAGCCTGTGTAATTTTAAAGGATAAAGAGACAAAGGGAAAGGAGCTGGGTAATAGGAGACTATCTTATTCAAAAAGCTTTTTAAAAAGTATTGATGTGCTCTCCTCCCCTTTAAATAGAGATAGGTGTTGATGGTGACTGTTCTTGAGAAACTGCATGTCTCATTGGCCCTTCTTCGAGAGGTCTAATGGTATATGAAAAGAGCCAATGCTCTGGTGGCTACTATGTCTTTAGGATAATGAAATACATATTCAAACATGGACACAGTTTTACTATTGAATCAATCACAAAATCATTTACTGAAAACAGGTAAAAGCAGCTAGAGTAAAAATGTTCCAGAATTGCAAGTGTTCCAGCTATTCCAGATGTTTGAAGACCTTTGTAAGATTCATTTATTCCCCCATGACTGTGGCAGCCTTGCCAGGTAACATTGCCAAGGATGCAGATGTGGCTTAACTTCTGCATCTTCCAGCAGTAACACAAACCTGTTCCCACGAGTACAGATGAAGTGTAACTATTTCCAGTAATCATTGTTTCTATGTTTCTATGGTTACTGGAAAGAGAAAAATCCCTGGTTTTGCTTCATGAAATTACTAAAAAAAAAAAAAAATAATAATAATAAAAAAAAATTCTCCAGAATCTGTGCAAGGTTAACATTTAAAAAAATAGACAGAATAGCTATCCATGTGTCTCATCTTTTTATACACTTTCCTATCCCCTCTGACCTGCACAGATCCCACCAGTTTCACAATAAAGCTACTTCTCAGAAATAATCCCAAAGGATGCAGAGATCAGACTCCTCTGTGTGGGGTTCTGGAGAGACTGCAGGCATGGCTCATTCAAAAAGAAATAAAAAAATATTGATTCCATGGGCTAAAGAGCTCAGCATTTATATAACTACAGCTAAAGCATATGAGGCAGAAGTCAGCAGTAACCTCCTGCTCCATTTTCACAATAAGTCACCCTACAAGGACCAATATTTGTTGAACCTGTCAACTACAAGTAGGCTTAGTGCACAGTATTTAATGAAACCTCCACTGAAATGTGTGGTGTTCTTACATTTAAGTGTTTCGGTTTCTAAGTTTTCAAGCCCAGATGATTGATACCTATGTATCAAAAAAGAAAGGGTGGTGATGGCTCCTTTGTTACTAAGTGGTTCTTGAAATTCATGGAAGATTGTCTTATGGTACAGTGTCTCCGTTAGATAAATGGCTATTTTTGATCACTGCACCTGAATGGTTACTGCTCCTGCTCTGAAGAGTCTTAGGAAGGACACAGTATAATACTGGTCTAACTGAACTGTAAAGGCATGAGGTTCATCGGGGTGTGTTTCAGTTCTTTGCAAAAAGTGTACAAAGGATTAAACACAGGTAGCCCAAATGCGACTCCTGGTGTTTTTATGGCTCTATTGTTGCTATACAGAAATCTTCACCATCTCTTTGTAAAAGTGAACCAAATATTTGACGAGACCTTTCCTACAGATCTCTTTACACAGTTTTCTGCAGTGTGCTGGAAAAAAAGTACTTGACTGAAACTACCCAGATGTGATATTGTTCTTGTTACTATTTATACCAGAGTAGCATGAAAGGGCCTTAGAGAAATGTAATATAAAGACAGGAAAGGAACTGCTTGAAGAATTTGCAATATAGAGAACATGCAAAAGGCAGAAAACAAAATTAAAACAAAGAGTTGTGAAATCACTCACCCACATTCCCAGAAGTCAGGTATCCCTGGTATATATGTCTGTTACATTATACCTACTTTGTTCAGACCTTGGCCTTTCTGGCTTGTTGATGTCAACCATTTTATTTTGCTTCTTGTTCACACATACACTGCATGAAGCAGGAACAGAGTTATGCATATTTTACCCCAGTATATATTCCATCTTGTGAAATGCAGTTTTTGAAACCAGAAGGCAGTTTTGCTAGCATCAGATATCGGTTGCCTTCTGCCATCAGGATGCCAGCAGGGTGACCATGGTGAGGTGTGGGAATACCTCATTTCTTCCTCAACTGCCTTCCCAAGTCTGCTGATCTCAGTCTGGCTTCTGAGACTATATGAGCCAAAATAGACTTCCACAGTGCTTCAAATCACAGCAAGTAGCATGCAAAGAAATTACAAAGCTGCCTTTTATTTCTCCAAGTGCTGATATTGTTTCTTTGCAAACTGTATTTTGTAAAAAGGAAGTTGTTAAATTCTTTTCTCTATTATTTGCAAGGACTGCCATTGCTTACGTGGTGGTAACTTCAGAATTGATACCTGCTGCTCATTTTCCTTCAGCTGTGTCATGTGTCACTAAGAAATGAAGCTGGAAGTTCAAAAGACAAGCAGTGAAAGATACTCTTTAATCATATCTCTGCCACATACCTTGTCAGCACCTTAATTTTTGCTTGAATGATGAAAACAGGGAGACCTGTAAAAAAAAACAATCTATTTGTAATGGGATTCTTCACATAGCATCCTGATATATGGTCTCAACTGAGATGTGGAAGGGGACTTCCAGTGCCAGAATGATAAATACCATTTTTAGGGACAAGATAAGGAGAAATGTTAGCCCTGTGTGAGCAGGAGAATGTGACAATGCCATGCTATACCTCACACTCAGGCTGGGAAGTTTTGTCATCCAAAGTTGATCTGAGAGCACATGGGGAATGACAGAAGGCAGGTGGAGTGTGAAATGCTGGTTTGGTTTGGAGACCAGGGAACGTTCTGGGCTCTGTCTAAAGATGGCGAGTCCTGGCAGGAGGCTGCTGCAAGAGGCCTGCTGTGGGACTGAGGTTTTGCCAGAGGACACTAGAGCCCCAAGCCTGCCTTCTTGAGAGCCTGGGGACATGCTGGGAGCCTGCACGGCACCTGCTGGGGCATGATATGGCATCAGTGTGCTCTGAAGAAGCAGCTCTCAGTTCATATTGTGTAAATCATATCAGAATCAGGGTGATTTATTCAATTAGCAACACCTAATTAACCAGCAATCAGTGAACTATACATTCAGGCTCACTATCAGCAATACAGCAGATAAACCATAATACTAAGCACTAGACACAAATGCCAACAAACACCAACAAATGCCTAAGCACCCTTCTAATCCCCAAACCCTTTCACCCACACAGACACATACACACACAATGCCTGGGAATGCCTGTTTATGCAGCCTGTGCAGGTCCCCTCGCGTGGCAGCATGACCACTGGTGTCACCTGAAGCTGATGAAGGAACATCCTTCCAGCAGCATCCGTGCTGAAGATTGCACACTGAGTAGATGTGGGGTTGGGTTTGTGCTGATCCTGCTGTGGTGGGTGATGGGTCCCAGAGCAGACTAAGGCAAAAGGGGCAGTAGGAGGCATGACGAACTCATACTTGCCAGGTTCTATCCTGCTATATATACCCATAGCCTTCCTTCACTGTTCACTGCGTGGAGGAAGCCCTAAGGCAACAGTCTTTGAAGGACTTATGTCTTCCTATAATGATTATCCAGTCACATACTGAGCTTTAGTCCCTCCCTCCTGACCAGCTTTGTTGCCTCATGAAATCTTGGAAGAGGCTTTCCTAGTTAAATGGGTACCACCCTTGACCTGCCTTCAGCTGCCCTATGTCTCATGTGCTCCTTGCTGCCCAGCTACTCCCTTGTCCCCAGGGATCACCCAGCTATGCACCCAGCTGAGCTGGCAGCTGAAGGTATCTCCCACAGGTCCCTCTGTGGCAAGCAGTTTGCCTGCTCCTTGTCTCTGCCCAGCATCTGGCTTATCTCAAAGCTGATTTTCAAACAGCTTGTTCCCCACTCTTACCATACCTCTAGATAAGACTAGGGTGGGCTTTTATCTCATGGACTGGAGCATGACCACCTTCTGAGCCTGGAAAGTATCTAGGGCACTGTTGAATCTCTTGCTCTTAACCATCAGATCTGACTTCAGTGGGACCATAGGCTCCCTTCATGTGCCTTCCTGATCTTGGGTTTTGGCTAGTTTTACCCTCCTTTTTGGAAATCACCATATCACCTCTGCAACCACAGTCTCCTCTTGTGAAAGCAGAGAGATAATATGTATAGATCTTGAAGAACAAAAAATATCCTTTATTCTTTGCATCCAGTCGCTCCTAGATCATTCTTACAAATGTCTCTGTGAAGGCTAATCTTGATTTTCATTCAGAATCCTGATGCTCTGCTTCACAAATGCTCTGGTATGGCTGCTATGATATTAGGCACCTTGCCCAAGATGGTGGACATGGCACAGGAAAGGTTAGAGGTTCCTACCAGCTCATACTTTAATGCCATGATGTTATTTCCTCTCAGGGCATTGGTGACAGGCAATGGTTTTGGCAGAACCGGTGCACTGGTGACTCTCACGGTATCCAAGGGGGCTGTGCCTGGCCAGCACTCCAACCTTGTTACTTCATTTTGATCTTCCAAGGAATACTGATCTCCACTGTTGCTGAAGCTCTGTACAGGACAATGCAGCGTACAGCAAAAACTACCTTTCTAACGTAATTGCATGTCCTGTTGGCAATATCTGTTGTGAAGAAAACAGTTTCACCAGGGAAAAATATGTTTTTCTTCAGGGCGATGCAAAGGATCACAGAGCCTTGGATGAAGCAGCAGAGGTAAACGACATCGATGCTAGCTTCTACCACCAAGAGAGCCTGCATGGGGGGAATAAGTGGGAAGGCAAAGCACAGTGAACTATTGCTGCTGGACACAGGGTGTTCCCCAAAAACCACGTGTCCAAACTTGTGAAGGAACATCTGAAGCTGCTCATACCTCCACCAGGTTCTGCCTTTAACCCAGAGGACAGTCTTCCTCACTACACCACAAGTGGCATGGCTGAGTTATCACAATGTTCTTGAGCATCTGTTGAAAGAATGCACCCATGCACATGTACACATTTTTACCTGTATTTATCACCCAAATGTAGAGAAAAGCAAATATATATATATTTGAAATAACTGTGTTTTACTTGTCCTACTTGTCCTGATGATCTCTGACTGATCATCCCTGTTTAGGTAGACTTTGATGAAAATCAATAAATAAATAGGACCTCCTATTTCATGAAGATTGCCCAAAACTTAGACTTTAAAGCAAGAAAATAAACTCCCTCAATTCCCATTCTGGATCTCAAAGTGCTCCTTGCATATCGTTCTTGAGTTCTTACAATGCTCTTTGTACACTATGTAAAAACATCTTTGTATATGGGCCAAAGCCCCAGAACAGCAATGGCAAAATGTATTAAAGGTGTTGTTTTAACGTTAAAAGAAGAAAAACTGAGTGCTGAAAGTTAGTGGACACTCAGTAGTGGGCATGTAAAGCACAGGATCAGAACAGTGCCCAGCTCAGATAGTTGGTTCCCCTTGTCTTTTGCACATCCCATGTGCTCACCACTGATTCCTTGCAACAGTAAATATCTCCACTCTTTAGCTAAGACCGAACTGTGGCTGCAGCAAATCCCTTGCATGAAATAGGAGATGCAGCCAACTTTGCTGGTGAATGTGGAGGGAACCTCTGGAGGAAAGCTGAAGTGGAAATCAAAAGTGTGGATCCCAGAATTCAGGCAGCTGTCTGAAAGCCAAGCAATATGCTCTTGACAGAAACCTCTTAACATTTAGGATGTTTGTACCTTCCAGAAACCTTGGCATTTCCAGAAATCAAGGTGATATTACCTTACCTTACCTTATCAGCTGGTATTTCACACAAAATTCTATGAGTGAACTGTGCGCTGCCTCTGCAGGTCAGCTGCTGGATGTATGGGCAAAGCAGACTTGAGAACTGCTCATCTGCCCCATCCTGACTCACAGTCATGAACCCGCAACTTCTAGCTAATCATTTAGAATCAAAATAGACTGACGTGAACTTTTAACTGCAGTAACGGTCTAGAGAGTGAAATAATGTCTTAACTCCCATTCTTTTCTTTTTGTCTGCAGCACATGGGAATGTGATCTGAACCTTGTGTTTCACCTTTGTGAAAGGCTCACTCACAATAGAAATAATACTGGACACCTTCCTTGCCCAACTGTGAGTCAGGAATATTATAATCCATTCCTTCTAAAGTCTTTGCATCTGTGCCACTCCATCTTAATGAACTTCAGCTTTGTATAGGTGGAGTCCCACTGACTTAAGACTGTCCCACCTATGTAAGCATATGTTTAGCCTCTTTTCACCTGATAAGAGCAGCTTTTGACTCTTTGCTTCATCCAAAACTTCAACATGCGTAGGTGCTGTCAATTTTATTGTCTAGATGAACACTTCTGTTCTTCCTAACAGCTTGTGCCAAAACTTCATTTTCAACAATAGTAGTAGGGAATGAGAGACTGCTAGAGTTTTGTCCTGTTTCTGCATCTTTTTGCAAAGAATTCAACAATGCCTTATGTTTTAATAATCTCAACTGGATATTCTTGCTGGCAGAAGAGTCTGGGTATTGTTTCCTCACGGCAGGGTTTTTTTTTGCCACATGGCATAACAGCTCTTTCAATTGATCAGTGTTGTAATTCAAAAGGAAAAAACATGCCTAAAAAACAATCTGAAATGGAGGAACCAAATTCATCAACCTCTTAGATAGATGCAATATAAAAAATTCCTGATAGTTGTAGGAACCTGATATTCCAATGTCTCTGAATTCCCCTGGGAAGTAAAAGTGTGCTCCCCTTCCCCGAACTACCCATATCTAGTAGGCATGAACCCCATTGCACAGGAGAAACTGACATCCATGTGGACTCCAAAACTCATTCCCTTGAAACCACATGAGTGTTACAACTTTCCTGACAGCTGTAGAGATGGGAAGGACTCCCAAGAGCCAACTCCTGGAGGCACCCAGAAACATTATGCATCTTGGTCTTCAGCAAAACCTGGAAATTTCAGTCACACCGTGACTGTGTTTACTGGCGAGAAGACAATGGTTGTGGCTGTGGGGTAAATGTGAGTGTGCTACTGGTAGGAATGACCAGAGGGATGACTTTCTTATGAAGGAAAGAAGAGATTTCCTGAGGTGAGATCATGCACAGCATTGCTTCAAACTGTTTGCTGAGCTCCTGGCTCCTGTTTGCTCTGACTCAGGGATTCTGTTGGTGCTGAGCCTTGGTAGCACCAAAACGTCTTTTTCTTTTCTGGTCATAATTATCCTAGCACTGTTACCAGTCAGATTTGACAATCACCAGTAGTCTTAAGCAGTCATTATCTCACAACCAGACTATACTGAGTTCCATTAAATGGTGATGAGGTTTATCAAGGTTAAAAGGAAATATGTCAGTATGCACCAGAAGCCATGCACATGCAATTCTTACACAGACATCAGCTGTGACCCACGTTAGATATGTGGTAAGATCAAATACCAGGCAGTAACATGCTATGAAGACCATATTAGCAGCTGAGTGTCAAAAGCTGACACAGGCAGCAATCTGTTCAAACATACATTCCTCCTATGCCAACATCAGTGGGGAGCACAGAGTATTCAGGGTAAGAAGGGTCAGATCTGTATCTTCTTTCATGTTTTGAAATGGCTTTCTTGGACTTGTTAGAGCACTTCTGTAGAGATGCAATCAGTGCTGGGAAAAGGAGCAGAAAGACTCAGCTACAGTAGGAATAACCTGTTATTTAACTGTCTGCTTTGGCAAGTTATGGTGGATGTGAGCGCTCAGCTCTTCTGATAAAAAGAACACACATACAGGTGACAAAATGTGGATTTAAGAGTATGTTTAAGTGACATTTATTTCAACTTCAGCTGAGGAGATACAGAACTGAGACGCATTACAGGTACTTGTTCTTCTAACAGCAAAAATGACTTTTCCTACATTTAGTCACTTTCTGTCTTTCCTGTCAGGGCTGTAACATCTGGTAGCCCATAGAAAGAGCCAGCGTGCTGCAGGAGGTCAAGGCTGAGTCAAAGGCATGTGTAAGGGGAAAATGATCTTTAGTATGAAGCAGAGCCTTCAGGTCTGAGCGGAAAAGAAGCCTTATCATTGCAGGTCATAGCTCAGATAAACAGCTTCAGAGCATAGGTGCAGTCTAACTTCATTTTTAAACTATTGCAGTGCAATGAACTTTAGCCAATTATGTGTTGACTAAATCCTCAGGACTCCCAATAGACCTGAAGAAAGAAAGGCCGAGAAGGGGAAACGTTTTTCATAGGAGGCTTTCATTTACTGTAGATGTCTCCTGAAATAACACACCAGTCTGCAAAGAAGACTGTCTTTGATGGTCATTACATCTATTTAATAAACATGTACTGTTTAATCATTAGCTCTTCATTTACACATGTGTGTGTTAGAGTGTATGATACCTAAGGGGTGCCCTGCTCTGGGCATGCCTCTTGGAGCAGAAGAGCTGGGCAAGACCTTCAAAGGTCTCTTCCATCCTAAGCCATTCTGTGATTCACACTTGTGCAGTATTTTCAGTGTATGTCTCTGTTTCTTGCTTCTCAGTAAAGATACAGCAGTAACATTAAAAACGCCTTCCCTACAGTTGCAAATACAACACTTTTATACCCAATTTATATGTTCTGGCATGTGAAAAATAAGCATTTCAGATGAGCAAAGAGTGCTTCAGTGATGTACTTGTGACTAAAGATTTCATACCTGCAGTTAGACAGTGTGCAATGGCTGTATGTGCAACAGATGTTCACAAATACAGCTAACAGAAGTGTGCTGAGGGCACTTCTGACACTCTCAGATGCTACTTTCCCTACTAGAATATTTCTGTTCATTTCTCAGCACCAGTTGCCATATGACATAGTGAAAAGGAGAATGCCATGGAATAGAAACAAAACACTTGGCAGCACTATTGGCAAAATTCCTTCCACAGGCAGAGGAAGTGCTCTAGTCCAGCACTAGGTTGTTGTTGCAGTGGCACCTCATTCCAGCATCTTACCTGCTATGTGGAACTTCTTTGCTCTGGAGATGCAGACAGCTTTGTTGGTACAAACTATGGTCTCTTCATAGTCCAGGTCTGGATTACCCTCCTGATGAGCCTCTTCCCACGAGCTCCATTTTCAAAACAGGGTCCACAAGGGTACCGCTGAGGTTCAGAACCAGTTGGCCACATATGCTGGAGCCAACTGAATGCACCTTGATCTCAGGCAGCACAATGTTAATTGCTTTCACTGCTGTCATATGGGAAAAGTGGGAATCAGTGCTGTCGGGACCATAAGGCTGGGAGATCATCTCACCCAACATTCCCTGCAGTGCTGGGTTTGTGAGGTCATAGCAGAAGGAATGGATGCTGGAATCCTAGCAGCAGAGAGCTCAGCTGCTCAGGCTATACCAAACTGAAGGGAATTTGACTGACATCCATTCATTAGCAGTACCACCCTAACTGGCAAGCAGCCAATTATACATTTAGGATCAGTATTGGTGATACAGTAGATAAACCGTAATTCAAGATTGATATTGCAAACGTAAGTGGTAGCCAGAGGACTACAGCACTTACCAGTGAGATCTGAAGACCTCAGAACAGATGAGCAGCCACTACACCATCCTTCTGAGCAGTTTGGCTGAAGCGAAGAACTCTTGTTCACCTGAACAGGATGCTTGGCAAGTTCTTATTGTAGTGTAGGAGCCCTTGGTGAGTAAGGCTAAAGGCAAGGGATTGAGGTGAAGCTCAATCCTGAAAATCTCTGTCACATGAGAGTAATTCCAGGCAACTGGAGCTTCTGCCAATACATTCCCTGTAAAAACATCATCAATAAAAAGTAACAACGGTAACAACAACATAAAACACTGGCTGACTAGTGTATACCTCAGGTTCTGTTGGACACAGAACAAATAAGTGCAGAATACTCTGGTCTGCCTTGATTTGGGAAAGGAAAAATAAAGAATGCATCATGGGAGAATGGAGGGTTCTTCAGCCAGGGGAACAGGGGTGAACACAACCAGAGCAAGGGCTACAGCGGGGATCATTTCCTCTGCTGATGCCAGCAGACAGATGTCTGAGCCACCAACAAGCTGTGAGCCAAGAGAAAGCATTGGCACCTGCTCCGCAGAACCTGATTCCAGGGGCAGTGTTCTCAGCTGCAAGCTGAGGATCTGGGCACACAATGAGAAATACTGAGTATTAGCTGGTCAAGACAGAAAGCAGTTTAAGAAACAAGCCACAGCAGAACTTAGAACTTTAATCCTTTCCTCCTACATGCCAACTACTCACTTGCTCCAGTGCAGTCGGGATTCTCCTTCATAGCCCCTGTACTTCACTCTTTCTTGCAGTGTTTTCATTTTTGTTGTTGTTGCTTTCCTGTTTTCTTTCTTTGAAGGAAAAGTATTGAATTTACATGCTGACTGCAGACTGTTCTCAATTCTTGGCTGCTGCATTTGTTCTCTGAGTTTTTCCTTGTGTTGCTCTGTTAAAAAATAAACTCTCTGGGAGAAGAATTCAGTTTCCTGGGTTGTAGTGAGAAGGAACAGTTTTTCAATGGGTTACAGAATTACCAATAACATAAATATCCTTTTTTCTTGCTAACACTTGGTAATTTTCAGCAGTCATGCATCATGGACAACTTGCATGGTTATAGGTGGAAAAAATAACTTACAGCTACCTGCATGAGTAAAGATATATCATCAAGTAAAAAATTATTATCCATGATAATTTATGAATCAAATGCTAAACTTCCATGGTTTGGTGCTCAGACACTGATTTATGCATTACAAAAATAGCTTATAGCTATGATCTCCATACTACCATTATATCAAACCAATATTTCATCTCAATCTGTATATCCCCTGAGAATTTTAAATACAACCTGTGCCTGCTTATCAGTCAGTAAAGGAGGAAGAACTGCTTTTAAGTCATAGTTTGTTCTCCTTCCTTAACTCTGTTTTCTGTCTTGAAGTAAGACCAGCTAAAAGTTGTGCAAATGTTGTTTCTTCACATTGAGTGACCTCTCTGACAAAGTGATCTTTAAATTCCCTTTCCAGAAGAACAGCATCGCTCTTTTAACAAAAGCACCCTTAACAAATGCAAACTTCAACAGGTACAATAGAGAACATTATATTCTCCCAGCTTATGTTGATGTGTGGTGTCATTGATTTTGAGCTTTCAACTGGTATCAGCCAAAATAGAACCTTTTGTCTGAATCTGCTGCACTTCAGAAATCACAAATAGAAAGGAAAAATATATCGATGCCTCAATACATTTAATTTTTCAAATTGAAAATTTTCATTCATTTAACAAACTTTCTGCAGAGCCATTATCCTTCATATAGACTTCAGGAAGAACTGTGTCATTATTTCCTCCTGGTTTTGTTTCTCTGAGACTCACATGGATGTAGCCATAAGTTTGAGCTACCTCCTGGTTTTATGGAGGACCAAGTCCTTGAGCTTTTAATGTTGTATTTGTGAACTTAATGAGGTTGCACTTGTGTCAGTGCAATCCCAGATATGGGTATAGACTGGGAGAAATCATTGGTAACGACTTGCATTTCTCATATAAAAGATAGTTGAGGACAGTGGGCTTGTTCAGCCAGGAGAAGAGAAGGCTCCAGGGAGGCCTCATTGCAGCCTCCCAATACTGAAAGAGAGCTTATAAATAGGAGGGAGACCTATTTTTTGCACAATCTATAGTGATAGGACAACAGGAAATGGTTTTAAACTATGAGGACTGCTCTGAAAGTAATGCCTCCTATTTTATTATGTCGTTGAACACCACCAGAGGCAGATGCTGGTAGTATGGAAGTAGAGGTTGAACCTTCCCACCAATATTCCATTCCATGTTGTTGTCGTATGACAGATGGCAGCAGAGGGGTAGTCTGACAGAATGGAGTCTGACACGGAAGTGCAGCTGAAGCAAAGGTGTGTCAGTGAATACCTCCATGTGCAAAAAATGGCACTCACTGACATTCATCAACACTTCCTGAATGTTTATGGAGACTTACTTGTGGATGTGAGCACAGTGAGGCAGTGGGTGGTGTGTTCCTGCAGTGGAGACAGCAATGTGAAATAGAAGACATGTTCATCGCTGGACAAAATGCACAGCTAATGGTTGAGACTGAAAAATAAGAGTTTCGTAGCTGAGAATTTTCTCTATCAAATGGTGTTATTGTATCTGTTTTAGTTTCCATGGGAATGAATAGAAGGCATTACTTTCGGAATTTGATTATATGTTAGGAGGAGGTATTATACTCAAAGTGATGAGGCACTGGCACAGGCTGCACAAAAACATGGATGCCCCATCTCTGAAGGGACTTTTCTGGCCCACTGTCACTCTGGTTCTCCAGAGACCCCAAGGCCTGAAGGAATTTGATGCGACAAAGCAAAAAGGAGACCAAGGTTAAGCTTTAGGGTTCATCATTTAACTAGGACTGGCTTGAACTATAAAAGGATTAAATACGAAAGCATAGCACGTATCTTGTTAATATTCCACTGCTCTCTACCTGCATACGAAGGGCCTGCATTTGCACACAGATTCCCTTTGTGAGCTGAGCTGCCTCTAGCTCTCCTCATGGTGACATGTGGAAAATGGAATACCTGCATTTTAACTTTAAATTTCTTGTATTACTGCGGAAATAGGCTCTACTGAAAGCCAAATACTTTGGATACACTAAATGCTATTGCTAGCTTTCTTGAAGCCAACTTCACCACCAGATTATAGGCAGTGATATAGATATGAAAATGACTCTTCATAAACTCAGCCCTTTTAATACAGAGGTTTTACTAGAAAGTATGAATCAGGCAAATTAATTCAGCATCTTTTTGCCAAGAGGTGTCTCTCTCTGGGAAAAAAATAATGTGCAATAAACACTGTAAGTGGGATGGCCAACCAGAGCTAAATGCATAATTCTTGTTTGGCACTCCCATATAATGAATGATTCACTTGGCAATCACAAGTTTTAATTATGTTTTAATAATCTTTTTTTCCGGGTGTGATTGTGATTTATTGTGCATATAAATAGGCAATCAGTGCTTTCACTAATAATGTTTTTAATTTTATTAGTGAGTGAATTGCAAAAAGTAACTTTTTTTCATCTCACTTGTAACTTTGAAGTTATTTTATTTATACCCATATTGGTATTAAAAATTATCTGTTATTTTAGCATCTTCCAGGGTATTCACAGAACTGAAAAAAAAAATGCCATTTCTATTGTCAGTTGATTTTTAACCATCTTGTTCTGCAACAGATATAAAGTGCCGTGCCATACAGCCATACAGGAAAACTAATTTCTTCAAAGGGTATGAAAGTGTAGTTGCCAGGTTTCTGTAAGCCAAACACCTTTTTTGTGAGGATCAACAGAAGTCAGACTGACTGTAAATTTAGAACTCCTCCTTTATTCCCTGGCTGTTCTCCGCATTTAGTGAGCACAATCAAAAGTAAGAACCACTTTAAGAATTTATAACTCTACTTGGCAGGTTTGGAGAAGGAGGACTGTAAGAAATGCAGCAGAGCCAGCATGAGTTTAAAGCTTTACTGTGATAGATCTTACCCACAGAAAGTACTGCAAAGCTGTCAATAGCTGCTTGTAAACAGTAGAACTTGAAGTGGGGAAAACATGTTTTTTCCCTGTCAGAATGGCACAAAGCTGTGGCTGAAGCCTTCAACTGGTCTATCTATCCGGCTGATGTGAGAAATAAGATATTGATTTTTCTTATAGCAAACAATCAGAAACTTTGAGAAGCCACAAAGCTAGCAAGCAACACTGTTTATTATGCTCAAAGTAAAGATGTTGGAAAACTTTCACTATCACATATTTTTCTGTTTACCAAATGCAACCTAATTCTGTTATTGACCAGAGAAATATAGAACAATGACTGCTAGAGTTGCTTCTGGTGGAGACCAACACAGCTAGGAACTGGCTTACGTACTGCAGTTTTCCATGTTACAAATAATATGTTCACTGAAAGGAAATCATTTTTTTTAAAAAAATAAGGTCTGGATTTGCAATTTTTTTCAGAATCACTCTATTCAATTAGAACAATGGTTACCACTCTTCAAGGAAATGTATTGCATCTGTATTCATCCAGTATACTTGAAATTATCAATCTAATAACCCAGAATGATCTCTTATCTAGAAAATTGTACATAAATGGAAATCTTGATGGAAAAATTCTAATTAAGAAATTACGAGATAAAGTCAAGAGTACAGGTAAGTACTTGTGAGAAATGAAAAACGCAGTATACAACATAGGATCTCTAATTCTTTCTGCACAAAGTCTACATGAGTCAAAGAAGAGAAGTATGAAGATTTAGAAACATCAGTGGGAATGAGAAAGCCATAACCTGCCTACAGTATTTGGCCTCAGTAGAAAGTTTGCATTATTTTGTCCCTGCTAGAAAGACATAGTAGTTCAAGACTTTCTTACTAAATCATAGAGCCCAGATAGAGGCAGTGTCCACTAGCAGGTCTACCAATGAGGGACCAGCACTCATGTTGCAAGCATCTGTTCCGCTGGACCAGTGTTACTTCAAGTAGCCTCTCAGATTCTCTTAATTTAAGTAAGTGTATAAACTGTCCTGTTTCAACTGTGGGTAGCACTAGCAGTGAGATGGTCAACACACCAGAAGAACTACCCAGAGGAGAGGGTGCAAGCCCAGGTGAAGCTGCCCACCCCAGCCCTGCAGGCTGTGAAAAGCTTTGTTAGGAATGCTGAGGAAAATGTGTGTCTTGCTGGCAAGCATCTCCTTGGATTTTTCAAAGCAAGAATTCAAACGTGGGAACTGCCCCTTTGGCACCCTCACAGATCAGTCCTGTTTTCAGACAAGCTGCTGTCCAAGTATTGAGGCATCTCACAGGGGAAAGGACCAGGACCCTAACTTACAACTCAGTTCTGGGGTCTGTGTCAATCTCTGCCTTTTGGTGTTGGACACTACAGATTCAGCTTTGGTCCGTGACCCATAATGGTACAAAGGACTCCCCATGCCCAAATTGCCCTGGGAATTTCCACCCAACCCAGCAACAATTCACAGATGTGCACTGGAGTTTAGGGGCCCCTCCTTTGCTGGACTTCAGGACTGGATTTTCTCTTTTATTGAGGCAACTCCTCCTGCTGAGTCAAGGAGGAATCGGGGCTTTCCCAGGATAAGGGTGACAGAGCTGTTCCATTTTTTACCCAAAATACAGGGTCTATATCTGTAAATACTCCTTTCACTATGTTTTTCTGTTCAGGAGAGTACAAATGTTTAGCTACAACCTATTCTGTCCTGGAAAACTTAGCAGAAGCTTAGCAGTGTCTTTGACCTTCTGAAACATTTCCATTTTACTTCAAATACTCATTTTATCAATATGAAATTCTGGCTGATTTTCAGTGCTGTTCCTTGTCAATAGTTAAGTTTATTACATCTGAAACCTAATGAGAGCTCTTTGCTCCAAACTTCCCTGTGGCAGGTAGCCGCCATAACCATATGAGATCAGACTGAACCACCCTCTATGCCAACAGTCACCAGAACATTATCTAGTTCATGTCAGTGCCGGTGTGGAGATGGTAAGGGTGTTAGGTTACTTGACAGACTGTCCCCACACACATGCACAGAACAGCACAGCTGGGGGAAATGAGCTGCTTGGCATAACCAAAACCTGTGAAGTCATGCCCGCAACTGATGAGCACTGCCACATGATGAGCTTCTCACCAAACTCCACTTCCACTTGTGTCCCTGGGTGCAGGGCTATCTGGCCTCTGTTCATGTATAGGGGCTGAATTGCCTGGGATGAAGGATCCAGTCTGTTTGTTTCAGATGTGAGCATATGTTTGTGTGTGTGTCTCAGCTGCATATCCAAGCAGTATATTAAAAAACATATCAGGACAGTGTGGTTTCAAATGAACACTTCAAACAGTGTAGAGAAACCCTGATGCCTTGTAGCTCCCACAACCTTTGACCCAATGAAGGCATGCCAGGAAGATTTCTCGCTATTTAGGGAGCTTGTATTCCCCAGTCTGATGTTGCCCGCTGCTACTGATTTGTGATGCCGACTTTTTCTTCTTTTAGCCTTTAGATTCTAGCCTAGGAGCATATTTGTTCAACTAGGTTTGGGGTCATAAATAATTGAAGTGCACTAAGAAATGGTAGTTTTGGCTGGCTGATTTATATAGTGAAGAGAGCAAAGCGGTTATGACCTTCTGGCTCTAACTTTGACAAGCATATAATTGGGAGACAAGAAAGAGGCTCAAAAGCATGCCACTACATGGAAAACCAGCCACTTCTGCTTATGAAGACACGATAGTGTAAATTGCCTCTTGTGCATGCAATGTCTAATCTGCTTATTCATCTTTTAACAATCCTACTGGCTTTTCCACATTGCTGGATAGTCCTTGATGTCTTGCTTCGTTTCGTTCGATTTTAGTGGTCAGAGAATATGACAGCAACACAAGCACGAGTGAAATCATTATGTATACAATGCCAGAAACCTCCCAGGAATACTCAAAGAAGGAGCAGGGGAAAGGAAAAAGGAATAGGAAAAACGCCCAGGCTGAGCTTTCGGTTCAATTTCAGTTCCATTAGAGACCCTTAAAGAGAGACAAAGACCTCTTCACACTGAATTTTTATCACTACCACTGAAGTAGAGGAAGTTCTTCTGGCTCTATTCTTGGTCACTAGGACTGTCTGGGTGAATTCATGCTCTCTGTGGGGTTCACTCATTGTAATTCTTCCATGTTAGTGAAAATTAGTTGTGAATTAGTGAAAATTAGTCAGAAAGGAAGGGTCAACTTCCTTACCTGTCACATGTCACCTAAATCTACTGTTAACTAAATCTGGGAAGGAATCTACTGAAGTAATCAAGCCACTAGGATGCCACCGGCTCTGAACGTCTGTGCTGATGTAATCCTTTCCACTACTTTATTATTTATGGAGACAAATTTAGCTCTAGTTTAAAATACATTGTTATTTTTTTGGGGAAAAAAAATGAAACAAAAGAAAACAACAAAAAAAACCACAATACAGTGCACTAAGCATGAATTGTATGGAATTTTTTGTCCTGCTACATCTTGATGCATACTATCAAATGCACTTTGTATCAGTCCTTACCGCCTTTACACTCAATTTCTTATTAATGCTTCCCTTGTAATTCTATATTTGCTTCCAGAGTAGATGGGGAATAAAATGGGAGTTCTCCAGTGAATAATATGACATTTTTGAGTTCTCATGGATGTTAACAAAATACTGTGCACTCCAGTGAATAAAAGCTATTTACTGCGTTAAAAATGACACTGAAATTGCATCCCATGTGGATCTTCTTTATTATTATTAAAGTCGTTCATTAAACGCTTGTTATTCCTGCAAAGCAATATTTTCCAAAAGATTAAGTGGTCCGTAAATGAACTGGATAGGCTCATGATCAACCATCATTCTGTAGTCTGATTATCTATAAATCTGTGTGAGCAGTGCAGACAGCCTCTTGTCATTGGGCCCTCGGTCTGTGGTGCTCAGCTTTCTAAGCCTCTAACCAAGGAAGATGTGAACACCCAAACCACAGGGCTTGGGGGACACTTCCTCCCACCCACCTCATATCTCAAAATCACTGGATGCCCAGGAATGCATGAATCCTGGGCAAAAAGAGACCGACATATATGTGCTCAAGGCTATGGCACCTTGAGGCAGATGGTTGGTTTGGTGGTGGGGCAGAGGTGGTGGCCAGGCTGAGGAAGAGACATCCTGAACTCTGCCAAGCATTTCACTGCTGTAGTAGTGGGGTGGCATTGACGTTCACCAGTTCTTCTCACAGTGATGGAAAGAAAGAGTCAGTCTCAAACCCAGAGGGAGCAGAGACAGGACTTACACTTTAGGGTCACCTAGAAGGACACTGAAATATGCCACCATGATACAGATTGGCTGAGTATGGCTTTTATGTAGGCAAGTAACTCCATCTCGTCCTAAGAAACCTTTGAAATAAAGCTTTTATGTCATTTATTCCAGTTCTCCAGATAATTACAATGCTGAAGAAAATATTTCAGTGAAAAAAATCCCCAAGTTCTGTTCTTTTTTTTTTCGGGTTGAACATTTTCTGACACCTACCTTGTGGATTCAGGCCATGACAAATAACATTATTTAAGCACAGCCTTTGCTTTGACTTACAATGTCACCAGCCCACATAAAAAAGTGTTGCCAGTTATAAGAACACACATTATTCAAAAATCTTCTATACGTATTTTCATTAAATAAATTGAAAAAAATATTTAGCGCTTTAATGGGAATATATATAACACTGTAACATAGGCCAATTATGAAAGAAATACAGACTTGAATTATTGTTACTGTGCAGAAGTAAAGGTAAAAGTGATTGACAAAATTATTTATACATATTCAGAGTTAAAAGGTAGTTCTGTCCCAGAATTGTTATAAATGAGCTTTCCACTGCTTCAGAGTTGAGGTGTTGTTTTTCATGTTTTTTTTTTTTTTGTTGTTGTTATTGTTGTGTGTTTTTTTATCTGGATTTGAAGCTATTATTATGACCAGAAAGAAGGGAGGGAAATTATACACAGTCATACAAATAGGATCAAAATTTGTTCCATTTGAACTTTAGCCTATGAACTAAATAAGATACGGATTAGCTCAGGCTACAGATCTGAGCAGACATAGGAAATGTCAGCAATGGTAATGAGTGAGCAGACATTTATCAGGGAGCTGCTCTGAAAGTAATCTTGCTGAGCCATTGAAGATAGGCAACCAGGTTGCACACGTAATTGGGGGCACCATGGGCACAATGAGGCGGAACAGACCTCTCTTTTCACAGAGGCAGTGCTACAGTCACATATATGCAAGTCATTCTGTTTCTTTGTATGCGTAATTTTGAGCATGGCTGCCCCTAACCATGCAGTCTTTGAGGGGCTGCACTGTATCAAATGGATCCTTTCATCTGTGACACCTAAAGGGACACAGCTAGAGCATTCTTGATGCTACCAACACCCAGCTCCCTCACAGGACCAAAATAGCTTCAAAACATGTTTGGCTTTATTCTTTGTGCCTCAGACAAACAAAATAGACCAACTATAGTCAGTTCATTTTCAGTTTGTGTACATTTTTAGCTTCTTTGAACATCATCCCTGGGGAGAAAGGGATGGGAGGAAGACTGTGTTTGAACCATGCCAGATATGACGTGTAAAGGCTCAAAGGACCTACAAAACAAAGAAACAAACAAACAGCATGGACTTATCTAAAGTTAATAGGAATCCTTCATTTAGCATGTACATAAATATTTTAGGGCCTGGGTCCTACCATGAGGGAAAACCTCTGGTGACTTTCCTGGGATTCATTTGCATCACAGCTGAGAGGAGGTGACAGCATCCATCAGCTGCTCCTCCATCACAGCTGGCCCCATGCTCAGGTGTGCTCCATCAGCCATGCCATGCACTTAAAGCTCAGAGCCAGAAATCCCTCAGTCCAGAATACTTCTTCATCCCGAAGTTTTCCCTTAATGACTGATCTATATCTGTTCTGTTCAGTGGCTGTCTTCTCAGGATTTTCAGGTACAGCATTTAGCAAATACACTGTAAATTCACATCTATGTTTTCCTCTGATCTTGATCTTGCTAAACTCAGAAAGAAAATTTATTACCTAATTCACTTGAAACCAGTCTGTCTGTTTTGTTTTGTACACGAAAAGCATCTTGGTTACAATGAAATCTGTGCTTCTCTGTATTGTGATTAATGTCTGTGTGTCTATTTTGATTCACACTGTGCAGAAAATGGCTGCAGTTGACCTTGTATTGATTGATTGTTCAGAAATACTTGTAAAATGCATCAATGCAAAGATGCTGGAAGCAATAAAGCACAGAAAATATTTCAAATGCTTAATAAAACAAAATTTTAGCTTCATCCTTAAGTGCACTGAGCCAAATTCAGCTCTCCATAGGAAGAGAGGTAGGGCTGCTGCTGCTGACCAGGTGTACCTGAGGATGTAAGAGATGGTAAGAAAAGAACCAGGGAGAACTTCCATTCTTTACTTGATGCAGTGGAGAATGTGACCACTGAGGATATAGAGAAGGCTGAGTTCCTCAATGCCTCCTTTACATCTGCTTTTGATAGGCAGATCAGTTATCCTCAGGGGACATTATGCCCTTATCTGGAAGTCTGTGATGTTACGCAGAACACACCCCCTGTGATTCAGGTGGAGACAGAGAGCTCCTCCTCCATCTGGACTGTTACAAGTCCATGGGGTCGGATGGGCTTTATCCTAGGCTGCTGAGCGAGCTGGCGGGGCTGATTGCCGAGCTGCTCTTGGCCATCTACCAGCGCTCCTGGTTATCTGGAGAGGTCCCAGAGGATTGGAGGCTTGCCAATGTGACTCCCATCTACAAAAGGGCTGTAAGGAGTATCTGGGGAACTACAGGTCTGTCAGTCTGACCTCAGTACCAAGGAAAGTTATGGAGCAAATCATCTTGGGTGAGATCACATGGCACATGCATGACATCCAGGAGATCAGGCCCAGCCAGCACGGGTTCATGAAAGGCAGACTGTGCTTGACCAACTTCGTCTCCTTCTAAGACTGGGTGACCAGACTGGTAGATAAGGGAAAGGCTCTTGATATAGTCTACCTAGCCTTCAGCAAAGCCTTTGACACAGTCTCTCACAGTATTCTCCTGGGGAAACTGGCTGCCTGTGGCCTGGACAGGTATCCCCTTCTTTGGGTAAGGAACTGGCTAGAGGGCCGTGCCCAACAGGTGGTGGTTAATGGAGTTAAGTCCAGCTGGCAACCTGTCACAAGTGGTGTCCCCCAGGGGTCAGTGCTGGGGCCCATCTTGTTTAATATCTTTATTGATGACCTAGTGAAGGGACTGAGTGCACCCTCAGTAAGTTTGCAGATGACACCAAGTTGGGAGGTAGTGTTGATCTGCCTGAGGGTAGGGAGGCCCTTCAGAGGGATCTAGATAAGCTGGATTGCTGGGGTGAGGTGAATGGGATGAGGTTCAACAAGGCCAAGTGCTGGGTCCTGCACTTTGGCCACAACAGCCCCATGCAGCATTATAGACTTGGGGCTCAGTGGCTGGATGACTGTGAAGAGGAAAGGGACCTGGGGGTGTTGGTTGATGCTCTTCTGAACATGAGCCAACAGTGTGCCCAGGTGGCCAAGAAGGCCATCAGCATCCTGGCCTGCATTAGAAATAGTGTGGCCAGCAGGAGCAGGGAGGTGATCTTCTCCCTGTACTCAGCACTGTTGAGGCTGCACCTCAAGTATTGTGTTGAGTTTTGGGTCCCTCACTATGAAGAAGACGTTGAGGCCCTGGAGCATGTCCAGAGAATAGCAGTGAAACTGGTGAGGGTCCTGGAGCACAAGTCCTGTGAGGAGCGGCTGAGGGAGCTGGGATTGTTTAGTTTGGAGAAGAAGAGGCTCAGAGGAGATGTTATTGCACTCTACAACTTCCTGAAAGGAGGTTCTGATGAGGAGGGGTTTGGCCTCTTCTCCCAGGCAACAAACAGGACCCGGGGAAATGGCCGCAAGTTGTACCAGAGGAGGTTTAGGTTAGACATAAGGAAAAACTTTTTCTCTCAGAGAGTGGCCAGGCACTGGAATGGCTGCCCAGGGCGGTGGTGGAGTTACCGTCCCTGGTAGTGTTCAAGAGGCGTCTGGATGAGAAGCTATGAGATATGGTTTAGTGCTTGTGGTAACAACAGTAATGAGGACAGTTGGACTAGATGATCTTGCAGGTCCTTTCCAAAGTTGTGATTCTATGATTCTATGTATTTTATGTATGAATCTTAAATTCTAACATCTGAAAAATGTCATCAACAGGTGAGAAACTGTGTGCTAGTGGATATTAACCACTAGGAAATTATTTAAATACATGGAGCATACAAAAATGATTTGAAAGATGCATGAATGATGAAAACATGCTGCAGGAGAAATAAAAAAATCACTTAAATGGGCTTTATGAAAGTCTGAGTATCTGTAGGTTTGCTGGAAATTGATGAAGCATTTCAAAGTTTGGTGTGATTGAGGGATTTAGATCTGCAGGAATGAGGGTGCAAATTGACCTTTTGAGATGCAGATTTTAGAAGCAGTTTCTGTGGTTTGTTGAGGTTTTTGGTGGTGGTTTGTTTCTGTTGTTTGTTTTTTGTTGTTGTTTTTAAAAAAAGAACTTTGATTTCCTATAATCCTCATTCAGAAGGAAAAAAAAAAAGGACCAAAGCTAATTAGGATTTCAGCAACAACTTTCTCAGTCTGGCTCAAGTCCCAAAGCAATAGAAAATACGGATGAATTTTAACTGGCAGAATTAGGGCTTAAGTAAGAATTTGCCTCCATATTTGTCCAAACTCAGTGATGTTAATCATACAGCTACTAGTGAGCACAAGAAATGCACAGTGGAAATGTCTATTTTGGGTTTTGTAAAAGGATGATTAACACTGGATGAAGCCTTTAAAGCAACACAACTGATCTCCATCACAAGAAGTGATGAATTCAGTGTAAGAAAGTTTGAAAGCATAACAAAATGAAATGATCTTTCATGGGAGCCGTTGGTACTGTGCTGAGGCAGGCCAGGTCTGAAAGTGATCTGCCAGGAGTTCACCTGTGTGCCCACAGATGAGAAAAGGGAACATATAATTTTCTGAATAAAACAGCAAGCAGGGTGCAATGTAGTTACACAACCCAGTCTGCTGCCTTTCCCCAACATTTGCAGCCAAAAGAAAGCAACCCAATAGCTGTGTGGCGAAGGAGTTAATTTGCTGTGAGAAGTGTCAGAGGCAGTGCTCTTGCTGCTGGGGCCAGAGGGCAGGAGCTGCCTGTGGCAGCCAGGATGGGTTTGAGTGTGGCCTGCCTTTCTGCTGACCTGGGCTGTTTCTGGGGGGATCACAAGCTCTGTGGGTTCCAGCTGTTTTTCCTTTGAAGGAAGCATCAGCTGAGCAGCCTCTCAAGTTTACCAACTGGAGAAACTGAATTATTTCTTCTTCTCCCGCTGTGTTTTTCACAAGGGCATCAGAGAACATCAGACATAATTATTACCCAGAGGAAACTTAAAATGGCAAAAGCGGGCTAATTAAAAAGAGATCATTTAAGCTGTAGCTTAAATGTATACATTACCCCTTCACACTGCTACTGGCAGTGTCTATAAGGCCAAATTTTCACAGTGTCTGCTTTAGATGAGCTTGAACATCAGTTTGTCAGCTGCCTTACCAGGCAAGGCAGGGGCAGAGGGTTCCTGCTCCATGTCCTGCAGGCACTGACAGTCAGGTGTTGTCCACCGGGCTTGCAACAAAACTGGGATTTCTTGCCTTGTGTGTCTTCAAGAGGAGTCTGTGAGCGTGGATGGAATGCTGCTCCTGGCCCCGGGGCCAGTGCCCACAGCTGCCCAGAGGACATGAGGCACCCACTGCAACCAGGACCAACTGTGGGAGAAAACTGGACATTGTGATTCTTCCAAATACTTTTGTTTTCATTTTTAGCAAAGTAGTCAAGAAAATAAACAGGAAAGGGCTTTGATGTGTTAAGTCAGATGAGATATTCAAAAGCAGCAGACTTTCTCATAATAATGCAGCCATGCAAAAAGCTACATCCCTCTTTTTTTTTTTTTTTTTATCAGGTCAGTGGTCATTAAGAGCGGGGAGAAGACCAAGCAGGCATTAGTGATTTTGCTGGTTGTTTTCTGTTTTGTTCCTCATCCCATTGAATAAAGTTGCTCCCCACCATGAAATTGCACTAGAGTCAGTACATTGTCTCTGCTGTTCTGTTCAGATGGATGTTCTAGCTGTGCTGATGCAGTTCTGCTTATTTTGGTTTTTAAAATGACTCAGTCCTAAAATAAGTCCTTAAAAATTATCTTTTAAAATTCCAAGCAATGTTGCTGATACTTAAATGACATCCGAGGAATTATACTTCAAGTCTAAAATAGCAAAATGAGATTACTGATAAAAACTGATTTTAAGATGAAGAACAGTAATTGAGTTTGGCTCTTTTATGGATGAAAAATTATGTGATCAGTAGATTCTTACAGTTTGAAGTAATTAAAGTTTCACATTAGAGATGCAATCTATGAACAGATGAGTAGAATGAAGGGTGAAAATCTGTTATATTAAATAATGTCTCTTCGGCATTTTCGAGACTGCAAACTGGCAGTAAGAAAATACTGATTAGTGTAGATCTAGATGTGTAAGTGATGTTAACAACCGATAATTTAAATATATATATATATTTTCTTAGAATGACAATCTTGAAAACAAACAAACAAAAAAAAAGAAAGAAAGAAAACAAAGAAAAAACTCAGATGGCTCAGAAGAGAAATATTGACATACTAATGACTATTTACATGGACAGGAGTTTGCAACATGGTCCCTTTCCTTGCAGGCCCTCTCTAAATCTCTTCTTCTTAGTGAGAAACCCAGCTGTGCTCTTTGTCTTTCCTCCCAGGGCAGAGATTTGGCCACCATGCTAACGCAAGAAGACATTTTACATTTTTAATTAGTAGTTAAAATAGCAACAGAGGAGCTTGCTGGGGTTGTGAACATGTGAAACATGGTGGTACTGCTGCTCTGTTTCAGGCAGAAGATGCAGCTGCAGTGGGACCTCTCTGATGCACTGTGGAACAGCCATTTCTCTGCGAGTTGTGCACTCAGCAGATGCCAAAGCTGCTCAAGTCTTCCTATTCGTATTACTCTGAAACATTTCCTTAAATATGTGGCAAAAGCTATCTGGTGACTTTGAACTTAAATTATTAACTGGTCTGGGGACAAGTTAAACTGCATTTGCCTGTAAGTTAGTCTCACCATTAAAAAATAACTAGCTGAACTAAAGCTACTGCTATTTTTGTCTGAGAAAAGGAGGGAGGCCATGCAAGCTGAGTGCATGCACAGGGACTCATGCACTTCAGAGGAGACCCACAAGTGCAGTCCGCCCAGAGCATCCTGCACTGGAACACAGACACCAACCACCCACTCCAGGTGAGACTCCCCATGGGTGTGGAGAGGGCTCAGGAGCTGCCCCATCCACCCCTAGATCTGCAGCTTTTGCTGCTGCGTGCACTTTGTGGAAAGCCTATGCCGGTACTGAGTGTGGGCAGCTATACAGTGCTTCCCACCTAAATATCCACTTCTTCACGCCCTAGAAAGAAGCAGTGCATTTCAGCTGTGGTGAAACGACCATATTCCACAACTTGGGCTGGAAAAGATGGATGATAGAGCAAAGACATGCTGATAAGGAGGCTTGAGGCAGCCAGCCCTCTGTTCTTGCCCACAACCTGTTTGTGAGTGCTACAAGTGGGCAGCAGCACAGCTAGCTCCCTTTTCTACAGCTTACCAACACTGCTGCTTTTTGTCAGCCTGTTTCACCCTAGCATTGAATTCAGCATTGTAACTGAAGACATTTCTGCCTTTGTATCTGTAAGTCAATTAACTTAGGGCAATTACTCTGCAGAGAGGTGACAATTCCTTTATGGAAGTTATTGAATTCTACTACAGCAAACACTGCATCAATAATGAAAGGCCACTAAAAGAACACAATGTACTTGCATTGTTCAGAAATACAGAAATAGAATATATATTTTTTATGGACTATATTATCTGGTGGACCTTTAGGCTTTGAAATTAGACATACATTTTTAATAATACTTAGATTTATTTTTCAAATGAAGTGAAAAACGTGCTACTAATTAGTGGCGTGACTGAACAGGAGGGAGATGAGGAAGGTGGGGGGGTGAAAGTGGATGACAGTGAAGGTCACCAAGGTGTCTCATTGGACATTGTTGACCTTTAGAAGAACTCCCAACTGATTAGTAACCTTGAACACTGATAAATTAGACAACATTCACACCCCCATTTCCATTTTTTATTCAGCAGAGATTTCCAGCTTTGTTCAGCAAGGTAACTTCTGCTCTTCACATACATGTGGCACTGTCTCTCCAAGGATATGATTCAAGGTTTAGTTATTATGTTATGTTTCAATCCTTGGCTTTTAAGCCTGTTTCTTTTTGTATTGCACTGTGCTTCATAAACCTGCAATAGCACAAAATTCTCAGATCATGGTAGACAACAAAAGGAGAGAGATGTTTATTTTCCATCTATCCATATTTTTAGTTTTGAATAAATGCTGGGATTAAGTACCGGTTTTACTGTGCCTTCCAGAGAGTGACTCACATCTGTTACAAATCTAAATTCGGTGTCAGGGGTTGCACTAAACCAAAGCAAGGCCATGCACACTTGCCTCACCCATAACTTTCCCTACATCCAAAACAGTGATGCTCACAGCTGTGGCTGTCTACCCTTCCTTCTGCCCACTCCACTGTTTTCAGTCAGTGCTTTCTGCCCCATGCAACAGTGTGTGAGGATTTTGTGCGTGAAAAATGTTCAGCCTTCTTTGCATCTTTCAAAATCGTAAGTCTGGTTTTCATGTATTCCCTGCACCTATCTTATTCCCTTTCTTTAATGAAAGTGAAGTGCAATTTCTAAACAGTAGCGCTGTCTGTTAAACCTTCTCTCAGAAATAGGTGTGCAGCTGCCACTGAAATCAACGGGAAATGTACCTCTGCAGCTGAGGACAAAACATGACCTCTGAACAATTGCTAGCAGGCTTTTCTTGCACACTGCACAGAAAGCAGCCTCCTTTTCAAGGAGCTTACACTTTTCTTAAGAAACATTGATTGCAGCTTGCCAGGAACTGGACTGTTTTGTCCAGTAAATCCCTTGAGTGCCTGTTATTTATGGACAGAGTGAGGAAAAAGGTTTGTTTGATCAGAATAATCTTCATAGTTTTAATGGTCCAGTGTAAGCTATCACTCAGATTTTGCAGGATTTCTTCAGATTTTTAGTGTCTTTGGTTTGTTTGTGCTGTTTGCATCCAGTGGCCTAGGATTTCCTATATTCCCTGCTTCAGAAAAGTGCAGTAATTGATACACACCAGGGCTCAAGGTGATAATAGAATCACAGAATCATCTGAGTTGGAAGGGACCCTTAAAGGTCATCTAGTCCAACTCCCTGCCATGAACAGATACATGGTGTTCATGCGACATGAAGTTGCATGGCATTCTTTTCATCTCCTGTATATAAAACACTACAGGTAGCCTTTGTTTGATGGAAAATACTACAGTTTTGTAAAAAATAAGTACATTGATTTTCCTCATAATCTCTTAGTATGTAAGAGAAGTTTAAGCTGTGACAACTGAGAAGGTAGGAGAGATGCTAAAGACAAGAAATGCACGTTGAAAAGAATGTGACTACTAAAGCACTGTTTAAAGAGATGGTGCCATTTGGGGCAGTTTCCTTCTCTTCTGTTTTGTTTTCACTCTTTGTGATGAATTCCTTATGTATTCAGCCTTTTCAGTCCTTAATTTCTAAGTACTGCTTTATTCTTTATGTCTTTCCCAGAATAAAACGGCTTTGGTCATGTAGCCTCTTTTATTTACTGTCCCAACAGTGCAGTAATGAAAATAGAGCTTGCATATTGAAGTGATCCTCATGCATTACGATACTTTACACAAACAACTGAAACAGCTGTGGAGCTTATGCCTACGGCAGCTGGAGAGAGCAAGAAGCTAGAGAGCATCCCTTTCGTCTGAACAGATGCAAGTCACAGACAAATGGTCTGTACCCACTCTGGGTGGCAGCATCTCACTGGCATGTAGAGTCTGATCTTTGGGCACATAAATTGTTCTGTTCAATCCATTGACTCACATGCATGAAGTTAATAAAAGAGATAAGAAATGACAGGCATAGGGTTGTGCTGGGCAGAAACTCCCACATGCTCCTTTCTAATTCCACTGCTCCTCTCTACATGCGTTGCCCAGCTGCCCAGGCATGCTGACAAAGGATTAAAAACAACACATGAAAAAAATGATACCCTTGAAAAAGAAAGAGGACACAAACAGAAACTTAAGGTAAGAGAAATATTTATTTAAATTTGCACAATAACGAGCTTATACTGAACAAATTCAATCAAGAAATAATAGTAAGTGCAGTAAAACAAGGAAATATTGATGACTTTTCCCATCAGAAAACATTAAGAAGCCATGCCTGTGCATTACGGTTTTTGTTTTTAGGTTTTTTTTTCAGTGTTTTTTATTCGTTTATTTTTTGTTTGTTTTTACAACAGCTTGTATCTTTTTTTTTCAGCGCATATACTGTACATATCACATCTTAGCTGCTATGTTCTCCTGAAGGCTTCATTCTTTTACTCAAACATCTGCTATATTCTGCAGTGAACATTCAAACACATTTGTGAAGAACCAATTATGCTTAGGTAAAAATCTCTGCATCTGGGCAAGTGTGGGACTCTCAAAGCTTTGGAAGACCCTGTAAGAGCTCCTGGTTGATTTTGAATCTTGACATCACTATATATAGCATTGCAATGTGTCACTTTATACTCACCTAATATCCTGCATAATGAAGTCAGACAGACAAATAGCCAGAACAGTTGGGTCTGACCTCATTCAGAGGTTTACACATCTGAGCTTGTCTTGAGTCCCATAAATTTCATTCTGATTAAAAAATCTGAGTTCATCACATTTCTGCACTTTAGATGGACAAGAACAATTCAATTTTAGTTTTAATTTTGTACAATTTTTGGTCTAATGGTCTTTTGTGACAGAAAATTCTTTAACCAGAAACTGCTTGTAAGAGATGGTTGTTGGTGTCACAGTTCCTGAAGGCACCGTGGATCCACTGAGCAACAGACGTGGCCATTCTAAAGGAATAACAAAGAGAATTGGAACATTTAGCATTTTGTATGAGCTCAGTCAATTTAACAGTCTCATCCATTTGAAAACTCATATCAGATTTTAAGGTATAGTGTAAAATACACATGGGTACAAATTTTGATTATATTCATGAAATTGTTATTGTGTCCTTCTGATGTCTAATGGAATAGGCTACGATAACTCTTTTAATTGCTTGGTTTTCTGTGGTCTATATCCCAAAGCCACAACAGTGATGCTGAAAAGAGCTAGAATCAGCAGAAGAAACGCTCTTCACATAAAGGTATCAGGCATTTGCCCAAGTGACAAAGCTGTTGAGCAAGGCAAGGCAGCTGGGAGTTTTATTTAGATTAGACAGAAGGGACTCTGGGTTTTATTTAGCATTGAATGTTTCAATTTGATTCTTCCTGGCTGCAACACCAGTAAATATTAATCCATACCGCTTTTCCTGATAGCCTGGACATTTTTCTAAAAATATTTGAAATTAATGCTACCTGTTACCTATGGACATGATTAAGCTATGAAGATTTTTTTTTCCTACCTTTCTGCTACTTCTTTTCTTCAGTTGAGTCTTACAGCGCAAATAAAATTCATATTATTTTTAAATTGTTCCAAATATATTTAGTTGACTAAACTGCCAGGAATAATTAAAGACGAAGGTCTGAATCATTCAAATATTTTCTTTCCCCTGTTACAGAAGGTTAGACAATCCTAATGTTCACCTTCTTGTGATTTGAAATGGTTTTGTGGCTAATTCTGCTTTAGCTGATGCCAAGCTTTCTGAATTCTTAAAGGATTTGTGTAAACCTATTTTGCTATAGCTTGGTTAGAGAGGCTTAGCCTCAAGCTTTGACCTTCAGTGTGATTCTCTGCAAGAAAAGAATGAGGAGACATAGGGCAAACGAGAGAACTATACAAATTGGGTATAGCATTAACCTGATGTGGAGGAGAGAGGTTCTTGTGTGCAAAACTACAATATGAAAATGCTACCACTACAAACAGACAGTGAATTTCAAAAAGACAATTGCTCTGAAGAGAGGGGGCCAAAGTGCTGTATCTTCACTGTTAAGAAGATTCTTGTCCAAGCTGTTTTTAAATCTAAGGGTCTGGCAGAGTATATGTTAACATCTTCTACATATTCACAATGCAGCAACATATTTTATTGGACTATCTGTGTGTTTACATGGAATATAAATTAGTCCATGCCTAAAGATTCAGTTTTTGCTGAGACTCAGAGTAAAGGGCAGAGGGGAGCAACACACTGTTGGCCACCCCTAGAAATGGTATGTTATTTATGTTATTTCTGCATTGCCACTGATTAGTGCTACAACAAGAAAACACATCTCCTCGTACTTAATCTTAACTGTGTTTTACATAAGAATCATGCATAATATTTTGTTTTGCAGATAAGGAAAATGAGGTGCACCCAAGCCCAAACTGGTAGATCACAGGATTACAATTTCTCATTCCTTTCTTTTTTTTTTTTTCTTTCTTTCTAAAAATTTCATTTTTTTCCTAAATTTCATTCCTCCAAAAGTATCTCCTAGCACTGGAGTTGCTGTATTCCACCAGCTGCAGTTCTCACTAACATGGGTTTGTGCACATAAGCCTGTTTCAACATCCTTTGAGCAGCATCTGGCTTTCTAACCATTAGCCACTGTCAGATCACAGCACTTTCTCCAAACCACCCACCCGTTCTGACATTAAGATAAATGTCCAAATGTTCTCACTTGGCACATACTACTACCATAGCAAAAGAACCATCTCCTAACAATAGCAACTGCTGCTTCATGCAGCATAATGTCAGAAAAGTAGTGGAGGAAGGTGTTGCTTGACACCTTCTGCTCCATAATCAGCTACTTCCCACTTCTCTCAAAAGCGGTGTTGAAGTCAAATTATTTTTATGTGCAATTTTCTAAGTAGTTAATGGTACCAGGTACTAGAGTTTGGGAAATCTCTTCCTTGGATAGGATATAGGATAAAGACCTTGATGAATTTCAGTAAAAATTAAAGATATCTGGATGAATCCTGCTGTCCCTCTCTCCTTGGCTACTGTGGGATCGCTCTTTATCATTCTTCAGTATTGGTTCTATTCACCGTACAGAGTCTATTTTTAATGGAAAAACTAATTTTAACATCTTTTTCTCTCACAGCTTTAGTTCACATCAACCCAGAGCCACAAAAAAATTCTCTCAATGGCTTCCTTTGACTATAGAAATTACTAAATATTCTCTACATCATGTAGATTGCTATTGGTAATTTTAAAGCAAGAAAGCTATAGAACTGTGTGACTAGTCCCATTATTCTCAAATGCAATTATTATTCTCAAAGAACAAATCAAATCATTTTGATAACTCTGTAGTATCACAAAGATTTGTTTCTTTATATATTTCCCAGATAGCATACAGCTGTACAGTAAGAATGCAATCAAACTTGAACTGAGCTGTTGTGACAAAGCCAAACTCTGTGACTCGTGTGCAGCCCACTGCAGCGTAGGTTGTTGTTCTACATCTGACCTGCTAGCACATTAAACCATCATTCCAGCACATGCAAAAGTGAAGTTAGCAAAACTGAACATTTTTTCTGTAATATCTTCTGCTTTTAAACAAGTGCAGACACCAACTGACTGGACTCAATGCATTAATATTTATGTGCACAGAACAAGCTAGAAAAGCAGCATCTCAGCTTAATTTTTATGCTCCTTACCTTACATTGGCAGAGTGTACACTCTGTGCCATGCTTTATCCAAGAAGACCCAGTGAAGCGAACAACATTGATTTCATCCAGGCAGGTTTTAGTGATGTCATTACGGATGGTGTCCGCTTGGCAGGGGTCAGCGACACAGCGTGGGCAGCACTCGTTCTCAGGGAGGACACTGAACTCACAGTCCACCTCTGGGCATGGCAAGGGCCAACAGTCAACCTCACCTTGCTGTTTATTATGAGAACAAGAGAAAATTATTAGCTGTTGTTTTGCTTCTCTGCCCACTTCTCTAATTCAACATTAAGTTTGTTTGCTGGGAAGTTTTTTTCTATCTGGTCCTATTCAGAAACCAGTGTGGAGAACACTAGCATTTATTGCCTGTGGGAGACAAAGCAAGCTGGTTGCTTTCTCTGCTTGCTACTGGGCAAGTCCATTAGACTCTGCACCAAGATGCAGCTGAATCTTCTCCATGGACCTTGTGAAATACAGAATATGGACCTGTCCTTGCGATGCCCTACTTGTATGAAAGACAGAAACCATAACAGGTCTCACTATAAAAGTGCCTTGAAATCTCCACTTCCTCAGTTCTTACTTCTATTGAGATTGTTAGTTTCCAGTATAACCCCTCAACTGTTCAGCTCAGAGTAAGGTTAGAGCTTGTATGTTCCAAGCTTATGGCTTGACTAAGGGTGTTGAGCTACCAGCAACCCAATTGAACAGGGAACATCACAGCATTCTCAGTGAGAAGACCACCACTGACTTATTATCCATTTTGGAGATCATGAACTGATTACCTGGCTTCCAAACTTAATCATTTCTGCATGTTGCATGATGGGAGCATGAAAAATACAAAGATTTGTAGAGATTTGCCTGGGGCCAGCATATTGTTGGGGAAGTTACTGTACACCTGTACACAGACTTTAAGATGTCTGATTATTCACTTTAGTTACTAGAAGTTGGGTAAATTTTCATTCAATTCTGGAGAAGGGACAAAGTTTCAGATCTATCGGTCAAAGGAAACAGTTCACTGATATCATTAATGCCAGTTTGCTTTGGAGCAGATCTGTCTCTGACCTTGAACTTATTCAGCTCATGCAAACACAGACTGTCAAGATTTGAGGGGGGATGAAGAGAATAGCATTTCTCCCAAGGAAAGAAGTGTATTCACAAAAGTGAACCTAATGCTTTGAGGATTATGAGTTCAATACCAGAACAATAGCTGAAAAAAATCCCCAGGGGTTTGCCGTATCTTCAATTTTACACCTCTTGTTGCAGAAACTATTGTTGAAGTTACTCCATCACAGAATTCTCATCTGGATCAATTTTCCTCTCTTTTTGAATCACATGATAGAAAGAATGAAAGCAATCTTAAAACCAGTTACTGATCTTGATATTTTGATTTATTTTTGGTAGCGATGGACACGACAAGGAGCGGACAATACACTGTCACCTAAAAACCACTGTGACAACAGAAAGAATATAAGCTTTATTACAGAAGGAGCATCTTGAATAAAGAGACATCTATTGAGAACCCAAACTGTCAGGAGTTTTTTGTTTTGTTTCTAAGACTTTTAATGAAACACCTGGGAATCTATTTCACTGGATTTTAGCAGTGGCAACACTGAAAGCAGTATCTACAGAAATTGGTTTCTGGCTGTTATTCATGGTACACTGACAAGGGAAAGCTGAACTAGGCTTTACATTTGGAGATAACTTGTGAAAAAAACTAGTTGCTTTTATCTTGGGATTTTTTTCTGTCATGACAATTCTCCGAACACCATCATGCAGTACAGGTTTGCCAAGACTATGAAAGACCTGCCCACGAAAAAGATCACAAGCTTCAAAAGATATATTTTTTCAAACCTTATTTCATTAATATGAAGAATGTATCAAGTTGTATTAATTTTTCTGTTACTGGAAATATCTGAGTGAATAAACATATTTTAGTCTATCAACATCTCTGAAATTATCAACTGTGATAATGAATACATATTTAGAATATCCTTATACAGCCTCACCAGCCTCTGAATGAGTGAAAACATGAGCATTACTGGATAGGTGTCATACTCAAATGACTTACACTCTGCTGAAACAATCTTCGTGATTAAATAATTTCTATTATGTCTATTATGTCCAAATACATTTTGGACTGGAACTTGATAATACTGATAAATGTCCATGAAAGTCAGATTTTGATTATACACATATTCCAGAGGGATCTAAATGGATGTTAATATATGAAAATGAATATTCAGAGATTAGCATATCTCATGTCCTTTTATTCCTCCTGCTTATTTCTCTGTAATCAGGAGCCTTACCAAGCAGCGACACTGCTGACAGTTTTGTATCCAGGAGTCACCACTGTTGTAGGAAAGCTCCCCGCTCTGATGTAAACATTGACTGCTGAGCCTTGGGTCACATTCAGGACAGCAAAATAGGTCAACAGTGGGATTTTCACAGTCACAGACCATTCGCCGGCACATCACGTATCCACTCTGTTATTGGAAGACAGATACAGAGTGATGGCAGAAATATGCTTGACTCCTACAATTCTTGCACCAAAATTTGATTTGTTGGCTTGATGGTAAACCACTACCAGCTTGTGTGTTTTTCCACGATACAATACTTTTGTTGAAATACAATTCAGAGAGTTAGAAACCACAAAACACTCAGTAACGACCATAAAGTTCCCCTGTTGTCTTATATAAATCCTTCATACAATCAACTTTCAGACAGTTCTAGCCTAAAGTGGTGAAACTCAAGCATGTCTTTACAAAGGGTCAAATTTTAATGGGTTGCATAGAGTTATATCATTTTCATATGGGCACGGCTTGAGTCACCTGCTAAACTTCTAGATCAGTTCCCTCTCTTTTATAATTATTCATGTAAAACTGATGATAGCTAGTGAGAAATTAAATTCATGCCAGTAAAAATTGAATTTCTGAAATGCTTAGGATTTTTTATTAGTGTATTGGCTCTTCAATCTTCATTTGCATTTAGCCTGTGGGCTTCCTACAACAAACATCTGAGAAAGCTAAGCAGAGGCAGCACTGACCTCTATTTATAGCCATCTGCTGAAGATACTGGTGTCAGTCATCAACACCACTATGTGCCTGGATAATTTCTTTGCATGAAAACACCATTACTCCCACCCAGAAAAGATAGGCAGCATCTCTGCTAACAAAACAGTACTCTTCCCCTTCTGCCAGTATTATATGAGAAACCTCATGGAATCTCTGTTCACACAGGTTGAAGAGAGAAGCTCTCCCCAAAGCCCTATAAAACCATTCCTGTGAAGCACCAAGTACACAAATGAAAAGGCACCTAAAACAGGAATTTCACTTGAATCATATTATTTTTCCTGTCATCCCTTCCACCACTTTTGCAGAAGCAGCTTGTTTTATTTCAACTGACCTGGCATGAGCAGACAGAGCATCTGTCATTCTCCAGCACCCAAATCTGACCATTGTGCTTGATTTTGTCTTCATGGATACAATCTCCTGTGCAGTTCTTGCCATGTGGACATCGACAGTCATACCCACCATCCAAGTTAAAGCAAACGGTGTCATTGGCACAGCTATGCCTTCCAGTTGCACATTCATCAATGTCTGCAAAAACATGCCATGTAATACCTTTAGACCACATTCAATTAACAAAAATGTTCCTGTGGCAGCCAATATTAATGATTCATGCTCATTAAAGCCTTCAGCTGAAAATTAATTTGCACTTCACCAGAACAGGAAAAAATAACTTACAAGTTCACAAAAAATATTTTTAAAGTCACATCAACTCTAGAAAAATCATATTTGGAGTCCTCCTATACATCTTCTCAAATGAAATATCGAGTAAGGTTGTTAGAATAAAGAAATCACAGGAAAGATAAGAACAAAAAAAAAAAACCCATGCAGATCCCTAAAGAGCATTAGTCTGTGGCAAGCACTCACTCAGACATTTTCAATCAAACAAGTAAAGCTGCAAAAACCTGTTTTCAAAACTTTTTGCTGTCTCTGTCTAGCACATTTGAGTTCACTTGCTAAGAAGTTAATGTGAAAGGCGACATCTGACTTGTATGTCCATTTAGGTAAGAACTGCATCATTTATTAGAATGTACAAGCTAGAATGGTTTAATTATTCAACTTGCAAAGACATCTATAGCCTTTCTGTCTAGCACAGAAAATAAAAAAAAAACAGGAATGCCTCCAGTGAATAAAGGTAATTGACTTCAAAACAAGCATATCACATAGTGTTCAAGAGAACCTTTAAAGGCTTAGTTCATCAGTGTACACTCAAAATTATTTTGCGTGGGCACAAACTGCCTTATATTTCAATAGTCTTTACTGAGCTTTTTCAGCTGTTCATCTGGAGGAAAACTATCTGAAAAAAATAAAAAGCTTTGAAAAGTCATGAAGTAAAATGCCATATGTGATAAAATGTGGAAAAACTAGAAGATTAAAGATCTATGGCAATGAAAAGTATCAATGCAGTGAGTTGTACTCCATATAAAATTTCACAGCAGTCTGGCCCAGGCTCTTCATTAAAGTTCATTAAAAAGTAGTATTGGGATATTTAGCTGTCAAAGAAACCAGCAAAAGACAAAATAAGCAATATGATCACTCATATATCTTTCAACATCAGCACAGAAACTTAACAAAACACTCAGCTTTGGGTTCAAGAATGGAAATGAAGCCTCCAGTTCACCTCAAGCACATTCAGATAAAGAAAAATAACTCGCTTATTTCAATTCCATGTGTGGGTGCAATCAAACAAAAGTAAACAAGTCACTAACATGAATATGAATTGAGATGAAAAACAGCAGGGAAAATATTAGAATTCTGTTGTATAAATAAGCAGCATTGCGGGTTTCCTTTAAATACACTGTGTAATAACAGTGCATCTCAAAAAACTGTTTTGCAAAATTACTCAGGCTTCCGGGAAGGATGAGGAAAATCTCATTTGAGAGGAACTAAAAAGAAATGGATTGTTCCTTTCTGAAAGAATATCAGCAAGAGGGGATGAACATAACCAAAAAAATAATGAATACCACAGAGAAAACATATTGAGAGCTTTTGTTCTCTATATATTTGAATGGGCAAGAAAGGGGACAGTAGATGAAAGAGGAAGACAACAAATTCAAGTCTGATAAAAGGAAATAATTTTTCTACACCATGTATAAACAAACTATGAAAATCTTTGCCACAGAATTTTGTTAAAAGGAAAACAAAAAGGTTACAAAACTAGTGAGAATATTTAAATTTACAATGCTAGCAGATTTTGGAAGAGGAATTACATTCCATGCATCACAGTTTATGGTGCCCTCGTTTACATGTCAGATTTACCCAGAATAAGCAAACCACCTCAGTTCTCCACATCTTCTACCTCACTCTCTTCTGATTTTTCTGGAGCTGGATGTTGTCTCAGCAGGGCGGAAGACAGCCAGGACTGTGAACCCAGTTCAGTGTGGCTGTATGTATATGGAAAGGAACTGAAGAGTTGAAATGTCCCAGGTACTCGGACAGGGAAACCCATCCTTACTAAAAGCAATGATACAGAATAAGATGAAAAGATGGCTGTGTGGAGGCTGTGCATTCTCCAGCCTAGAATGCTTTTAGTCAAGTGGCTAAAAAGAATGGTTTAAGTGATGGCGGTCAATGCAGAGCAGAAGGATAGAAGAATTGTCCTTTTCTTCCTCTTTTTTTTTCTCTTAAATCCTTACAATTTGGCAAGTGAAAATTAACATTTTCATAAGTACATTTCTATGTACTCATTCTAACTGGTTTTAAGTTATTCAGTGAACAAACACAGATCCCATTTAAATGTCATGATTAACAGCGGGATTCCCTCAATCACTGAAGCCCCTTTTAATAAATTACTTTCAGACTCCTGTGTTCATTTGCTTAAAGCACTCTTTTGTACAAAGCTTTCACAATGCAGTTGTCAAAGATAAATAATATCACTACCCAACAAGCTGTACCTTAACTGAAAGCAGCCATATTTAGGGAGCTACTTGGAGGAAATTCAGCTGTCATGTAAATAAAAATAGTTTCCTTTAAACAACAAACACTGACCCTAAAAACACTATGTCTGCATTTGGCACTTACATCCAAGTTCCTTTCACAATCTGGGCATTGTAAGAGATTATTTTTTGTACCATTGTCTCAAAGCTTGCTGAGGAACACTGATGGACACGTCCTGGGCAAAGGTTGAGAAATCCTTTGTCTGAAGGACACATGGACAACTCCAGGCAAATCCTGGTCAAAGTTGGTAAAATCTTTTGACTGAAGATTTGCAGGCCAGGGGCAACAAGAGAGAGATAAGGCAGGTGGGGAAACAGTCCTTTGTGTGGGCTTATCTTGAGGAAGATGGCCTTCTCAGGGGGAACTTCTCAGGGGGACTCTTACCCAAGCACCCAGGAATGCCACGTTGACAGAAGAAGGATAAAAAAGGGACCAACAACCATGAGGATAGGTGTCTGATGCTTCACGACATGATGCCTGCCTGTTGATGGATTAACTCCCCTTCCCCCTCCCCTCTTTCTCTTCCGCCTCTTTTCTTTTCTTTTCTTTTCTTTTCTTTTCTTTTCTTTTCTTTTCTTTTCTTTTCTTTTCTTTTCTTTTCTTTTCCTCACCACCCTGGTTGCTCACTTACGCATCAATTCCAAGCAACCTTTGAGCCACCTGGTGGTGTATGAATCCTTCTTTGTTTTTGGCTCAAAGCTTACTTTCTGTCATGGTTTTACATTTATGGCATTCAGTGGATTTACCATACTTTCTGAAGCATTTCTTGCAATAAGACTCTGACTTATCTTGGAGATGAGAGGTGGGTGTTGCTGCGTGGCAATCAGCATCACTGTGTGGACAATTTTACATCTGAAAGCATTTCTCTGGAGCTGTTTGCCTTCGGAAGAGGGTGTTCAGGACTCTACTGGCGGAAGATCTGGCCTACGACTCCAGCTTGCTAAGGGAGACTGGGGGATGATACCATTGATAGCATTGTATCCTGTGAAGGTAAGATACTAGTTGGTGCCTCGCTGCTCCCTCCTGTCTGCTGGCAAGGCCCGGAAGATGGAACACAAGGAGTTCCTGCTGAGATACAAAAGCCAGAAGCTGCCACTCCAAAAGAAGCTGACTCAACCACTTTGGACTTATAAATAAGTTTGTATCGGGAAGTATCACCGTTGTCACAGTTGTCACTGTTGTCACTGTAGTCATCAACTGAAAAATAACACCTGATGACCCACCACTACTGTAGATCAATAACTGAACTATGAACCACACTTGGACCCATGAGGGTGACTATCTCCCTCTTGCTTCCTACAAGGACTCCCTGCTTTTATTTCCTGCCTTTTCTATCACACATCTTCCCTTCCCTATCTCCCTAAACGAGTAGGATTTGTAATAAACTGGTCAGACCAACATTTGACCCATTGTGTCTTAATCTCACCGTAGGGTATACATATATCAAAGAACATCCTCTCCCTCCTATAAATTGGAGCAGGACACCCACGAGGAAAAGGTTTATGAGGATCGTTTTTCAACACGGAAATGGTAAGTGCACTGCTACGGTAAACAGTTGACTCTGATATTAAACAGAGCTCATACAACACTGAACATTTATAAAAATTCCCAGAGTTGTGAGTTTTTTTTTCAGCTGTTTGATTCATGAAAATGAATGTTTGGATACTACCATTTAAATACCCCAGGTCATAGCCAAAGCTATTTCAGTTTTGATTGTAACCTAATCAAGAACAGCAATGTGTTTACAGTGCAGCAAGAGAGACACAAACCTGCATGCATGAAATTCTCATCTGCTTTATTTATCCACATCGAACTTCAGCCATTATCTGCAAATGCACAGAAAACATCCATACCAAGTAAAATGTTGTTCACCTTTTTTAATCTGAATTGACAGTGGATGGTGAGTAATGCTACTGACATCTTATTTACAGCAATAACCAGCTTTCCAAATTCCACAGCCATATGAACAGGGTACACTGGCTCTTACATCTTTTGTGTCTGAAAAGGGTAGCAAAAGAGCTACAGATTGCTTGGTTTTCTGCAAAACAGATATAGAGTATGCTATTATCTGTCCTATATTGTATTGGTGTTTCTTTGTGGTTGTTGTTTGTTTTATTTTTGAAGAAACATACAACTCACTTCAGGCTATTTACAACACACTGCTTAGGAATCCAGCAGCTTGTTTGCTACAGCATTAGAAAATTTAATCTCAAAGGACTTGGAGGTTTGACTTAGAACAGAAAACAAAAGTACAACTAGCTATCCAGTGCTGAATTGAGGACTAGATCTAATTTGCAGCAGCACTGATCTGGAACATTTTTAAAGGTTTCCCTGAGTACAGCTTAATAAGACAAAAGACTATAGTGGGTGGAGAAGTAATGATAAATGTAGGTTGCTCTGAAAGTAATGCCTCCTATTTATTTCCATGGAAACTACAGAAGTTACAAAGAGTATAAAGACGCTATTTGATAAATCAAATTCTCAGCTACAAAACATAGTTTTTAAACATATGTGCCACTGTTAGCTATGCATTTTGGCCAGCGATGAACACGAGCCTGCATCCCATCCTCATAAAAATCTGTACCAGAGGAGGTGACTCACTGTCCCCGTCACCACTGCTGGAGTGCACCATCCACTGCCTCATGGTGCACACATCCACTGTTTGATCTCCATAAACATTCAGCAAGTGTCAATGGATGGCAGTGGGTGCCATTTTTTTCCACATGGATGAATTCAATGACACACCTTTGCTTCATCTTCGCTCCTGTGTCAGACATTGTGTCAGACTAGCCCTCTGCTGCCTTCTGTAGCACAGCAACAAAATGTAATGGAATATTGGTGGGAAGGTTCAATGTCTACTGCCATACCACCAACATCCGCCTCTGCTGGTGTGGGGCAATATAATAAGACAGAAGGTCTTACTTCTGGAGCAACTCTCCCACATTAAAGAAAGAAATTAATTGTGTCACAAGTAATTTGATGTCAAAACAGTTAATATACTGGACTAAATCTATAGAAAATAGTGACAGTACCTAGAGTGACTAAACTCCATTTGTAATATCTGAGTGTGAGGGCAGAAAAGTCTATGAAAACAGAAATCTTACTTGGCCCACCAGGCTGAGACCTATAGATAACAGATTTACGGACGTTGCTTGGAACAAAAAGTCATAGAATGTAGCAAGGAAAAAGCAGTATATGACTTGGCCATGAGCAGTGTGCAGATTCTGATTCAAAATATCAGTAATGAACAGCTACTCTGTGATGACCACAATATATGCAATTTCTTAAAGGAATTTAAAAAGTCATATGAATTCTCTGTCATAGTACTCAGTTGCAAAAGTGGACTTATATTTAAATGCAAAAGTTTTAAAGATAAATTAAATCTTTATATGATGAAAAAGAAGGCTACCTAGAAATGTATATTATAGATTCAGGTTATAACATACTAAGGCTTCAAAGAGGAAAATAGGTGATATAACGTACTAGTTTTATTTGAAAACTTTTGCTGAGCTCTTTTGTATGACGCATACTGCGAAAGGAACTATCTTGCTTGGAAGAAAAGGAATCAGTCATGGCAACAATAAATTACGACAAATAACTTGTTGTAAATTAGGGGTGTCCCATGAAAGTTCTCAAAGAATGTGTGCCAGAACATGTGCTACCCAATATAATTAAAAGTCACCTGGAGCTATGAGTGAACAGTGCAATGAAAAATGTTGTTGTTAATAAAGTAATGAACAAAAGATTGAAAAAATTGCTAGTAAATTTCTTGATTTCTTGATAGTGATTGAATAAGTGATAAGAAGAAATTCAATTGATGAAATTGATTATAAGACACATGGGGAAGTACTCTTTCAAAAGTCAAATCAATCTTTCACACCCATAATGGAAAGTGATCTTGAAGCTACTACAAAAAATGGCAGCACAATACTCTTTTGGGCAAAAAGCAACCCAAATATAATACTGATAACAGCAGATGAGAAAATGTGCAATAAACTCACAAGGAACAAGAACAAGGCAGTATTAAAAGAAAAAAAAAAACTGTGTACCTTGCTAAGTAGTGACAGAGTGCTCAGAGACATGCTGTGATGCAACTGATGGAAAGCTGCAGCTTTTCCCCTTCGGATGAGCCCTCCAGATTAAATGCATGGCATTCACATTAAGACCAAAAAAAAAGAAATTCCCCAGACATATCTTCATGGCAGAATCTCTCTGATATCAGTGTAACGTAAATAAAGAGAAGAAGATGAACATCTCAATCACTGAGACATACATTGTTGAAAGATGGGTTGGGATGGTAGGATGGTGGGCAGTTTCTTTGCTCCGAAAGACACTCCGTTACTGAGAGGAAACAGCCTCCTCAGCAGGGTGATAGTATACTTTTTGCTTAAGGCAAAAAGAACCTTCTGAGCAGAAGATTTGGCTTTTCTCCTTGTCTATCTCAAATAAATTTATTAACTGATGCAACCATTCTTCAAAGACCAAGTGAATTATGAATAATTTATTTGTAACTTCATGCAAGCCAGCTGTCAGAGAGCTTAGCAGATGTGGAAGATGAAGAACTGAGAATTCAGTTGCCGGTTAAACCAGCTTCACAGAAATGCTGTTTCCTGATACAGTAAACATGTTCAATTCAGCACCTCATAAAATGTACTGGTCTTCTGTTTTATTAGTCCTCTAATAAAACTTCAGAAATTCTGCCAATTTCATACTCTGCCCACACTCCTAAATATTTAAACACATGTGTCTCCAGATCTGCATTCTCTCTGCTGATGATTGTATTCCCAAAGCCACAACGAAGCCTTAATGCCTAGAGTTCTGTTTGAGCTGGAAGGAACGAAATTCTCCTGTAGTTTTAATAGTTGGGATTCTGTGACCGTGAAGGAAGACAAGAGGATTTTCTTGATTTGTGAATTCTAGTAAGATTTGCTGCTGAAGTGATTCTTTATTTCCTGTCTCCTTATGAGCTTTCAATAACAAAGCTTCTGTTAAACATGACAAGCACTGTAGAAAAATCTAAGTGTGGTCTCTAAACTGACAGTGGTTTCTCAAACACAGATCTCATGCATTAGTTAATATAGCGGATGTACTGTGAGATTAATTCAGACATCTCAAAAGTCAGCAATTGCTCTGCCTTCCAAATCCAAGTGACCATTTTGGATTTTGTTCATTGCTGAAGAATAGAGAGCATCCTATTCCTGCAGTGTATGTCCGTATCTCATTATTCTGTGTTGTGGAAAAAACTGTCCATGGGGAGACCCAGCCCTCCATGCAGACAGGCAGTCTGTGCTATTACACTGGAAGTAGGATAGCAGTGGTACTAAAGAACATAAGAAGACATTTCAAAACAGAAATCCTAATCTGCATGTTTACATGCAGATAAATCCTCGCAACAAAAAAGATGCCTTTTGAACTGGCTGGAACATTCCAGATCAATACTTTTCAATCCATTCATTTGCCCCTCTCTCATTTAAAGGATTTGATACCTGCTCAGAGTGAAGATATTTTGCTCCTACATTCTGTATAAACAGCTGGTACCTGCCAGATACTCTTGGCAAGTCCAATGGGAGCTCATTAATTAGGTGAGCTACTCTTCTGACATGGAATTATGCAAAATGTACAACAGCTGATGAGGCTGCACTACTTCTGATATAAAACCAATACAGACTCTCTAGCTGATCTTAGAAGCGTTTGGGCATTGCAGGTGACAAATTCAAAGGAACCAGGATTTTACACAGAACTGCAGCACAAATGTTAACTTGGCCTAAATGTACTTATTTTAGGATTTGGCCCTCAGTGGTCTCAGTTGTTGAATGCAGTGAAGCTTGAGGCTGCAAAATCTACCATCTCTTTTATGAAATAGTACATGAGAGACAACTTTCAGATCATCAATATGACCGAGTAAATAAACTATAAAGAAAAGCTGCAGGGGGGTGAGGAGAAAGGCTCTAGGTAATATACCATGCTGAATGCTATATTTACATATATATATAAAATTTAAGACTTCCAAAAACCATGCAGTTCTCAAAGGCTAAGCGGCTGATCTTTCACTGCTTTTCTGGAAATAAGATAATATACAACATAATTGTATTTCTAAAGGAAAAAGCACCAATGCTGCTAAGAGTCTGAAGCCGTACATCTGCATTTCCCATCACTTCTGCCAGTAATTGGCATTGAGACTATAGGTCTACCCAGGAGTATAACATGAAGTGAAACTAATAGCAAAGGAATTTCCTGGTCTTCTGTTGCCTGCAGGTACAAATGAAATAGGATTATAAATTTCTAAATTCAAGTACAGCATTAGTCAAAATACTCGGTATTCTAAGTAGTGCTGAGGATGCAGTGGTAGCCAAGCTTAATATATATATGTGCAAAACAGGCAATTCGGCAACAATTATTTCAGGCACTGATAAAGTCTAACGCTACCAAGGACTCCAACACCAAACAGAAATTTTTAGTAGCATGTCCTGTCTGGATCACATCCTAAAGAAAGGTGCAGTCAGGGTATTCTGCTGAAGTTCTTAAGGAAATGCTCCTCTGCCTCCTAACAGAAATGTTTCCATCTGAATCTTTCAAACTGGAGGCTTTGCTGGTGGAAACAATGTGACTAATACCAATGGCAGAACTCTGTGATCAGAACTCTGTACACAGAGTTCTGCAGTACTATTGGCAAGCATCCAGGGAGCTCAGACAGACCCAGATTTGAGGCAGAACATATAGAACAATCAAGAAAGAAAATATTTGAGCCCACGCTTCCTTGCTTTAGAAGTTTTTCTCCAGAGAAAGAGGGAACTTTCTTCAAAGCAACTAAAATTCACTGAAGATAAGCCAAAGACAACAAGCCTATTATGCAGTCTGTATAAACACTGTATTGAAGTAGACTGCTTAGAAAGCAAAATCAACAAGCTCTCAAAGAATATCTCCTAATACCCACGAGGCTTAAATTCTTTGTTCCACTAAGAAAGTAAGGTGAGACCAGTTCCTCTTCTCTGCAAGTCTGCACTGTTCCATCTACAACTCTCCAAGCTGTGGTATTTGCATGAACCAGAAGGTCACAGAGGACATTGGGCCTGGGCACGGCAGGAAGCTCATACAGCTGAAGGCAGCAAGTGGAGAACCAAGGTTTGATATTTGAGATTAGTACAGCCTGGAGGATATTCCTGTGTTACAGTGAGTGTCAGAAAGATCGTCCACCAATCACTGAGTCCAATCACCTCTAACATGGGGATACTGGAGAAGTGACACAAGAATTTGCCAGATTGTCTTTAAGCAGAGGAATCTCATCGTGGAAAGATCAGACAAGGGAGAAAGCAATTGCTTTCACACTACTGTATTCTGCTACTGAAAGTTCAGCTTTCCAAACTGTAATAAATTTAAGGCTACTTCTCCAAGTTTTATCTTCTGTTTAAGACACAGTGTCACAGACTTCAATCCTATAAAAGTAAACACATGCTAAATAACTGTCCCTTCTACATACATGTAGCACTCCGCAGTTATTCTTTCTTGGCTTTTCCTTTGAGGAGAAATTATTGCTTAATTGTTGCTTGTTCATGAGCATCTTAACAGAAGTACTGTTAAAAACTTCATACTTTCTGCTTCATTCTTTAGTTCATATTCCTTGAGATGACACATGCCACACCGCCATGTTCAGACCACACAACAGATCTCATATTGATGCTAAAATAAAGCTTGGGCTATTGAGAACTTTACCATAAATGCCTGGCCACAACGCTCCTGTGCCACAAGTGACAGAAGAGTGATGTTGTGATCAGAGGGATCACAACTTCTCCAGAAGTCCTTGTACTTTCCTGTCTTAACACCTGGCCAGCTAACACTGACATTTAGCTAGTTCTTGACAAAGAAAGTTGGACTTACGAAAGCAGTGGCTGACTGAAATTGCTGATTCCTCCTGGGAATAGAGACTTTCAGCTGTGGTGAAAATGTGTTGAAATAAAGTATTGATGATGGGGATACTGAAAAGGTCATTCTCACTGCTTGAGAACTGTCTGTGTGTCTACCTTGGTGAAATTAATTCAATTCTTTCCCTTTGGGACTGATGCAGCCCACCAATGTGAGTTTAAACAGTAAGATGGCAAAGCTTACACTGAGCACTGAATATTTAGGCATTCACAGCCACAAGGTAGAAAGACTCCCAATTTTGCTCTAAGTAGTCCATGGCAAAACAGACTGGTTTGTTCTCTTATTTAAGAAAAGCAGCTTTTAAAAGAGGAAGAACTTTTCATACTAAGAAATCCATGTGTGAAAATAGCTGTGTATTAACCTGCTGTTCTCTCCAGCATTGTTCATAAACAAAGAAAAACTTCCCATCTGCTTGTCCCTGTCGATCTTTCATCTCCTATACCCCGTATCTTGCCCCATCTCCAAGTCCACTGCACTTCCCATTTTATAAGGTTTTTCCTCAAATTGCAGATCTCTAAGAGGAGTTAGTCTCCACACAGGAGAAGTACCCCAGTATTGACCAGGGTGTGGGTAAGGGTGCCAGGGTCACAAAAACATCCTTTGTAGCAGGAAGTGTCTCCATCATATGCTATTTCAGTGTACAAGGAGTGAAGCAGGAGAACTGAGGTCTGGATTAGCGCTCATTTCTGTCTCAGAATCTGACATACAAACAGATTACCCTGGAATGATAGATTATAATGCATGCTATCAGCCCATGGGAAATCACTAATGCATAGAAGCAGATGTAGGGCCCATGAGACTGTTCTAAGCACTGTGCCTGAATATATATTATCTTAACAAGTCATAGAAATAACCACTAATTCTACACCTAGTGTTAGGAATATTCTTTTTTTTCTTTTTTTTCCCTTTGGCTTACAGTGCTTGTTTTGACTACGTTTTCTTTGGGTCAAGGTTTAACTGTCATTGATACAGTACCTATAACAACATTTGTCCACAATAGCTGGAGATACCAGACACCACTGTAATGCAAGTCATAACACCCCACCCTTCTTAGACACTGACCTTCACAGGATTCTCCACTTGGTGAAAACATCCCATTGTCATGGTAGCCATCCCTGCACTCACAGTGGTACCACCCTGGCAGATTGATGCAATTAGCACGGCTGTCACACTGCACAAAGCCATCGGAGCATTCATCAATGTCTGGTTCAAAAGAAAAACAGGAAAGAAGAAAATTCACACAGAGGAAATTGCTATATTCATCTGATGCAAGAACAGCTTCTTTGGTGTTTCATGGAAGTATTCTGATGATAGCTACTTCAATTTCTAGTTATTTGTTACAGCATTGTGAATCATTCCCACAGAAGATCTTGGCTAATAAAGTTGGCTAGCTAGCTGGAGTTCTGCTAATCCCAATTTAATGTTTATATATTAGCAACTCATTTCATCACAGTATATGCTCAGTAATACATCATTTGTGTAAACTGTCCACAGTATGAAGAAAGGAAGATAAGAAGAACCCTTTTGCTGAGTACAAGCTGCCTGATAAAACTTATTTCCGGCACCATATCAAAACATTAAATCTTTATTGCCATCCTTGCTCATGTTCCCAGTGTCACTACTGTTAAGTCAGCAGGACTTCCCACTAGCTTAAACCAGCACTGCTGACACTCAGCATTGTTGACTGCAGTCTCTCACTGTCACAGAAAGCAGCTGGGATTCCAAACCAAGGCTTAGATCTTGAAGGTGAAACACAACACTTTCTCCTCCACCCAGTAACTCCTTTGGGATGCTCATTTCTTAAAGAAAAACTTATACTGATTAAACTTTACGGTAACAACCCACAGTGGAATGGATGAACACACTTGCAAAATCCAAAATCCACTTGCAAAGTCCAAAATCCACCATAGGCTGGCATCCTTCAGACACCTGAATTCACATATTTAGTAAAGCAGAGAACTTTGTCAGATGTTCATTTCTAACATCTTCAGTTAAGCAGTAAGTCATATTAAGGAACAGATCTCAGAATTAATTAACAATTAGGGAATTTCAGGAGTATTTAATCAAACAGGCATAAAAAATGTGACCTTCATTATCAGATTTAACATACTATCACTGTGTTTTATGCAAAATCTACTTGAATAGCAAGTTGACTGAGAGGTGCCTATAAAACAGACACAGAGGGAGACAAAACACACACACACTTCCTTCAGAAACAAGAAGTTCCATGCATTTGAGTATTGAAGAAACCTTAAATATACTCACCATGCTGGCCAAGCGAAGATTCAGCCAGGAATCTTTAAAACTGAGAACTAAGATGACAATTTGAGTTTAGACTCAAACTCTTAAGAGTACCTCAGCAGTTGACCTAGTGTCATCTGGGATGAAACTACAGAGGAGAAATGTAATGTGACCGATGAGATACAGGTAAATGTGCCAAAATGCTGCTCACAGTTCCTCTTAGCTTGCACTTATGGCATCTGTTACTTTAAAAATATAAAGTATAAAATGGATGAGAAAAACTAATCATGAGCTTCAATAAGGGCTCAAATCTCTTTTTAAGAATACAACTGTACGTGACAAAGATATACTCACTCTACTCTCCTATGAAATCTATCTAAAAATACAGGTGTTTTTTGTTGTTGTTGTTTGTTTCATTGTTTGCTTTTTTTAAAGGCTTGTCCAAAACACTTCATGACACATCTGAAAGAAAGGAAGTTGTTGAGTATTGTGGGGGATGCCTACATAATGTAAGGAATTGTTCAGACATCCACCTTCTTGGTGAGATACATTTTTACTACATATGCCAGGAAAATAGGCATGATGTGCTGTGGGTATTTTATTCACATGCTAAATAATCTCTGACACAGTTTTTCACATTGAAAGGCCAGGACAGTCATCTCCTTGAAGCAACCTCACAGCCATAACGTGAACGTGTTGATTTTTAAAGCTCTGTAGTTACTCGAGGAAATTCCATTAGGAATTTCTGTTATTGCATCAGCCTGATTTTCTGTCACCTTCCTTTCTGACCAGATGCCCCTTGTGTACCTCACCAGTATTTATGAGAATGAAAATGACCAGCACCTCTACTGGAATATTGCACTAGGCACATATTTTTGCTTCTATGTGTACCACAAATTAAATCCTAATCTCTATTGGTTTAAAACACAAGATTTTCAACTCCACTGTGGAGTGCAGGATAATCATGTAAGTAGTCCTGCTGCAGGACTGAGCAATACCAAATCCTTGCAACCTTTAGCTGTTCTGGGTGTCTCTCCCTAGCTCAGTATAAGTTCTAGCCTTTTTCTTGTGAGCAACCACGGCCAGTGGGACTTCAAGAGGGTTAGAGAGATTAGAGGGAGATCAGTGGAAATTATGTTGCTGTAGTGAGAAGATGTTGGTTTGCAGTTTGTGCTTTATCCTCTTGTATTCACTCACATGCCCACAAATGGCTTAAGAGAAGGGAAGGGAAGGGAAGGGAAGGGAAGGGAAGGGAAGGGAAGGGAAGGGAAGGGAAGGGAAGGGAAGGGAAGGGAAGGGAAGGGAAGGGAAGGGATTTCTTTCTAGAAGATCACTTACTTATACTGGGGAATACACAGTCTGGGAGGAACTTGCCCAGGAGGACAGACTGTAAGTTAACCTAAAGGTCTGGGATCGTCTGCTTAGCACAATATAACTTGCTGAGGGTGGTCCAAGCCACAGACCCCAGAGAATCAATGAAGCACATGACTGCTTTTTAATGTTATTCAATAACATACATTAAGACACTGGACAGCATGTGTCTTCCTCTGCCTCCAGTCTTCCTCTGAAAAGTGGAATTTATTGGTAGTGAGGTGGAGGATAGGGTGTTATTCAGAGTACAGTAACAGATATGAATTTAAGAAAAGCTATGTTCCTTTCTTCAGAACAATTTATTTCTGAATCTCTACATTTTATAATTGTGAGCACAGTATAACAGGCACAGAGTGAACATATTCTGCTCTTCCTGCTTGCTGATTATTCAGAAAAATGAGCCTTGAATGTCATGCCAGTACTGGTAAACTGACAAGAAAGGTAGCTTTTCTGTATTTATTTGTGAACTAGCTGACAAACTCATATCACAAGAAATATTACTTGAGATGAAATGCTTTTACAGATGCCAATAAACAAAGAAATATACTCTTCTAGTTTTGTTACAGCTGCATGCAAAGTGGAGTGGAGTTATGTGGGAATGCCTACCATAAATAGCATCAGTGGAAGCACATTGTCAGTCTTTAAGAAACATCAGATTGTTCTCAGTTTGTTTGTCTAAACCATTCAATCAGAACCATTTCTCTACCAGTAGTGAATAATTCACTATTCCTTACATGGTATCACAGCAAACAGTCAATCAAAAACAATTTCACTACTAAATTGTTGGGAAAATATGGCACGTATCTTAGGTTTCAGAACATAGAGGTTCCTCGCACACAAAATGTCATGCTAAATATCCCAACTTACATTCTTTAGTTTAGCAATAGTTCTAGCAGAGACTTTCTCTGTAATGGGACAAAACTCAGGTAAAGTCACAACTGTATTAAACAATTAATTGCAGCAGAAAGTTATTTTGCAGAGCCAAAGCACTGATTTCATGGAAAATTTTCTTGACATTTGGATAAAAGGATTTCTATATTCAAATGGGCATAGCATAGCTCAGGAAGTGCTGTAGAAGTATCTACAACTGAAATGATCTTATTAGTATGGAAAAAGCAGCCAGAAATGATTTTTTTTCTGTCCTCTGATGAAACATTCTCTGATGAATCATCTTGCAGCTGCTCAGTCAGAGGCGTGAGCTGACAACAGAACAAAAACTGATTGAAGTTTTGCTTGGCCAGTGGCTATGGTATATCAGTGGGCTATATGGAACACTAACCACACTAATGAAGTTCTGTTTGATGCTGTACTAGAAAGGCATAAAAACGAAACACTGCTCTATTGAAGGAAGTTACTGAAAGGGCTTTCTATTTTCACGTCTGAAAAAACCTAAGATTTTTAAGTGCAAAAGAGGAGGTATGTGCTTTTTAGACTGACAAAAGTCTTCTGCAGTTGCAAGTTCTCTTCTTCAGCTAGCTATAAGAAGTTGGGCTGGGGGGGGGGGGGATTAGAAAGGAAAGGAGGGGTGAAGAAGGAAAACTATCTCCATCCAGGAGGTAAAAGAGACATTTGTCCTCATTTGTCTTATGTTCCAGAGCAAATGGTCTAATCCCAGCCCTTTCATGGAATGTATGGAACAACTCCCACTGTCACAGAGGCAGTATTTTCTCTATTTTTCAAATAAACAGCACAATTGCACATGAAAAATCTGCCACCCCACTCATATGAGGAACAGGTTTGTAACAGAAAGCAGCACCAAGCTGGTTTGTGGATGGAACCTTTTTGCCAGGTGGGAGGGCAGCTGTGCAGCAGCACCTGCTGTGCTGTCTTCCCACTCCAGGGCACTGCATGGCAGGAGATTTATGGTTCCAGTTCTTGAAGCACTGTCTTGAGAGCACAGATGTGTGATTCATAGAACACCAGGAACATGAGGACCCTTCTCTACCTGATGTAACTCATGAGTGCACTCAAAGCAATACCATGCACACCACACTGCCACCAAACAGGGTAATTTGTTATCGCACACTTATGTTGCACAGGATTTGGTTTTCGAAGATTCTGTTTTTCTCCTGTACATTTTTCTTAAGCTTAAATCAGTCTTTCCATATTTTGCTACCCGTTTTTCAAGTGGAAAAAAACTCTCTTGCACCTTTTTGCAAACTAAATACTCACTTTAATACAATAGATACAGTGACACATTCTGAAAGTAACTACACTTAGTTCCCCTGAACATGAAAAAATGCTCTTCCAAATCACATTCTTTATACTTCATAATCACTCATTTCCTGAACTGTAGCATCAGTTTCAGCTATTACACCCTTGCTCTTGGGGAGACTGAGAAAACCCTGCTCCCTGAAGAGCAAAATAAGATCATTAGCAAATTATTCACTGGTATAGTAGGAAAAAAAGGAAAGCTAACAGTCTGATGAATATTATTAGAGAATTTCTTTATAATAAGAGCTTTTGAAGATGGAAAGTGGTATAAAATTGCCAATTTGAAAGCTAGCAGTACTCTTTCATCCAGCAATCGCACCAAGCTCTCTAATGTGGCCAAGCTGCACTCAACAAAGAGCCATGGTGTGGTGGGAGATGGCGTATGGCTATACCATTTTACATTACTCATTTCAAGACTGAAATATTAATCACCAAATCCTCCTCTCAGAAAAGCCTACATGCCACCATCAAGCACTACGTTAGAGAGACAGAGCAGTTTAGTCTAAAAATCCTTTCTTTCACAAACTGCTTTATCCAGATCAGTACAAACAAAAGGTCCAGCAGCCTTCTGCCATTAAGAAGGAAACATCATGTATTCAAAGTTGTGGATATTTAGAATTTAGTTTTCTATCTATCATGGAAGTTCTTCTGGGACAGTACACACATGGCACTCAGCTAAGACTGCCAATTAATAGACTCTCAGTTGCAGTAATCTCTCCCAGTGCTAATTGGGTTATTATCACTGGATATATTTATTAGGATTAATGAGCAGCCAGCAACTTCTGTAACACTCAGTCACTACAGTCTTAGGCTAAACTTGAGATCTCATTTCAAAGGCAACAGCTTTTCCATACTAATAACCTCCAGAGCCACCTGCATCCCAGTCCCACAAATAAAATGCATATACATTGAAAGAAGAATCCTGTCAGAAACACATTACCAAAGAATTTGCTTAGGCTACTAATAAGACGTTGAAAAAGATAAGTCCTCAGTGTATTTTTTCCTGGGTACATGTGGATGAGTCAGACTCTGATATGCTTGTGCATTTGTCAATGCATTTTCAAGGATGTTATGTCTGACTTTAGTACAAAAGAACATGCCCCAGCTATTCAAACTCATGCTCAGATAACAGAATGCCCAGTAGGATTAAGATGTCTGGGTTATCTGATCTTAGTAAATATGCATGCAAGGGGGAAAAGGCCTTACTGAGTAGGACAAAATAAAAGTTCACTGTGCTGCATAATGTATCTGCTGTCAAAACTCAGCAGCTTTGAGAAGGATTCATTATCTCTACAGTAAGTTCTAGAGTCCCATATTGAAAAAGAGATAAGCGTTTGTGTTGGTTTTCATGTTATAGCATATTTCTAAAGTGAAGATAGTTGGGAAGACTCTGTTGTTTAATCAGACCTCTGAGCTGAGATCTTATGGAGAAAACAGATCCCAGTGGAGAACTGTAACAGCTTAAAACTAGTTCAATATACCAGAGCTATCTTCTCTTGTTAAAATATCAGCTTTGGGGATTTCCATCCTACTACATTCCCATATATTGCATGCATATACATATTATATGGACGAATATTTATTTTTTTTTAACAAAAGCAAGAATACAGAATCTTATGCTGCTGTAATAGTCCAGAAAGATATCAGTTACACCATAATCCAAAGTTATTAACAATGCCTTTTAAATATGTTTTGTAAAGTCTGACCATCATCTTTCTTCTAACACTGCTGCTGATTCCCAAAGGAGTTCTTTCTTCCTTCATTAATGGATGTTCTAGAGCCTGCCTGTCCTTGCAATCTTGCTTTGATTTTTTTAGCTTCCAGTAAATCTTAAAATCTATGTTATAGTATCTTGAGTACTAGTATATGCTTTGTATTGTATGAACCCTTACATCAGAGTTCCCATTAAACTATGGAAAGCTCATAGCATGGAGTTACCCACAATTTTAACCTCAGAATACCATAATTCCACTAGTAAAGGGACTTGATACAGCATTAGAAACATCAGTTACGATGTACGGTATGTATGTATGGTGAAGCCTACAGAGAACTGTGCAGACCCTGGACTTTTTTCTTCCTGCTCCTCTGGATAATGAATTAGGATGGTGCAGGGAAAAAGGTATTTTGAATGCCTTTGGAGTTGCCACTCTTATGTCTATGTCTCTACATTGCTCAAACTCTTGCAGAAATTCTGTCTGAGTCACTCTAACACCATACTTTGCCACAGAGGGCAGGAAACTAGAATTGGGTTCTAACCCAATTACCACATTAAAAACTACTCCAACAGGTTGTCAGTGCTGCAGATATTTCTTCCCTACATATTTCTAACTGTTACGATGCATGAAAAAATAACTATAGTTAAAACAGGGTTTTTAAAATGTTTTCTTTTTTTCTTTTTTTTTTTTCTTTTTTTTTTCTTCTTAATTCTCGCAAGAGCATGATTGCATTTTTTAAAGTACCGTGTCCATGGAAAACTAATTTAGTTCCATTAATGAAAAGGAAGCAAAATGTGATTGAGGATGTAATACGGAATTATAGTTCATTAATTCTTCAAGTATGTAATTTTCCAGACTCCTGATCCCCCATTGATTTCTGCACACCCCCATATGTCCTGCTAAATGCCAGCAAAAAGAAATTCAATTGTGTTGTTATTTTATGTGTGGCAGTGGCGGTGCTCCAAAATTAGATGGAAACATTATGAAAGGGAATTTTCCACTGGCTGCTTCACCATGCAGCCCTGTTAACAATTCCTTGTTGTCAAAAATTGATCAATCACAGGCCCCACTGATAACTGAGACTATGACAGTTACTCATTTAACATCCAATATCATCAAAAGATGTGACATTTGTAGCAAATGAAGATGATAATTCAGAACACCTAATTAGCCATGATGAACTAGGTGCATGCATGAATAGTTAAAAAAGAGAATGTATTTTTCTATGAGATTCTGTGAAACCAATTGTGTAATCCCCATTACAAAGTCAGGGTAACTGAGAGGTGTGGGGTTCCTATTCTTAGACATTGATGGTAGTGTGAGGTTGCTTTCACTTTGTCCATAATTCTCACAACAGCTCCTTAACTGTAATAAACACTTCTATTTCCCTGTTTGCCCTTTCTTGAAAAGGTAACTATTTTCTTCAAGACAGAAAAAGCACTTCTGCACCTTGACATACAATGACAAAGCTACTTTAGATGCATACTGATGTTTGGAGGTGCTGCAGCTCTGTTTGCAAATGTTAGGAACTGGACTAACACACTCATGCTACTCCTTAAACATGTTGGTTTCTGGATATCAAAGAGCTAGATTAATTTGTCTCAAGAAAGATCTACCTTAGCCAGATGTTCTCTCTTTCTTAAAGGTGGGAAGTTTCTGCAGGCACTGTGAAGATCTTGAGTTTTCTCAGTCGTAACAGTGAGTTGTAAGAACTCATTCTATATCTTTGAACCAAGGATTCAACCAGCACGTTCACAGCTTTGTTTGGGTTCAGCTCTGGTATGAATTACAGTAATTTTCCAATGATTCAGTTCAGTTCAACACAAAATTTTGGCTAGGGTTTGATCTAACACCCTGACCTGAAACTGGTCTTCTGCTGAGTCTTCTACCCTTTAGAAAGGTTCATAATTTTAAAACATTATTCCTTTCATCTCCTTGCCAGTGACTTGTTAACATGATTCACAGTTCACATACTCATGGCCACTAATTTACATTGCTGCTCATGCAGCATCAAATCAAGTAGAAACTGTACACAACTGCTGAACCACAGCAGAGAAAAAAAGAAAAAAAAGAGCCTTTTCTTTGCTTGGGCTATACACATATCACTGCAATATGTCTGCAGAGATTGCACACTCCCTCATGCTGACAGCAAGAGGAAGGGCTCCACAAGGGTATGGTGCAATGACTGGCACTGTAATAGATTTTAATTCCACTAATAGTTAAACGTCTCGTAATTCATAAAAGAGAGACCCTACAGTGAATTATGAAGGCTATCTCCATTTCCCTTGTATAACAGAAGGACATTCTATTATAATGCTGCCCAGCTGAACTATTCATATTCTATTTATAGATCATTGTATTTTAAGAACCTAATTGAAATTTTAGGTTTCATATTTTGCAAGGAAGGTTCTTTTCTGCAGAAGTAATGGCGAAGTAGTGGATACATTCTGATGTTTTTAATAAAGAACAAAACTGCCTGTCTCCTCAAATTTTTTTTTTGCAGCACTTTCTTTTCCAAGTCTCAATTTTTTAAGCTGCTACAGACTGGATTGTAGTGTTTCAAGAGGCTAAAGAAAATATAAATATAAGTACTCATATTTGGCTCTAGAAGAGAAAAAAGAAACGTCTTTTGTTATTTAAAACTGACAGGGACTCTGAGGCATGAAAGAAATTATCTACACCCAAGAAAGTGTGTCAGGCAAGGAAGATGAAGGAAGAAAAAGATACAGAAGGAAAAAGCAGCAAAGCATCTTAGACTACAAAACAGAACGGGCGAGGTAAGTAGGGTTCATTCCTCAATCCAGAATGTTCACAGAATATGGGCATTTTATTTAATTTCTGTCAAAGAGGTACTCTGTGAATGAATCTAAGCAAAAACGTGAAACAAAAAAAAGCTTTCCAGCCTTCTGAAGTCACCAGCCAATGTCTCACTGTTTGTTTTTGAGCTGATTTTTCATAACCAAGACAAAAATCAGCTGGTAAATGGGACCAGGGTGACTTTCCTTCCTGACACAGCAGTCAAGTAACATACATACAGAACACAAGCTTTCCTGCTAGCTTGCTGCAGATCTCATTTGTTTATTCCCACAGACAACTTTTTAACCTTTTTTTTTCCTGCAATTTAATGAGCTAGCAATTTTAGAATATGTCCTTTTTGAAAGCCAAAAAAAAAATTATATTCTCCAGTTCTATGAATTGGCTGCACTCCCTCTGTAAAAATACAATGAGAAAAAAAAAAGCCCGTTTTCTCTCAGCTGTTGACATACTGGTGTAAAGGAGCAGAAATGAGATGACCTATGTCTTATCCAGACATCTGCCACTGCCTTTTTATGCAAGCTTTGTCACCTATTCAACTTTCCCCACGTGTCTTGACTTCCACATCTGTAAAATGGGGAGAAAGCACTTGTACCAGCTCTCTGCTTTTTCTTGTACAGGGAATGATATTTGGGGAACAGCCCTGCACTGAGGAGAGAGCTATAGTAGAGAGCAACTTGTTTATGAATATGAAGATTCAGCTTTTATTAGCACACAGCTGAAATTTGATGGATTAATTATAATAACAATTCAGCTGACATTCATTAATCCTTTGATAGATCTTTATGAAATATGCCGTATGATTTTTCTTCCTAGTGACAGTACTTTCTCAATCTGAATTTGCTCTTATTCTGTAAATGTTACATGCTCAAGATTCATAAACTCTTTAAGTATAAAATCCTTCAAATCCATTAATTTTTTTTCCATGAGGAAAATAAACGCATGCTGATTTTCTTGGAGAAGAGTCTCAGTAGGAACTCTGTGCAAGTTTTTCTTGCTCTCTCTGAAAATGATCTTTTGAGTTCTTTTGGGTCGAGGGAGGAAGAGGAAACTTTAGCCAGTTTACACTCGTTATATGAATTTATATGCATAAGAGAAATCTCAGACAAGTAAAAGGGGACAGACAGGTGATCACAGCCCAGACAACCTGCATTTGTAACCTATTACCCACCAGGTTATTGCTAAGACCTTGCATTGTGTTTACAGTTTACTGAATTCCCAACTGATAAATATTCCCAACAAATTTGGGATGCTCTTCTCACAGAATGTAATTTGTCTGCGAGTTTTCATCTTGTGTCTGGATCAACTCGGACCCCTTCCTTCAACCTTCACCTCTTCATTTGAGTATGTTTTAGACGGAGAGAGGGACCCTTATTTTGCTTCCTACAAGCCCTGTGAGCAAATGCGATGGCGCATCATGCATCCCGTGTGCTGCTCTCTGCCCTACCTCCACAGGACTTCAGTGTTCGAGAAGATGCCAGCTGAAAGAGAGATACAGTCAGAAGAGAGTTAAAGCCTTTGCCTTTACTTAGTTACTGCCAGTGTATGTTCTTGTCATTCTGCTTTTGCTCAATTAAAAAAAAAGAAAGACTGCAGTGTTTGCCTATTTAGTGCCCAGAGTCCCTTAAGATGTAATATATCAGATGTTTTGCAGTGACCTTGAGTTATATAATCTCAACAGATTTTTCACAAACACATCTAAATAGATTGTATAAATGCATCACACTCGAGATACTTATGAGAGTACAGTCTTTTTTAGAAATCATCCTTATTTTGACTTTTATTAAACCATCGTGTATTCATTACTTCTTAGAGGTAAAAGCATTAGTAACAGCTTGTTTTGTTTTCATGCATTTTGGACTGGGCAGCTATTCACTTAGAATCATAATTAGTTGTGGAGGAGGCAGATGATTTATGAATAAAGCTATGAACATAGTGCATATTACAGTTCCTCCAGCTAAACACTAATAGGATTCCTGCTCACCCAAGGCCTGACTTCAAGAATATATTAAAGCATTTCTAATTCACCAATACATTTCATGGTCCTTGTTTTCCTTAGTCTTGGTCAGAGATACCATGGTCAAACAGTCTTGATCATCAATGGCAACAATGAATCAGTCCAAGTGGACATTTTAGAATAACTCATCATGAACAGTTTTCATTGTTACTGCAGAGAAATAAGTTAGCAAAAGTGGATATGTGCAAAGATGAAAGATCAGGCATACAGCTCATCAAAACAGAACAGGAGTTTATATGTCAAAAGAACTGTATTAATTTGTATCAGCTCAATACAAGGCCCAATTTTGGTGAGATGAAAGCATGAGGAAGAAGATCAGTTAGGAAAAGAGTTATTTTTATCAGGTTTACCTAGAAACCAAAACAGAGGAGTAGTATAAATAAATTGCTTATTTATTTATACTCAACTTCAAATTTGAGTTCTACTATTCTATGATTCTATCAGATAAACAGAACTCTATGGGACTTTCAGTAATACCCATATATCTTCAACCTGTCATCTCAGAACCACCTTCAGCTCCTGCCCAGTCAACTATCGAGGTCACATTTGCCTTTTTTCTTTGTTTTACCAGGTGTATCATATGAACAAAGCTACTGGACAGAATAGGTGTTGTGAATATGATGGCTTCCAACCTCATAAGTTTATGAAAAGCATATGACAGTGTAGGAAAAAAAGATAGAAACTAAAAGTCACTTTGCACTCTGCTCCAGAGCGCCAAATAAGACTTTTCAGAGGCTTTCGAGGAACATCAGATTTGACGGAGTACACACAAGTCTGTGTTACTGAAGGCATTTCTTCTTATTAATCATTAGTCAGAAGTAGATCAATATATTACACTCTAATCAAACAATAAAAAGCAAGCAATATGGAAGTTCATTTTGAGAGAATTACTGTTGGAACAAACAGTTTACGTGAAACTGAAGCAAGAGAAAAGAAAATGGAAGTGCATGAAAGGCAATGAGAATTATCATAGTAACAGTTTTTAGAAGTAGATTTAGCTGTTATACTTAAAGCAGACAAAGAAATTAATGATTCCCCTAATTTGGGCCATCATGTTACGATCTGCTTTTCCTACAGTAAGTGAGCATTTAAAATGGAATAACACAGAGTAAGGTTTAGCATCACTGAACAGACTAGTAATTTGCGTTATCTTGATAAACCAAGGATTGCTCAAAGATCATTATTCTTGTCTCTGCAATAAGTAATTCACATGCAAAAACCATCTTTGAGAAGGCCAAGCCTACACAGCAGACCGCTCATTACCCAGCCTGTGGGAGCTGGATAATGGTTTTAAATAGCAAAGATGCAAGTTACAAAGCAAGATATTTCAGCATCCTCAGCAAAATCATTTCATTATTTTTAGCATCTGCATCCTGTCTCTTTCTGCTGAAATGAAAACTACAGAAAATATTAATTAAACACAGGTGCATGCAGTAATTCAGAATGGTTCTTAATTCAGAGTCAAATCCTGAGAATAGAACATACAGTTAGATATTTGCTGTCACAAGTTTAAGTTAAATCATTTAAACATGATACTGTAAACTTCATGTCTGCAGCTATGTTTCAGCCACGGCCAAAAAGACCACAGCTTCCATAGATCAGGATGTCAGGAGATTTATTAAAACAATCAGGACCACTCACAATAACTCAAGGATGATAAGTAGCAGTGACCACTCAGAGCTAGGGTGTACGTGCCTCTAAGCCAACAATGAGGGGGACACAGCATAACCAGCATCCCTCCTCCATCACCTCATCCCAGTCAGGTGCCTGGGCTGCATGGGGACCTGCCACCACCACCTGACACAGCTGCGGTGCCAACAGCAGTACGTAGCCCAGAAGGCAGCTGGATCTCACCTGCCTGACTCCACAATTTGCCTTCTTTGGGATTTGTTCTGGGTGATTTTTATTATTTTAGGGAGGCTCGCATCAAGGATCAACTTTGAGTAGTTAGTGGACTTCGAAAATTACTTCAGTTGAAATACCAGACTTGAACAACTCTAAGAGGCCTGACTTTTGGAGTATGATGAATTCCCCATTCCCTGTCCACTGGATTCTATTGACATTCTACACTTCAAGTAGGCCCATGTACAAATTGCTTTTAAAAATTTTACCCATGGTAGGTTAACCCAACATTTCTGTATTTCTGCAAGTTGAACTCAGCACCTGAATTTTATTTAAACACTGCTTGCTGAAAGCACCCTGAAAGCTCTCAGTCTCATACCTGGGAGCCTCTCCAAAAAGGAAAGCCTGAATCCTCCAGACAGCAGGACTTAAGCAAGCAAGCAATTTGTCCTGGCAAACAAACAGCTTTCCCTGGCTGGACTGCGAACTCTTTAAAGGCACTCTTTATTACTTGAGATTTTTGCAGAACCTTGCACGCATACACCATGAATCTGAGCCTTTTAGTATTCTCGTTGTAAACCCCAATCCTACTATCAGTAATTAAAATTTTCAATTTAAAAACTAAGCAAAAGGCAGGTTCCTGAGCTATGACAGTTTTTTACTACAGTACTTTCAGAGCTTACAGTTTTTACTAGATTGGGGCCAAGAATTTTTAAGAGTTCTGCCAAAAGTAATTCCAGTTCTTTCAGAATTAGTTCAATGCTCTATGGGCTTCAAATGCCATTTTGTCACAGCTTTAGCTTCAGAGCCTACCTGGCCACAAGCTGATTGAAGTTGTTTTAGCTGAACACCAAGGATCAAGGGCTTAAATAGAAACAATTCTCATAGGATGTTGAAAGTATTATTATACTTCATCATTTTTTTGCAAAATCAACAAAGTTAACAAGTTTCCTGGTTATTTTGGCAGTGCTTTATATTCCAATACATGCAAAACTATTTTCCTATCCACTAGAATGTCAGAACTAAAAGATTTTCACAAGCTTCCTTTGGAAATGAAATAATAATAGCCTTCAAAAATCAGAATCCTCCTACTATCATTGCTGGTGCACATGAACAAATTAATTTGGATTTGCTAAGAAGTGTAACAGTCACACATGCTAATTATTTAGCTTATATAGAAAGCGACACAAAACAAAACAAAAAAAGAGATCTGATCAATAGCAACCATTCCATCTAAGCTGCATTTTATTATTTGAAACTACATGATAAGGACAAAGTCTTGACTTTTTTTTTTTTAGCTACACCAAAGTCTTTTTCCTTCTTCATGAGGTATTCACACCACTTTTTCTATTTTTGTTTGAGCTTTCCACGTGTGAATAAAAGCACAGAGAAGAGCCAAATAATATACTTTCCTAAAATTGGCTATTTCTGATAGGATATCTGATGAAAGGGAGTGAGCTCATGTATCTTATGCTGACCATTTTTTCATAAATTCAGTAATGCATTTAATTACACCACCAGTATTAATATAGGGCTGAGTAAATGTACAGAATGTAAGTTTTGTTTTTTTTTTCTCAGCATGTCCTTTTAAACGTAACAGCTTTGTGTGCCAGTTTATTTCAGCAGTTTGCCATGGCATATTTAATAACAGGTGGATATGATTCCTTTGGTGTCCAAAGAAAGTTTGTTATCAAGAAATGTAAGCCACAGCCAAAGGTCCATAAAGAAGCCATATACTTCCAACCAGCTTGTTGGAAAAACTACATCAAAACACTACTAGTAGTAAAACTCTGCTATTTGATCTCATGCATAATTAAAAAAGGACCAGGGGAATACTCAAAGCACAGAATGAATGTAGGAACTCAAAAGAAAAGCTGACAAACAGTAAAAATGCAGTAATCTTGTATATATGCACATATAGCCAAACAAATTCGCTGTTCATCAAATTAAAAGGGAGTTACAGTACCATCAAGGCAATCTAACAAAATTGTCCTATGCTGGATCCTGAAAAAAAGCAATGTTCAAACACAATTTAAAACAGCATTTAAAAATGCCTACTGAAGAATTCATAATTTTACAATCAAGCGGGAGGGCATTGTAAGGTATTTTGAACAAATTTAACTGGTAGAAATGTTTTGAGATTCCCTGGGTAGTCTCAGCTTTCCACACTGCAGAAGACTGTGCTTTACTAGTTTAACTCATGCTATGCCTTGTAAAACTTGAAAATCTTTTAACAAGTATACAGGACAACAAATGCATCCCCAGTGTTAATGATGCTTAAAGCTGCTTCCTATGGGAAGAGAAGAAAGACGTCTCCAAAGTCTCATTCTGACGTCCTATTACCAGCTAAAACAACAAGAAGTAGTGCTGGATGTTGATGTATCTGCGCATGATTCTTATATCCGTCTTCTTATTCCACTGATCCATTTTCAACAAGGCACAGGCCACAGTTAATCTAAAAGGCTTGCAGGGAAAAATCTAAAGCATTGCAACAGCTCTGTTAGCTGCAAGGCACTTCAGAGTGAATACTTCTCATGAAAACAATGTCTGACTGAAAGTACTAAGTGATGCTCATTCTCATATTATGGAGAGCACAGTGGTTCTTGCTGACACCCCTGAAGAACCATTTGGAAGTAGGAAACTTTATGAAATGCAATGCCCATTACAGCACTTACTTACACAAAGCTTTGCTTCTTTGCAAAAGCTGCATTGTGTTTGGGAATTTGACAGACCTTTTTCATGGTAGCTGACAGGTGAAAAGAATTACAGCTATGCTTGTGAACATGTGCAAACTTCCAGTACTACTCTACCCGAATCAGGAAAGCTGCTTAGTACACTGGGTGAATAGGCATGCCCTAAAGCCACATTTCAATGTCAGGATAATTTCATCAGAAAATTTCTGAACTCTCCCATCAGAAGCAGGCAATTTGCTTCCTACTCACTGTGCCCAGTTTCTGCTTCTGCCTCCCCACCTCTGTTGGGAGGCTCGGAGAGCTGTCAGTCACACTACCAGTAGGCCCAACTCAACTTCCAGTTTGAATCTTTTAGCTTCCATGTCAACAGCCACAGCCAGTTCATCAGCTGTTCACTGGAACCAGTGCCAAAGGGTCTGATCCCTTACTACAAGCTGTTCCCAAATGCAGCTTTGACAGATGAACAGTAGAATAGAGTATGTACCCAACCAACAAGAGCACCAGGAAGCAGGTCAGGTCTTTTGCCAAACAGCCTTGTTAAATATTTAAGGGAACACTCTGGGATACCAGCAATCCCAGCCATTTCAGCTCAGGTTTCATCCTGTTCTTGGTCAATGGTCTGTCCTATAACATTCAAGTCTGGCTCCATAGGCAATAAATGGGAAGGGACATCATCCTCCTCAGGCTTTGAGAAGAACAAAGAGGGAATATATGTTCAGAGCTTGGTTTTGGAAAGGATGTGGAAAGGGATGAGGCACTAAAACAAATTTAATATGAGCCAGCTACGTACCCTTGTGGAAGAACAACAGCACTAGGAACAGCATTACTCTTTTTCATGCTATTGAGACAACACCTGGAGAGCTGGCTGATTGAACACTGGAACTGGTTCCCCAGAGAGGTTATAAAAACTCCAACCTGAAGATACTCAAAATCCAACCAGACAAAGCTGTGAGAAACCCATTCAATTTAACCCTACTTTGAGTGCCTGGATTGGAAATGATCATCTCCAGTGGTCCCTTTCTACCCCATCTTCACTGCAGTTCTGAGAAATGATCTACTAAATCATCTTTTGTAGAAGTACACAGTAAGGACTGGTGATTGTGTTTTTTAGGTTATTGCAGGGTTGTGGATTCAGTCTCCTAATAATTGTTAGATAGGGTTAGCAGCTACTGACAATTTTCATTACACTACATGTTTTAAGTTAAAAATGCCAAAAACCTTTAATAAGCGGTTTTTAAATATGTGTCATAAATAGAAAGAAGTAATATGTGATTTAAAAATAGATCTGGCATCTTTACATCAGTCCCCCTTCCTGCTTGTATGTGATTGCAACTAAAGATGTCTGCCTACAAAAGTTTCTATCACTTTTGGAGATAAAGTGACTGTTCAACAAGGAAAGCTTCCAGCATAAATTGTTTATCGTGTGAATGTCTTGATCACTTCAAGCCTAACAAAAACTACCTTCAGGAAATTCTACCACATTCACTGGGAATGAACATGTGCTGTCTGAAGCTCAGATTTTCCTCTACAGCTATACATTTCTAGCAATGCAATATCAGAAAGAACACAAAATCTTTTCCATTTGTCACTCTGAAGGTATTTCAGACTGTATGTGTTTCAAATCTATGTGTAATTTTATTCTAACACCACTCTTGGACATTAATCCAACTCAGGTGATCAGACTTGTACCCTTGTGAATGAACTCTAACATAATTTATTTCACCAGTAACAACAAATAAGATGTCTGTTGGACTTCCACCAGGACAGAGTGGTCTCTTCTTGCAGAACTGACCAACAAAATTGGTTTGGGATGCCAAACTTTCTCCAAATCATAGCAATAGTATCACTAGCTCGGAGGTATCAGAACCAAAACTAGCATAATAACCTTTTGATAAATATTAAGACTGGGTATTGAGAAAATATAGTATGAGGCTTACAAAGACATTCAGATCTCGTCCAACCCTACTGCCTGCCCTCCTGCAAGTTTCTTGATGAAAGAAAAAGCCATGAAGCCAAGAGCCTTGCTGCCCTGCAAGGGCCTTAGAGCCTAAATATCCAGAAGCTAAATCTAGGTCAGCCTTTGAACTTTCTGTTTTGGGAACAGTGTCCCTGGGTTCTCCTCTAAAGAAGTGAACAGAAATAGGACTTTCAGGGGGTAATTCAGACAATCCAGGAAGATCTCCCATTTGATAGTAGATGCTAATTTTGACTAGAGAAAGAGACTGAAGCAAGGAGGTTTGTAGTCTACCCCCTTCAGGTAGATATAAAAGCTGGAAAAAATGAATCTGGGCCTTGAAATGATTGATGTTATGCTTAGTTGATAACAGCAGGATACTGCAAGGAACAGATGAAGCAAATATTACTAAAACAAAGTAACTTTAATACTTGAGCCTTATCTTAGCAAAATAATAGTTCCAAGCAAAACCACAACACTGTTACATTGGAGTGACCTTGATATCCTGTACCATACTATTTCTAGGCTGTGAAAAAGTGAAAAAATACTTGAAAACTTGCCATTTTGACATTTTTCTAGAAATAGATCAACAGTCAGAATACTGCTTTTCACATAGCACCCCTCTTGTGCACTGTGGCGATATCCTTTCAACTACAGCAGAATGAAAACAATCACATTTCTCACCTCTCAAATGGACCAGATAATACAGAATTCGGATCAGTCTGTGTTTTTCATTAAATTGGACATGTTTACAAGTCAGACAAAAGCAATACTTGCTCAGATGACCTCCTTTCCTTTGCTTGGAAGATTTATTGAAGGCAATATAGAATGGCAACAATAGTCAATCATAGGCAGCAGACTGCCCTTTTATTAGGCATATTGAAGCCAATTAATCTAAGCGAGCTTTCTCCCTTTATCTCCTGAGGGCACATACTGTTAGAATGCATTAAAAATTCTGTAGCAATAAATAAAGGTGCTGAAATTATTCATTTGAACTTTGAGAAATTATTTACAGGCACTTGAGATGCTAAGTATTAACACTGTACATTTTCTGCTGGGCAAACTGCCTGCTGCTGTAATTTGAGTAGATCCAAGACTTAAAAAATAAAGCTCTAAAACAAGGCTTTGTTGTACAACCATCCTCAGGGACAGCAAGGAGAGAAAGGAATGCTTACAAGAGAAAGGAAAAGCAGCAGGAAAACTGAAACCTGCCTTATACTTAGTAAAAAATGCTGAGTTAATGCAGAAATCTCCACTTAAGGTTACAAGTGAACTAGGCATGTTTGCAGCACAGAAATAATCAGTTACTGGGATTTGTTTCTAGATGTTGGGTTATCTGCCATTTACAGGAGATAGTAAAGGCCATTTGAGGTGAAAAGCAAGTCTATAATAATCTTATTAATTATGAAACATCAAAACCCAAGATGTCTTAATACGTGTTCTCATTTTTGCAGTCCATGTGTTTCTAATTAGAACTCCTGTAACGTATTCACTTGGGAGGCATATAGGAAAAGTGAGTAACACTGTAGCAGCAGCTTCTTCTTTCAGGGCATGCACTTAAAACTCTCTTTATTCTTGGATTACCTCCAGCATCCATCTTGGATTTCCTTCACTATAAATTCAATTAAAATCTTACCAGTCTCACAGCTGGGGCCAGTGAAGCCTTGTGGGCAGGCACACACATTGGAAGCAATACAGGCTCCTCCATTCCGGCAACCATCTTTGCAAAATGCTGGAACAGTAAAAGCACAAGAATTAACAAAATTACCCTCAGTATCCACAGAGGTGTTCCCAAATCCCGGCAGACTGAGACAGAGCACAATCCTTGCAGCAGTGAACTCAGTCTGCTTCCTCTGAAGGACAGAGGTCACTAAAGATTGTTTATAGCCCCCTTGCCTCATTAGCCAGATGGACTGACAAGCTACAGGAGATTAGAGTAAATCATCTGATGGCAACAATCTACATATGTACTCCTTCCTATGCACCAGGAAGCAGTGAAGGGCAGCATCTTCTTTACGAATGAACTCTTCTTAGGGTAACACTGTTCTTAGCACCCTAAATAAAAGCATGAGCATAACAGGCACAAATGAACACTGCATCAACTGGCTACCTTCCTCCATCATTCAGAGATTAGATTGGAAGATAATCATTTGCCTCCAGAGATTCTGAAAAACTCAAAAACATTTACCATTTACAATTTTAAGCCAATCCCTGGATTTGTTTGTTGGTACACTGCAATCTGTGAAGCTGCGTTCACATATTTAGGCAATTCAGCATTCTCCAGATATAGTTATGAATATTTAGGCATTTCAGCATTCTCCAGATATAGTTATGCACTGAAGAAACCTCTCTGCAGGCACAAAAATGCAACCGGTTCTGATATACAACACAGCAGCTGTTTAATTGCTCTGATCTGCAATACGGAATGAGCAATTCTCTGCTCACATGAAACAACAGAAAACGAGAGTTGAGTGCACAGTCCAAAGTGTGCAGCTTTGGGGGCAGTGGGCCTAGCCCTGCATCTGTAACCAGCCACGGGATGGGGTCTGAAGCCCCATCTGAGACATGGGTATTAGGAATGTGAGCCTTCCAGGTCTTTGTTCTGAGGCTTCAGCCTCCTGGTGAGACCCCTGTACGGAATGCTGGTGCAAGAGGGCCCAGAGCAGGGATGTCACAGCCCTCAGGGATGAGAAGCACATCCAGCTCTGCCTGAAGGACACCAAAGCTGGGGCTGCAGAGAAGGATGCTTTCCAATTGGGAATACATAGGATCTGAGACTTCTCCTGCACACTCTTTTAATACAAAAGAAGAAAGGAAGGACAAACTTTTCTGCCACAGTGGGACCACATGCCCTCTGAAATGTAACACCTGTACTCAGAGCTCTTGTCCAGGAAACACAAGTGCTACAGGGTTATGCACCTTGTCTTTAACCCAAAGAAATCTCAATTACTTTTTCATGAGCTGACAGACCTTCACCTGTGAGTTCAAAAACCAAGGACACTTCTGAGAAGAACAGCTGTGGTTTGAACCACCTCAGGCTAATGTGGGTTTCCCATTCCCAGAGGAGAGAACTCAGTGTAAAAGGGGTCTGACATCTCTCCCTCTTTCTCTGTGTTTGGCTGGGAATTGACTATGCTGTTTTACAGATGGGTCATTATGTTAGGAATATTTAGAAGAATCATACTGTGGCTCAGGTGAAAAAAAAAATACCATTAAGATCATAAGCAAGCTTAGCAATTAAAGAAATACTGGGTTTGGCCTTATTAACACAGCAGCAGAATGTCTATGTGTTGTTATCAATGCTAACTGAAGCTCCATGGAGTCTGACTCCAAACAGATGAAGTGGGAATTCTTGGTATGCAATTGCTGCAGTTAGACCACTTCTCACACCTGAGCCAGTTCCCTGCAGTTGCACTACTTTTGTTATCAGGTATTTTCTCCATCCCATGTTATGAGTTTGAGGACTCCCAGGGACTTGGGCCCAATAGCATCATCCCTTCGGATGTGAAATACAACAGAAGTTAAAGCAGCACTGTCTCCAGCAAGTCTATGCATCATCCTCAAATCACTTATGAACTCAGTCATATGCAGGGTCCCTGTGTACCTACCTGTGAAGATCTTCTAGTAGGTACAAGACCTAAATGCCTAGCCTAGCATTTTGCCTGTCTTCTTCAAGGTACAACAACATATTTGCACTAGCAAAGCACCTCACTGAGTTCAAGGAATGCTGAATCCCTGGGTTCTCAGCCACTTACCTTTACATATGGTCCCATTTCCAGTGTAACCCAGCTTGCAGACACAGTTGTGCCCACCAACGGTGTTGAAACATAGTGCATTTTCATCACAGTTGTGCTGGTTCGTTACACACTCATCATGCTCTAGAAAATGAAAGAATGGGATGTTCTTGAAGTTTTAAAATATGCAGAAGCTTTTTAATAAGAGAGAAGTAGTAGTTAGTGATAACTTGGCTATGTCAACATGAAACAATGGGGCAACCAGGTTATATGTTTTTAACACATATGTGAGAAATGTGTTGGAGCACAACTCCACTTCCATTAATGGAGAGCTACCATCATTACACTTTTCACATAGGCTACAGGGTTCTCATAAACATCTGTCAAAGAACTGGCTAAAATACTGAAGATCCATATAATAGTTCTACTGCATAATTTATACATGCAGGTTTATCCTGCATGGGATTCATAGGATTTCCTTCAGAAAGATGACCAATGGTGCAAGTCACACACTCCGAGCTGCAAAGAACAGTTTGCAGAAGTCAGGACTTCAAAATGTAATCCTTGTTTTCCTTCACTTCAGTGTGTACTCTACTCACTATTTAGTTGAACTAAATAACTGGGAAACAAAGGACAGGCTGCTCTTCAGAGTGAGGGACAAAAGAAGCATGACCTAAGTGTTTCTGTTGGTGAACATTTTAATGTTTTAGTTTGTGGTTCTTTAAAAAAATGGAAAATGCAATTTCAAAACAAAATGCTTTGAAGTATCTTTTCCAAATGTTACAAGAATTACTTGAGTATATTCAACATGCAGTATCTTAGTCTGTACACATCATGAATGAAATGCTTCCATCTTCTGAAATTATTCCATTTATTTTCCTTAAATCCACAGTATTTACCTAAAAATAAATAATTTCAGTAAAATCAACTGTTTTGGGAACATAAAGCTACATATTTTGAATCAACACACATGAACTAGTCTGCATTTGAGGTTTTCATAGCCACCATTTCATCCAGGTTTTAGCAAATCTTATTAGTGTGGCTTATGGAAGTTCTGGCTACAACACAAGTCTTAAATCTGAAACTAGATGCTCTTTCTTCCCTAGTCTTGGCTATGTCACACTGCTCTGAATCTTCTGCTTTATAATAAAGAACTGAAGTCTGCGCATATCCCACAGGGCTGTCAAGAAAACGAATTTGTTAGCACTTGCAAATCACTATGGAAGTATTCGACTTGCTATTTAATACTGGCCATAAACCACAGGAGTATAAAACTGGCAGAATGGCACATCCCTAATCCATCAGTAGACATAAAGTGTCCTACAGCAAAACAAATACCCATTGTTTAACAGGAGGAAAATCACCGAAATGTAAATAATCAATTTTAAACAATTCACAGTGTTCTTTAGCTGGCTTTATTTTGGTTTAGGGTTTTTCTGCTTATTTTATAGCACCACCCTGATGCCCTTCTTCCAAGCAGGGACTGAGTCCCCACTGGATACAGCCAAGCTGAGGCTGCAGGCCTCTTCCCTGAAGCATGAGAAATAATTACTTTCTTCTCAACATTAATAACTAAAACTGATATTGTTCATAAATGATCCAGCCCCTCAAATCCAGTTAAGATATTTGACTCCAACCTCCCGCTGCGGTGAAATCTCTCATGCTAGCTGAAGTAGTATTTATAATAGATCAGTCATAAAATTAAAGAATGCCACGCTCGTGCAAATGAGTTTAAAAGTATTATCTATGCTCTAATCATATTCTGGCTTTGTTTGTGTTAGTATCATGATATTATTTATATGTGATATGCCATTTAAATATAAAATATACACTTTTCGTTTGTAAAGGTTTTATGTAACATATGAAAGGACAATAGCTATGGAAATGTATGGAAACATTATGCACTCAGCAAAATATCTTGCAAAGACACTGTTCTGGGATCTCAGGAGGGGAGGGGGAGTATGTACAACAAGACATCACACTGGTAAACTCAGTTCAAATCACTGCATTTGGCAAATTAAGTATCATGCTCAATGAGAAACGCCACCATCCACCTCATGCCTTAGGGTTGCAGCGGTGTCCCCAGCATGCATGGCAGCTGTTTCTTGTGGATAAGAGTATATTAGAGAAAAGCAGCTGAGAACGGTCTGACACCAAGAGGAGCAGCTTTATGCCCAGAACAGCTCTGAAATCCCATGAGGGACCCATGCCAAGTGAACTTGCTGATGGTGTTCCAGCACAGCCAGATGTTAACAATATGGGTGACTCCACTTTACAGTACGTGGGCCTTAAGGACCATATGCACAGATGTATGGCCTCTGTAGAAAAAAAGATAACTGTCACCCAGAATGTATCTTCATAACATTTACTCCGTAGGCTAAGAAAACCTAGGGAGTCTTTTAAGATGAACTTTTTAAAAAACAAAATTTAACTGTCTATCAGCTAAGTAACTGAGCCTGAATTCAAAGATAATATTCTTGGTTTCTATCACTTCCTGTGAGAAACTTCAGTGTTTCATATCCTTCTGCAAGAAAGCTCATGGAGGATGTCTGCCTACGGGGCAGGAAGAGGGCCCACCACACAGCCACAGAAGTCTAAGTACAGAAACAGACATTTTAAAATGATAGGAATAAAAAATGTCATCAAAAAAGAATTGGGATGTTTTACCTTTCACCTAGATCAGTTACCCTGCCTCATCTGAGCTTGGGTTCAACAGCACTGTCAAAACCATTTACATGTAGTACTTCATATTCTTTCCATACATCTTCATATTCCCTCCATACATATTGAGGGGCACCACACAGAGCAATCAGTCTGCACTGCATGGCTGGCTTGATACAGACTGATAATAAATGGTTAAAATACAGAAGGGGAAAAGTCCTGCACATAAAGCACCTTACAACATTCACTCCTTCAATGTATTGTATCAATCCAATGTATCTAAAGATAGAAATATTTGATTGACATGAAAAAGTTGATAATTCTTCATTAACTCACATTTAACACTTTGTCTTCTTATTTTGCTGAAATATTCAGAAAGTCATCTTAAACAGAGATGACATGGAATGAGTTCAGCAATCTTAAATATCAATCTAGAAACTGTAGAAGCAGATTGGGCTGTGCACTATAAAGAAGCAAAAAAGCAATCCGTGAAAGCACTGTTTAAGGATAACCATGAATATGACTTCTTCCACTTTTTAAAGTTTGAAAAACAGGATAGAAACATCATTTGCATTGTTTAGAATGTCAGTACTGCCCAAATATATTTCTGATGCTCCAAGAAGCAAAAGTGAGGTAATTCATTTCAAGCAACTTCTTAAGAAATAATGTGGCACACATTTAACAAATATCCATACTTACTTCACTGCACACCATAATGATGATGGGGCCAGGCCAGTGTAAGAGTAGTATAGTGGCAAGGAAATAAAAATGACTTCTGAAGAGATTTTTTAACCATTAACACACCCACATTTGCATAAACTTTCTATAAAACCAAATGCACTAGTCTCAGTGATTACCTCTACGCTATATTATCTAATAGATCTAAAATCCATTTTGCCAGGACTCTCTGCTCAACAGTGTTAACATTAATAAAATCTCTGTTCTGAGAACCAACTGAAGTTTAAAACCCTGTATATATACTGAATAAATTATGTCTAGAATGATCTCTTTCTAGATAAAGAAAGTTTCACCTCCGAAATGTGCTACCACTCTACGCTAAAACAATAGTAAGAATGGGTTGATATGTACATTCATTAAAAAACACAGAATGACCATTATGACACAGATGACTTAAAGGGATACAAAAATTATGTGATAATGTAATTAATTCATGCATTTGGATGTGCAGCAAATCAAGTGTACACACATACATACATGCACAGAAAGTGATGAATTTTATTTTACTTTGCTACCACTCCAGTACAATTCATGTGGTTTCCTGGACAAAAGATGTCACTTCAGAGAAATATGAAGGGTAAAGTACTGCATCCTCAGAAGATGCAGTGCTGGCATAAACTCATACAGATCCACTGAATCCTATGACATATGACAGTGCAATGGCAGATGGGGATCTGTCCTACCATTTTTATTATCTGTGCAGAGATTCTTGCAGAACTTAGTAGAAACTAACATGCTGACCTCTAGGTGGTGTGTCACCCACTTCCTCCTCCTTTTATTTTCAAAGTGCAGAACGACATCAGTCACTATCCTTCCTACTGTACAATTCACAACTAAAAACAAACAGAAAATCTGTAAAGCATTTCCCACTTGCATACTGCAACTTCCCGATACTTGTCCCGCACATCCAAATTCTGCAAACATCTATGCAAAAAAAAATTAACAAATAGAATCCAATCCAACAGTGGGAAAGGAACTGTGACTGAGTTGCATCTCATAGTTGTGGGTGAAGAATATAATGCTGAGAGTTTTCCCAAACCATTCATTACTAGAATTGGAAAATAACCACTTGAGGCATAGAAATTCAAAGAAGTTCTCACGCATATATAAAAAAATACCCTTCTTCATTTATAATCTTGTAACACCATGCAACAGATATCCACTTTTGAGTGAGGAGCTTGTGGATTAAATTAAAATCTTTTAAATAAACAAAATATTTTAAGTATTTTCTCCTCTTGCTATCTCTGAATTCTGGAACTCAAATTACTTTTTGTCACCTGTCTCCTTTGCATTGATTCAGTACAAATCAATAGAAGTGCGGTGATCAGACAATTGGATGTGGCAGTGAAAGTGACAACAGATGCGTCACTTGAATTATCAGCATCCAACACACTTAAATGCCCACTTACAGTTTATCTTAATTACAAGTTCTTTTTCTCATATAATTAATGTACAAGACAAAAATCAGTATTAATTATATAGGCAGTTTGGAAGACATATTCCATTAGGATCATTAGAGAAATGACAGATGGTTAATTTCTTCAAAGACTTCATACTAGACAGTTTAAACTCTAATTAGCAGGGTTACTTGTCTTAGTATATGCATAGTATTTTCAATGAGCATAGCATAAAATTATTAATGATTATGCTAGAATTCCCATATACTTAAGTCACATTTTTTATTGATATTTCTCAACTCTAGTATTTTCCAATTCATTTTTCTATGGGCATTCCCTAATTCAAATGCAAAATGGAACTCAAGCTTTAATCACTCACAGTTGGCATCATATTCTTTATCTTAGTTAACACAGAAGTCATTAATTATTAATTAATGACCACCAGCAGCTGTCCTTTGTTCAAGCTGGGGATATGAAAATCCATGTCTCCCCACAATAGTCAATTCATTGCTAATCTTGTAACTTCATTGATTTTCACCTTCGTCCCCTCCCATATATTCATCCCTCTCCTAGTCTTCATTTTCTTTCTTTAGTGCAGGCATAAACAACTTTTTTTTTGTAATTCTATGTCTAGAATTTTCCTACTTTTTATCTTAATGATGTTGATAATAAAAATAGCTGTAGGATAGCATGTTCTATTTTCAAAGTTTGTTTAGAGGTGATCTTGCTTTCTGAAATGCTTCTTCAGTCTGTAATTATTTAGCCCATTGTTGTTCTTCTGGGAGAACAGCTGGCATCATCTCATCCAGATGTCCACTCCTCTCTTTTATATATGAATGTATTTACTTATTCTATATTCGGTCTTAAGACGACAAAAAAAAAGGGAAATCTAGCAAACTGTGACAAAATCTTAGGAAGAAACTGAGGATAAAGTCAAAATCCAATGATCCTTTTCATATCCATTACAAAAACAATTCCAGGACCGCACTGTGTTTGTACTTTGAATGGGAGCCTATATTATGGACTGTTACTGACTAAGGGTTAAAAGCAGCTGAAAAACACTTGAACAAGAGAAAGTACCCCACTCTCTTTGTATCTCTCTGTGAGGTTAGGCGTGTTTTGCAGAAAACTCCAAAGTGGTTGTGGCATTGAGGAGACCAGAGACAGGTAGGGATTGAGCTGGTACTTTGGTGTTTCACACGTGCAGCTTGAACTATTTTAGTTCAGTGCAGTGAGAGCTGTCTTTGAACAAAGTTGGAATTGTTGGACAGTGGTTTATGTAAAAACAGTTCTATGTGGAGGATCCCAAAACTGATTATCTGATGATTATCTGATTTGAGATTTTGTTCCAAGGACTTCATGGATGGCACACACAGAAAAGGAGACCATAAGAAGCATTTGAAAACAACGATACATAGCCAGCTTAGACCACAGAAGAAATCTGCTTATGATGATGTTGGATGCTTATAGCAATTGAAAGGGTTAGCTAAACTAAACGGTGATGTTGACCTTGTCTTGCACCCTGCTTTGATTGTGTGATTAACTAAGTACCTCTTTAAATACCTTGATATTATCTTTATGCATAATATGTTTCACAAAAAGAGAAATCCTGACACTGAATGTAATAATGAAATCCATCTCAAAACATCTCCTGTTTCCAAACACTTGTGTTTTGAAAACATATTTTAAGAAGATTTTCCATTTTATGTATTATTTCACAGCTCATCTAAGGAAAACTATTTCACACACCAAAGCCTGCAAGGGGCATAGATGTTTTTTCTTACTCTCTTGCTTGGACTTAAAGACTTAATCTTCCTTACAAAACATTATGCAGTTGTTCTTTGTACAAAATATCTTTGGGTTGTTTTTTGTTGTTTTTTTTTTCTTTTGTTTTGTTTTTACTTTGTTTTTTGCTTTGTTTTGTTTTGTTTTGTATTTTGTGTTCTGGGTTATCCTCCTAGACTGAAGAAATGTGAAACTCTCAGCTGTAAGTCCTTTCAAATTGTCCACTAGCGGTAAATCCGATAACATATTTTATGGCTTTAATCAGGGATACAGACTCCAAGACGTAACTTGAGAAGCCCAGCAGGCAGGTTGAATGTTGGCCCATCCCTTCCTTCCTGTAATACCTATTCATCATGTAATCAGTGCCTAGATCTTCTGGAACTCAGGGGGAACAAAGTCATTTTCAGTCCCCACCACAATGGGCAATTTGATGGCTAAAATATATCTTTCCAGGACTAATATTATTCCCTCCATCTTTCCCCATCATGTTTTAACCAGTTATTTAATCCTTTTTAAACCCAGTTAAGTTTCTTCATCTTGTATTATAATAACAAATTCCAGTTTCCAGTATTTTTGCAAAATACTCACACTCTTCTCACAGCAGGTTCTACGGTACAATTAGTCAGTATTGCTTCACATAGCAGTCTGTGAATTTTTACACATTTCAACAAGTTAGGCAAAGGAAATATACTGAAGAATATTTAGTATGACAGCTGAAGTAAAGTAAGCTTTAACTTATCTCCTGCTTCCTCCACGTCTGCCATTTTGTATATTCCTTCTTGAACAGAAAAGTTTAAGGGAAGGATTTTCTAAATAACTTAACATAAGCCTTTCTCGCCTAAAGGAAAATCTGTAACTCTCACTGATTTCAATAGTAAAACTGTAATGTAAATGCAAAATAATTTTGAAAATCCCACCTTAAAAGAATTCAGTCTAGACATAAGGTCTGTGACCTTGTCAGGCGCTTCTTTTTTTCTGTAATTCAAACTGATCTTTTAATATCTTGCCTCTTTTATCACTGACATTTTAAAATAAGGTTTCTGTGTTTTAAAAGATATTTCATGTCTCATTTCACGAGATGTTTCTCCATATGTTCTTTTATTTTTTATTTATTTTATTCTTTCTATGGGTATTATCTTTTCCAAGGTAAATCTTTTCAAATTCCAACTTGTACTGTAAACTAAACATCCTACGTACTTGTAATAAACAGATGCTTTCACAATCTTCTATTATGCTGTCAAAAGTGACAATGATAGCAAATTCTGCATCTGAAGTACACATCCATATTTTATTGCTAGTAGAACTGCCAGACTAGAGCTGTAAGTATCTTACTGCAAATTCCTCAGCCAAAAAAAAATGTTTATTTTACTTCTTACCCTAATGCTAACCCTTTTCATTTACTGTTCCCTTAATTAAAGGCTCCATGTTACACAAGTCTGACACCAGCAACAGACACATTGGACACTTGGCCTCCATGCTACACCTTTCTGTTATACAAATAAAGTATCCCTCAGACTTGCTGCTGAAGCTCATAACTTGCTGTCTGTTCTTGGACTTTGCAAGTAACAATTTGCAGACCATCTACATAACCAGAGGACCCCACAAAACACTGCTGAGCAACACTTTTTTGTCAGCATGGAGATAACAGAAGGATAGATATGCAACGGGACAGCAGAAAGATGTCTAAGGAATCAAGTACCATTCAGAGTTGGACTCATGAACTAAAACTGTAGTCAGAAGACAGTCAGAGACAGGTAGTGCTCCCTTTCCATTCTTTTGGGGATATGAACATGTCCAGAGTTCATTAACTCATTTTTCAGAGGGTTCTTTGGAGATTACAATAACAATTTACACTACTTTTATCATGGACAGTGCTTGTCAGATGAAGAAAATGGAAGGCACTACAGTGCTGGAAGAAATGTTGCTTTTGCTTTGATCCTGATTTCTTCTTCTGTATTAACTTAAGTTACCATGAAATTGGGAAACAAGTGGTTTTCTGTCCTTTTATGCAGCAGAGAGTTCTCAATACATGAGATAGTTCACCTCATTTCCCTGGAGGTGCTGTGACACAGGCTTTCAGATGACTCACTGGATGTCAAACAGGACAGTACTATTTTTGCTAAGACATCTGTAGTGGTTGAGCTCAATGGGGAGTAGGTCTTCCTTCAGTTTTGCTCACCAAGTTGGAGAAAGAGTTCTCAACTTGAAAATAAGGACAAACATATGCTGAAGTGGTGGCAAAGCAGAATGATACTGATTCTTTGATTCCAGGTCATCCCTGATACTCTTTCTAGTGATGGTTCTGATTTTCCCTACGGCAGATGCTCCTCGGAAGTTTATGGAGGTGCACCAAAACAGTATAACAAATATATCCATCACAACCACTGCATCTAAGATGCCTTCCTGGAAAGAAAAGTACTTGGAAATTAATACATACAATAAAGCGAGAGCTGACCAGATATTCCATTTTCTCAATCCTACGTCCTGAGTTGCCAGGATGAGCTCACCCTTGTAATCCTACCTCTTTCACATACCCCTGTTTGAAGAAATTAGAATTTAAGTTGAGATACTTTGTGGAGGACTTCAAAATAACATGAAGCTCAATCCCTGGAAGGTGTACTAAGTAAATAGTACAAAGTACTAAGTAAATAGTACACCTCAGCTACTCCTGGCAGACTGGAGTAACTGTGCAGGTGAAAATCAAACACATGCTCTACTTACTTCTCAAACAATAGAACTATTTCTACATAAGTTAAGTTGAATTCTGCATCCATTTCCACCTTCTAAAGGGCTAGGAAAAAAGTAATCAAGACTTAGTAAATACGTGTACATCCCAAACTTATTAAAAACACAGATGTAAAACTAAAAGGGATTAATCTCGATGAACACCCACTTTTCCAAAAATCAGTCCTCTTATCTTAAAAAGATGTGACCATTCTATGCCCACTTTGAAAAATTTGAAGCCTTTATCTCTTTTTTTCTTTTTTTTTTTTTTTTAACGCACCATCACTGAAAGGTTCTGTAATTTTCCAAACCCTGAACATCAAAGTTAATACTGTGTGACAGCTGCTATGTTCCAAACTCATGACATTTAGTGGTCTGTAACAGGGTAAATGACACAATTACCTCCTGTAATTACTGTTGCTAACAATATATTTTCCCTGATGATTGGTCTATGTGACTCAGAGCTGCTTATCTTTGTCAGTCCAGTCCAAATCTCCATTTCTATGTGACTTGAACATTAACTTAGTAGGTATTTACAAATTAGTTCCAATATCTGCCAAGACAGATATTTGGGATAGTATAAATTCATCATTTATTGCATGGTTAAGCAGTCCACCACTTCAACATTATTTTGCATTAGAAAATAAGCATTTTAATGAAATACTGTTTATCATCTAAATCAAGTAGTCACTTCTATTATTAATATGTTGGAAGGGAAACACGCTGAAACACATAAACAAAAAGAAGGAATAAAATGCAAATAATCATATTAATATTAAAAAAAAAAGCACAACTTTTATTCATGAAGAAAAACATGAGATTGAAATACTAAGATACTTAATTCTCATTGTGTATCCATAGCAATTTTAAAGAATAGCTAGAGAAGACATAGGTGCCTTTTGACTTAAATCAGTATGAGTTAGGACTAATCACATTAGCTGACAGCAAGTGTTTTTTTGAAATATCTTTCAGTTTTAATACATAGAACAGATACAATTCTTTGTTCTGTTTCTCCGCAGTATATACCTCTGAGGATATGTAAAGATTACAGCATGTAGGGTCAGTACAAAACAGATGCAATCTCTGTGAGATGGTTTGGATACTTGTCAAAAAAACAAAGAAAAACTCATACAAAAACCCCAGAAACCTTTTAGGTAGAAGAGTCTCCTATTTTATTGCCAAGCTTGTTGGCAGAGCTTTCAGTTCTCAAGAAAAACATCAAGACTTTCAAATTTTTCACTGATTTGATGGAGAAAATTTTTGGCATCAGAAAGTTGATTAACGTTTCTTGTTTTAACTTTGCTTGTTCAAACTTGAAGATGCCTCAGAACCATGAGTATTTTCAAAAAAAACCCGTAAGTATACAAAATGAAATGAATAAAACAGAGTAGTTCAGTATATTGAGAATGCCTTCAGGAAAAGCCTGAAGCATCTTCTGTGGATACATTATTTTAAATACTCTGCCTCAGTGTATGTATCTTCGCTAGCAAAAGTGAAATTTCATCCAAGTTCTTCAACATTATGTTACACTGGAGCAAAGAGTAAATGATGATGCTCCCTTTTGTATCAACATGACTTATCAAATAAATGATAATGACTTGGCTAATCTTTCTCGGGGCATCCCCTGAGAATGGAGCCCATAGTATTTTCTCAGTAGATACCATTTGATCCTTCTTGTTTACCTATTCTTTCTGACTGCCACAGGGTGGTCCTGTTATTACATCTTTCTTCCTTCCATTTGGGTGAACTGGTAAACAGAAAAGATTCTTTAACTCAAATTAGTTTTAGTTAGAAAAAAAATGAGTAGAAAAAGCATCAGTTTAGCTTTCATGATATGAATTTGTTCAGGAGCAGTCACAGCCTGGATACAAATTTTCACGTGGATCAGAAGTAAAAAGCAAAACTAAAAATACAGGCCTTTCTTTGGGATTACTCAGAGTACAACAGCGCCAGAAGAGTCAATTAAGCAAATAAGCCCAATGTGTTTACCTTGTGTAACAAGACATTTCAGGGTGCATTTCAGCAAAAAATGTGTGCAAATAAGAACTAGCAAGTAAGAAGTTCATGCTGTAGTTGAAAGGTTTGTACCACGCAGTTAAGAAAGCCACTCCTGAAGCATATGGCTGGAATAGAGGACTGTAACCTAAAAGGCTGCATACAAAATCTTTTGGCTGCTAATTTGAAGACACAGTTTTATGTGGCAAAGTAGACAGATCTGTTCTTGTAAGTCAAAAATTACCAGTCTGAAAGACTCACACCAGTGATTACTGATAAAAAATATCCAAGAGACCTAGGCAGGATTTGTAACAGATGATAAATACCCAGTCACAGTGACTTTTTGAATTGACTGACAGTATTAAACACAAGTCAAGGAAGCAATTTGCCATTTAGCACAGAGCTGATCTTGAAAGATTTCAAGAAAAAAATACAAAGGGCACAAGATGTTTCAGGAATCACCGACTATACATATACACGTATATACATGGCTATATTGATTTTGACTGTGGATGTACTGAATGTGTATGACTACAACATAAATAAATAACTTCAATAACTCCACTGCTCCTTTTCAAAAGCTACCCTGCTCCCAGCCCTCACTGGCCTTGGCTAGAGCTCCTGTGAGACCAGGCTAAGCTCTCCTGGCATGAGCCGGTCACCAGCTGACTCAGACACAGTAAATGCAAACCATCCAACTCCCCTCACTTGTGACTCTCTAAATGAGACAGCATCAGATTCCCATCTGCTGAGCCAGAAAGATCTTTGCAACTTCAAAGAAATTGTCTACCTAGTTTCCTTATCTTTGCAGTCTATCTTTCACAGTTTGTGATCACCTATAAAAAAGATGAATAGTTTCTGTAAAAGAATTAATCATCCAATATTGAAGATCACACAGTCATTTATTTGTCAATTGACTGCATTTTCTTTTTTATTGACTCAAATTTTATTCTATCAAAGACCCTTTAAAGTGTGTTGGGTTTTGATCAGCTGAGAAATCAATCCTGCTGTAATTGCTTAGCCAGCTGAACACTTGCTATGAACTAGGTCAGTAACCAAGGAGGAAATGAGACCTAAAGAGTATCCTCTTAAAAGAAAAAAGTCTAGTTCCAAATTAAAACAGCCTCTAAACTAAGTTGTCAATGATAACCTGATCCAATCCAAGTAAAGCCAAAATATTCTTTGTATAAGATAAAGCAGATATATAAAAATGACTTGTGTTGTTATCTAAGTAATGCAGTAGCACAGGAACCAGCTCAGTCTGAATGATTGCTCCTCTATTAGCCTTGTGAATTATCTTACAACTAGAAAGCAGATATTGTACAACATAGGAGAGAATTTGTCCTGAAAGAGGATTGAGAGCCTGAGGATTTTTGTAAGCTGATGTACTGTAAAACAGAATGGAAACTGTAACAAGTAAAGGAAATCAAAGGCAAATAAGCTTTGAGTTGAAAATGCTCGCATACAAGCTGACTTCGAGAGTGTTTATTGCTAACAGCAACCATGACTATATAGCTAGACACCATCGGTGTAGTGGGTTTGGGAATACACCATCTCATAATGCGTGTTTGTTCATGCTACTTTTAATATAACTTGGGGGAGAATCACCAAAATCAGAGATGGAAAAGACAGATGATTCATCTTGACCACATCATTATAAATCCAGATCTCCTCATCATATTTTCTCTGTTGGTTTGCTGACTAAAACATTTCCTTACTCAAGCCACTGAATGCCACTACAGAGATGTTATAATGAGGCACTGTCAGTGTGCTTCATTATTTCTCTATCCCTTGCACCATACTGTACAATTATTTTTCGTCTTTATTTAAGCAGAGTCAAAGAGTTCAGCTGCTGTACAAGCTGGAGAACTTAGGGAAAACGTGAAATGCTGCTGATCTCATCAAAGTGAAGGAAAAAAAACAGCAAAAATCAGTTTTTATTGTCATAATGCCTCATAATACTGTATTTTCAAATAACAAAGTTGGTACACTATATGACTGATCTGAGATCATAGAGATTTTTAAACTTCTTTGCAGCAGTGAAGAGTGCACAGCAGTGTTGAATAAAATTGCATCTTGTAGCCCTATTTAGTCACTTATTAAAATGTGGCCTCATTTACCAATGTACTAAGCACTATCAACTTTTATTATCTCTGCAATGACTTGTGGATTCTTATATGTGTGTAGAAAAGTAGGCCATTTTTATACCATTAATTAACCAAGGATGAGTGTGCAGCTTTAAACACCGAAGCTGGATGACTTAATTCAAGCCTGGATTACATCAGTCCCCTAGTAGATTTCATCCCAGGCAATTACATGAATCTTACAAGAAGGGGTTGCAAATGCTAAAACATAGCCCACATTCCTCATACACAAGCTAGATTTTATTTCCCATTGTAACTAAGGAGAGACATTCACCTTCTCAGAATTCATTTGTGGGAAACGAAATGTACAGTTAGAACAAAAATAACTAAAAATGCATATTTTTAAGTTTCCATACTTCACTCTAACTGAAACTTTTTCCTGAGTATCTGGAAGAAAAGTCTGGGTGGCCCAACAGAGGTTTTTCTGAAGTATCTCTGCCATTAAGCATTGCTTCTGCTGTGCAATATAGGGAAAGATGTGTTTTCCCTCACTGTTTATGTCCCAAACAATTGATGTATTTACAAGTCAAAAATAAATCAATGAAATCTACACGGAATTCCACAGCAGATGCAGCCAACTCCAATTTCTAGATGTCAAGTGGAATCATTTAGCTGAAGGGTATCAGAGTACCAAGGTAATAAAAAAAAATAGTGTCTGCATTCCACTCTGAAAAATAGTTGCATTTGGCAAGAATAGGAGGGGAACAACCAGGCAGCCAGCAAAACCTCTGGTAGCTTTGAATCATAAACAGTATTTGACCTGTGCTTTTCAGCCAAATCTCAGGCTTCTGTTGGGTTTAGCAGTTGAGCATCTGCACTCAGGGAATAACATGGAGACCATTAGCATAGTAAAGACCCTGTCTCTGTTTTCTCATTATCTCTGTTATCCTCAGAAGATTTACACTGAAGGCAAAACATTAATGAAGAAAAGAGAGGACCCAATCTTTCGCTTTATCAACAACAGCAACAACTACCAGACAAACAGATCTGCATATATCCTGGCTGAGAGAATAGTAAAAATTGAGCATTGGTGCATGTAAAGCACTAATGTACAAGACTAATATAGAAACTTCACAAGATGGGCAGAAGATAAACCTCCAAAGGTAACTCCAGTTTCTGCTGAGAATTATATTTTTAATACTTCATGTTCAAAAGCAAAGGAGGAAATTTGGCAGTTCTAAAATAAATCATCTTCCATTTGCTAAAGAACCTTATTAGCTCATCATCCTCTGACACAAAACTAGCATGAAGACAGGACAATTACAGATGTTTCTTAAATAATATGCACTCAAAAACACCATGTGCCAATACTAAGCAAAATACCAAGCCAGCAGGTATCCTCCTTAAGTGGAGACATCACCAGAATAGCCTTTAGAAGTTCTCACTCTCTTCAAAGCAGGTGGGGTCAATTTCTAGGAGTAGCAAGGACTGTCACCCTACTGACCTTAGAAATGGAACACAACTATGTCTGAAAAACATTCATAATGACCTAAAATATTACCTTCCCCTAGAACTTCATTAGATAATCGACTGGCATTAGCTGAAAACCAGGCAGATGTATGGTTTTTGGCTATCTACATGGATGGAACTAAATCTTAGGAAGGAGGGCTTAGGAGGGACACAGATATGAGTACTGTGGACAAACCAAACGTAAAATAAATCATAACAGTGTGGCCAGTGGGAAACATGGAGTGAGGAAACAATAATGGCTGCATGAGGGGAAGAAAGCACAGGGATAAGTGAGATAGCATCACATGCATGAGCACCAATCAGGGTAAATGTGACAATCCCTTGTCTATGTATTAAAACCAGCTGTCTGTTTCGAAAACATCCCATAATATTATTTAAGGGTGTAGTCTGTGGGTCAGCCATAAAAACTAACTGGAACGGTACCGATCACTGATCCACAGTGATACAAGCCTTTCCTCCACCATTTCCCCTTCATTACTGACAGCCCTTAAGAAATAACTAGTTAGAATTATTGTTACCACAATTCCTACTTTCCGTACACTCATCATCATTATGCAGCTAACAGTGGAGTTTACTCCTCAAATCTTCCCCATATGTCAAGTCAATCTCCCCAGACTCTTAATTATTTTAATGCTGTTCTTGGAATTTCTTCCAATTTGCAACAGATTTGTGATTTAATTTGATTTGGAAAATACGCAGAGTTGCCAGTATTCCAATGAGTTAACATTCCAGGTGTTGTTTAATGCTACCACAACGCTTCCTGGCAATTTATGCAGCAGCAATTATCAGACTTCAGTTTACTGAGAGAGGCTACTGGAAAATAAACAAACAAACAAACAAATAAATGCTGGATGCACTGATAGCACTTTAGGAAAAGTGCTGTTGGAAAAATCTCTGAAACATATCAATAAATTAAATATGCAGGGGGGGATGGAGGGAGCAGCTAGTGAGTTCCAGCTGGATAAACCCAGTTAAAGCCCAATAAATCCAACTCGTGTTGTACCACTTTCAGTAGGTCTTGTCATTTAACATCTTAGCCAGACCACAGGTACAGGTTTTACAATCTTCAGGTCTCTGCCCTGAAAACTGCAGAGAGCCCCAATACCTCACTAGCTGGTACCACTGAGCATAAAGCATGGAGCAGCCCATTTGAAGGCACTTCAGATGCTCTGCCTTCTCCATACCTCCCCATCATCGCTATGGGAGCTCCCACCCATAGGTGAGGCCAAGAGCCCGCAGCTGCACCACTTAATCATAGAATCATGGAATTGGTCAGGTTGGAAAATACTTTTAAGATCATCACGTCCAACCACAACCTACCCATACTACCCTATCTCTAACAATCCTCCACTAAATCATGTCCCTGAGCACCACATCCAAACGCTTTTGTAACACATTCAGGGATGGTGACTCAACCACCTCCCTGGGAAGCCTATTCCTGTGCTTAATAACCCTTTCCGTAAAGAAGTTTTTCCTGACATCCAACCTAAACTTACCCTGTTGCAACTTTCACCAGAATCACTTTTCACACTGGTAGGGAAGTAGAAAAAGAAGAGAATAGGTGCCCCATGAGACTGCACAGAAATGGAACCTTACAAATTGTCCTGGGCTTGGAAATCCATTACTTCTCTGGGCAATGGCATACATCTTTCTCTGCCTTACTGTGATCTAAAGAGGATGCTGCACTAATTCCCACAGGATTTTCTGTCTTCTGCTCCATTTTGATGGGTTACTTAGGTGAGTGGTCCCAAGACAGTTTGCTTTATTTAGGAAACTAACGACTTGTGTTGGGACTAAATATGATTAACCATCCCCTGCAGACTGTAAGAACTCCTTACTGTTAGAAACAAAGTGTGAAAAACAGAGAGAGCCCTCATCTCTCATTTCCTATCTTCTCCCTTTTCCAGTTAAAGAAAAAGAAATGGTGCAGGAAAGATTATGTTCCAAGCACCGCTACTCACTGTGGATTACACTGCAACACTGGAGGTGGCAATTTCTGCAACCCTATGTCCAGAAGCAAAACTCTGTGTTTTTTTTTGTTTTTTTTTTTTTCCAGCTAAGAAAACAGCTTCTGCATTTTCATAACCCCAGACAGAGTAAGGATGCCAGCATTACTATCCCAGAAAAATACTAAGGCATTTAAGTTTAATCATATACACCAGTGATGGTGCCACATGCTGCTATGCACATAAACTATCCCAGCAGAGCATTGTGTCATTTTCTGCCTGCCTTCTCCAGTGCAATGGCATAGCAGTTCAGGTCCTGTGAAGCAAAGTGGATGGGGAATGAGACAATATGAGTTCAAGGAAACTGTGGTAGCCAAGGGCATATTTTTTATGCCTTTAATTTGCAGTTTGTGCACCCATTTGGCATATTAGTGCAGCTTAGGACTCATCTTCCCTTCTCATAGCCATGATTGATTTCTGAACATAAAATCAGCCATGAACAAGAGACTTCTGTGTAAATACGGTTGAGACTAACTTGATCTAACCCTGCGAAACTTGCTTCCAAGATGAATACAAATAACAAAATCTGAAATTGATGTCTTCATTACATCCTTTGTTGTGAAAATCATAATGTAACTCAGATCTATTGTAAAACTTGCAATAAAGATGCCATGAAGAAAGAGACTGGAGATGCTCTGGAAACAACAATATGCTGCCTAAATCAGTCCTTTGTGCACAGGGCTCTGACAGAGACGGATGGCACAGATTTCTTTTCAACTGTCTCATGTAGGAGAGAAAACCTTAAATACCACTGATTTTACATCTCTCTTCCATTTCGATCAATGACTGATAAATTACATATGTAAGCATGTGTGCATCAGAGTGGAACAATAAGGCACCACGTTAGTCTGCCAGCAAGCTGTGAGAACACCATTCACATCACAACCTGCCTCATCAAGGCTCAGTCATATCTTTTCAATATCTTCCCGTGCTTCAGCAATCCCGTGTGCACAATGACACATTAATTCTAAGCTAAAAATGTCTTCTTCCTATTTAATAACATTCCCAATAATGTGCTGGCAGATCTTAGGTCCAGCTTCCAGCAAGCCAGATATTTTATGCACAGCTACATTTACACAATTGGGCTTGATTACACAGTATTACAAGGAACTGTGTGATCTGAAATATATTTTAAAAATCAAACATTTAGTAGAGCACACAGAGGCAGTTGTTTGCTCTACTCTTGTTGTTCCTGAACAGGATTAAAAATCTGTCTCCTTCAGCCAGCAAGTTAAACCTGGAATTGTCAGGATGGCAAACAGAGACTTGCCAAAAACTTTAAATTCTGTGGAAGGGAGTTTAGCTGCAAACACTGGAAAAATGTCAAAATGCTTTGGAGTATCTGTACACATGCACTGATACATTTCAACAGAACTATATATTTATGCAACCACATCAACTCAAATCTTTGAGCTCTTTGTAAATGCTTGTAGTACGCTTGTAGTACCAAGGGATCCCTAGGACATGCAGGACTGACTTTGCATATAAGAGACATCTGTGTGAGGTTTCTACAGCATAGTTCTCATGGGTAGCTGACATCAGGCATCCTTATACACCCTTCTATAGCAGCTGATAGCTGATGATATCAAAGCTGACGCTTTCAGGTATTTCAAGGAAAACCGAAAGGAGAAATGCAGATGTTACATCCTACAACACCTTCTGCATGAATTACATAAAACAAAAGCTATTTGATGGTATGAACATAAAGATATTTTGCATATCAGTGTTTGAATAGGTTTTAAAATTCTATTCCTTTTACAGACATCTTTTTCACTTTTCATTTTTGCCAGATGTAAACATCAGAGTTTTGTACCAACATCAACTATCCAGTGCAGCTTCTACAGTAAACCTGACAAATAGAATAAAAAACCCAGAAAAATATTGTTAGGATACTGCATAGTCATAATTTCATAGATATGGTTAAATAGGGCACTTTTCCAAAATTTTGGAAAAATATCTCCTTAATTTGCAAATCTGTCTTTTTGGTCTCTTATGATTGTTTTTCTCCTTACTGTTTGGCTATTCTGCCAGATAAAAAGGTTTGGTTTATGCCCTTAACTTCAGAAACTATCACCAGCATGGCAAAAATGTGAAGCTCTCTAGGTGCCATGAGCTCACAGTGCACAGGGAGGTGTGCTGGACACAGACAATCTGGATTTGAAATCTAGAAGTGGCAAAGTTGCTGCTTTCTGCAGTCATAAAATGCAGTATGAAATTGATGGGCTTACATGGAGCAAATGTGAGTGATGTAGGTTGAGATCCTTAATACTGCCTTGATTTTCTAAACAGAGCCTGTTTGGAAAACACTTTTCTTTCTCTAGTTTCAAGTTAACAGGATTCCAGTAAGGCTCCACTAAAAAATAAAGACAAACAAGGGGAAAAAAAAGAATGAAGCATAATGAGATTTCCTAGTAAACTATTTGCTGCAAGAATAAACACTGCTTATGAAAAGTAGTTATATCCAAACTGAAGCTATTAAACTGTCCATAGGACAGAAAAGTACTACCATTATCATCATAAACTCCTTCCCATTACCATTTTGCATGGATTTATTAACATGTAATGTCCTGTACTCATTGTTTTTATTAAATGGAGCTTTTGATGGTCCTCATAACACAATAAATTTCTTCAGCAAAGAATCTTAAGCAATCTAGTAGATTAAAACTTTTACAGACTCTATGTCAAAGCCACAGCAACATGAACTCACTATTTGTCTTCTCTTTACCTCAGATTTATATTTGGGCAAATGGGTGCACACACTGGTCTCATACATCTGGAGCTTTAATAGGAGGAAAAAAATAGCAAAGGATATGCTGAGGGGTGAAAATATCATGGCAGCCTCACATACAAATATGGACACTTGTCACTTGCCCCGGCATTGTAGTGTAAATGTTCTCAACACTACTTCTGTAGGCTAAAACAAGCACAAAATGCCATTTACTGATCAAACCAAATGACCTGAAAAATCTCCCATGTTTCACTCAATTTTTAAAACATAACTGACCTTTCATTAATTGTTGTTTAATGAAAACGTCGTGCAAGATTCTCACAACTCTACGTAGTCACTCACAGATGAACACCTTCACTGGAGGTGGAACCAGTAAAAATCAATTTATTTTGTGGCATACAGATTAAATATCTTAGCCTGCCACTATTGGAAATTCGACAAATCAATGGACATAGCACTCCTCATGGTTGCTTCTCAGTATCCAGAACCCACTATAATTTAACTCCAGAGAAACTCTGGTTTTCACATCACTGCAAGTGGCATTTCTCAGACTTAAGGTTCATCTAGCCTAAAGAGACTCAAGATTTGAAAACTAACAAACCTATTTCATCTACTACCTCACTTCCTTTTGCATTAGCGTATTCTGGTTGATCATAGAAAGTGTGGAGGAGAAATCATTCATCTTGTCAGCCATCAGGCTGATTCCAATAGAAACTATTATTTAAAAATAAAAAGCCTACCTCCATTTGGAATGGAAGATATGCAATGGATTTCTAACAGGTTTTCCACACATTGGATTCTCTGGAGCTTTTGAACTGCACTGAACTTCAAAACAACACATTTCAGCAAATACGAGGTATACAGTGTTCAGAACATTGAGAAATACGTTCTCTATATTTATAGGCACCAAATGCTCCTGTGAAGTTGTTTACAATGGTTCACCACTTGTAGAGTTCAATTAGAATGGCAAATTAGGAGAACCAAAGTAGAAAAAGTATCATGGTGATTTTGATAAAGGCAGTCCTAAAATAATCTCGTGGTTCACACTCAGCAGGTAGTAAAGCAATAGTTCCAGTCAGCTAAGAATGCGGAAAACATGAGAGAGTTATGAGAAACACACTGGCTGCTGCAGGAAAGACCTGCTACAAGCAGCCCATAACTTGGTCATTCACAAACAGATTAGCTCTGGTGTGGAACACAATTTTAAAAGTTCAGTTTTCATTCCATAACACTGAAATAACTTGCAATAAAAGAAAAGTAGAACAAGTGAAAATCAGCATGAATGCAGCACTTCCACTGGAGCTTCTGGTATCATCAGAACCTGAATGCAAGCTGCAGAGATGAGACAGAAAATCACACCCAGCAGCACAAAGCTCACTGAGCTCCTGCCCTCCAAACTCAAGCCATTTGTCTGGAGAACTGCCCAGGTCTCAGTAAATTTAAAAAACAAGGGAATGCCAACATCTAATATGCATCTAATCTAACATCTACATTTATCTCCATCAGAAGTCTGAAGAAGCATCATTTGTCTTCAAGTGGAGTTATACTGGTATGCCACATGGAAACTGAGTATCCCCTTTTGGTCTCTTGTTTTTCATCCTCCTCCCTTCACCTTTCTATCAGCACCCAAGCCCATGCAGATGTGAGACAAACACGATTTCTTTACAATTCCAGGCAAACAATGCAACACACAAAATCTGTAAGAAAGTAATAGCTATACCACACCATATCTTTGTCATTATTTTACTTTGTTTAATGTTTCATGTAGACGTTTTGTAAACCTAAAAAACAATTAACTTCCGAAGAAACGGATCAGTGCTCCTAGATGCTATCATCCTGCTATTTCATTTTGCAAGCATATCCCTCTCACCTGTACATGAATAGTCATCAATGCGGATATATCCTGTTTTGCAGATGCACATGAAGGATCCTGGTGTATTTACACACATGGTGTTCTCCCGACAGTAGTGCTGCCCCTCAGCACACTCATCGATATCTGTGAACAGGGTAAAGAGGAAGATAAGTCAATTTCTATTGCATTCTTTAAAATAGTTCCATACCCCACTCCAGAAAATAATGTGTTACTTGAAAAGCAATGCATTTTGGAAAGTTTTTTGTTTTCCACTTTTAAACAACTCCTTGAAGTGTTCAAACAACAGGAGCAGCATGAGCTTTCTGTGAACAGCTGTTAGTGGAGTTACAAAGGAGATTACAGTGGCTTGGATCTTTCCTGAGTCCTTTTGAAGTGCCTATGCTGCTATTTCTGTGGTTTAAAGAAGAACAGAAAAAATAACTGGAGGCCCAAAACAGGAGAACAACTGCCTCAGCACTGCAGTGGCATCCGTCACCGTATTTGTGTAGTCACTGCAGGCACCAGTACAGAAACACACTCCTATGTATACCATGTTCCCTGGAGCTAACAGGCACTGCTGTTTGGGAAGGACCTGTAAGGAACACAGTAAGTTCTGAAAAGACACCAGAGCTTATTAGAAGTTCATCTTAGAGCTATGAAGTAGGCTATTGGTAACTTTAAATATTTTCATATTTTCTTAAATATAAATGTGTGTGAATATATAAACACAAGATATACATACCCACACTATATGTGAAAAGAACATGTGAGAATGTGGTTTATATAAACACGTGCTTTTGAGGGAAAAAAAATGCAACTTGATAAAAATACTTGTTGGGATGGAATACCTGCAGCAGCACTGACGTATAGAGGAAACTCCAGACATCAGTCACTGTAGGTATGGACGTCAAAACGTAATTGGTTTGGATACTCACTTTGGCTGCAAAATTAGTCCTATTTCTGGTGCTACGCTATACTTCAATGGTAAGACTGAGAAAGCACCAAAAGGAACAAAGCACCTTCTGCACACTATTTTTATGCAGCAAAGAATAAAAGCAATATTAATTTGGAAGCGATTAGTAGCATGCTGTTCCCATAATAGCAATGATAAAGACAGCATTATTAACATGCTCTGTACATCTAGTTAAATTGTCTTGCAGTGTGCCAGTGAATCTTGCTAGAAAAGTATGCCACAAATCAAAGGGGTGGATGGTTGGCTGTGTTTTTTCCTACTCATCAGTTTTAATTTGCTCTCTGTTTTCAATGCTGTTTACAGCTTTCAGATTTGAATATAAAATCTCCAGATGGGGAACACTGTGGTGTTTCAGAGTTTGATGACAGTTCAAAGCAATGGGTTGGATATATAAACTCAAATCAGAGTTGACTTCCTAAATGTCGACAATATTAACTCCTGTACTTTTCTCCTGTTTAGGTCATATGCTTTCCTTCCAAATCTTCCTTCTGTTCCCAGCCTGTTAAAATCAATGGGTACTCTCTCAATGTACTCATTGACTGCTTTTCCCTTTACATTTCCACAAGAAAATTTGCTTTTCAGTACAAAACAATGTGACACATTGATTCATTGACTACAAGTGATCCCGTAATCATTTTCAGTTTCATTCAGCTTTGAAGAACGCTTGTGTTTTTCCCAGCATATAAGGTCTCAGTTTCTCTGCCCAGTGCAAATGTCCTGGGGACTTTGCTGGAGAAGCTGGCAACGTATCACTAAAAATCATGAAGTTGACAATTGTTAGTGCTCAGCGGGGTGAACCCAGGCTATTTTTTCACAAATTCAGTTCCCAAGAGATTCACAGCCAATAAACTTCAGCTGTTTTCCTTCCTTCCCCTGTATGCTCTGCAGGCACAGAAGAATCATGTACATATGGGCACTGATTTGGAAAAGCACTTGTCATTTTCACATACATATATAAATACAAAAATAAATGTGCACTTAGAGTGAGCACAGTCAGCATAATGAGGCAATGCATTTTGTGCAAATCACCGAAGAAAGTGAAAACAAAGTGAAGCTATCACAAGGCTTCCACACTGGAGATGCTTTGCACAGAAAGTGGGAAGTGGACCAAACTGCTGAAACAGATACAGGTGTTCTGCAGAAATGTAGACGTAGGCTTCACAAAAGCAGTCAGAAGCTACAGCACACGCCTCAGCAACTCCCACAAATGATGCAGCTCGTGGCTTTCACTTTCCTAGTTCACAACTCCATATTAAATTAATGGTGTTGATTTATATTTAAGTAACAACATCAGTCTTCGAGTAATTAGAGGCCTTATGTTCTTTGATTCAACAGACTGCCTATGAGCCAGCTTTGACACCAGTGGAAAATTCTACTTAAAGATCCAAAGCCTCAAAAACATTAAATAGGACTTTCTGTGAACTGCATTAATGATTGCTTTGCTGGGTAAAAAGCCACAGGAGACCAAAAATGCTAATGATTCAAACCTCCTAGTTTGGAAGTGTTCTAAATAAAAGCTTTCATTTTGCCAACATACCACATATTGAGGTTCTGCAAAATGTTTTATTTATAGTTGGATTTATCTCAAAGCCTTGCTTATTCACTTGTTATAACAACAACAACAAAACGATCAGGTTGACTTTGGATTGAAGTGCTTCATTCAAACCAAGCTGTTTTATTTTTCAAACTGATTTTTAAAGCTCACCAGAAAACAAAACACTTTCCCTGCCAGCTCTCTATAGCGCCTATAGAAAATATGAGTATTATTGCTACTACTTTATTATCTTACATTGGCACTAAAACACCCTAAGCAAGTGTTAAAACTCCATTGTTCCACATTATGGACACACATCTGATAAGAGGTTGCTTTTTTTTTTGTTTGTTTGCAAGTTTACACTAAATTACACTGCCAGCGGACACAAAAGATAATTAATACAAAAAGAATAAAGCAGCGATCAAATGACTTGTTGCAAAAAAACAACAAAAACATGCAATTCCATTCCCCCTTTAGAACTTTATATGCTAGCTTTGTATATATTTGGTTAAGGTAGATAGATTGAAGAAGAAGATTGAACTGGGGTGAAGAAAGAATCCAGTACCTGTTCTTTTAAGATTTCCAAAATAGAAGCCTTTTCATCCTGCTTACTGGTTGAAACACCATTTTAGCCTTTTATTCACCTTGAGATATAAACGCACTAGTACAACAGAAACCTGCTGCATTTCTGTATCTATAAAAGCCCACAACATTTATCTTAATTTACCTTGCCAAAAGCCTGGTTAGGATATTAATGCCCATTAATGTCTACTGCTTAGCCAATAACATCTTTATGTCCATCAGTTCAATAGGATGAATGCACCTCACCAATGCTTCTAAAAACCCAACAATAAAGGCTCGTGTTTCTTCAGCCTGTGATGTGATGCTGAGCCACCAGCTGGGATGTACCGACAACATAGTCGTGGAGATTGTCAATCTGCTCTGTTGCCAGCTGAGTAGGTGAAAGAGGAATATCTGGGAAAATTGGCTAGTGCAGAGGTATTTGAAATCGGCACTTCAGTTATTTATTTATAGTTGCAAAAACTTCAAAACCAAAAAAAGTGTTTTTTTTTTTCCTTTACTCCCAAGAGTCACAAAATTTATACGAAATACACAATCCAGGAAAATTTTCCCTATCCCCCCTTACTCCTATACCCAATAAGTTTGCTTCCTTGGATGAAAATCCCAGTCATGTTTAAGAATCCCATTAACAAGAAAAGAACTTGATCTGTAATCCATAAATCATTGCTGACCAAAGCCAACAAACAAAGATTCTCCTTAGGTCTCACCATCCATCATTACCCTTATCTACCCGAAAAGCCTGCCAGAACAAATGAGACCAGTACTAAATCAGTAAATCTGTGCTGGAAAGTGAAGAGAGAAATCTGCTTCCAGAATTGATCCTTTATAGATAGCGTCTTGCCTCCAGCCATTTCCTTTAAAATTCACTGGTTATCTAGCATAAAGGGTCTCCTTGGTCACACTTACAGAGACATATGGTTGGCAGAGAGAAGCTCTTGCAGGAGTTTTGCAACAGATCGTATTAAGTACATAGCAGGAGAGCAAACAGGAGCATTAAGAGTTGTATTTATAAAATAAATTTCTTTCCTAAGTGCATCAAAAAGTACACTGAACATGAGAGCAGAGTAGATTAGACCTTCAATTAAAATTTAAAAACATAATTTTTTTTTCTGCTATAAAAGGCTCCATCTTGACAGCCCATAAAATGGGAAGCTCCACATTTACCTGTAGAGCAGGGCAAAGATCTTCCACCTTTCTCACACAAATTCATCAGCAAACCTCCATGCTGACCTGAAGACTACATTGCTAAGTGCAAAGGTGTCATTTGCTCACCTTTCCTGTGAGGTTGAGACCCCTCTGCTGAGAATTCCAAGAATGGATGCCAGTAAGGATGGATGCCAGTAATGACAATCACTGCAAACAGACTTCCGACTATTATTTTTATCACTACTCTCATAGAAATAGAATCTGCTCCCTGACCTAGGAAAAGGGCATCAGAAGATCAGTAGATGTTAGTCACCCAGGAAGAGAGGACAAAAGAGGAAATGAACAGTGAGCAACCAATAGCAACCACTGCCAGAGAAAATGCGGAATCAAAATCAACACAACCTCTCCTGCACAAAAGAACAAAAGTTGTCATTTTCCTTTCTCTGTCTTCCCTCCACTGACAACAGTCCTTTTTACCAGCTTCTCTGTCACCTTTCACCTGTCTGAGTAACTCCTGTCCTGTCTCAATCTTCACTTGTGTTCTCTCTCCTCCTGTTTTCAGCCCATCCTTCCCCAGCTTCTCCTTAAAAGAGACAGAATAGGCTTCCCTAACTTTAAAGCAAGTTCCCAATAGCTCGCTCACCTGTAAGAGTACTTATTTTCTTCTTTTTACCACCAAACATACCAACTCATTCTCACTCTCTTCCAACTTGTTCAAGTTTAAAACTCTCCACTCCATTGCTCCCATAAAAATGTTCTTACTAGGGTCTCTCCCAGTTCCCCAACAGTACTTCCAGACTCCTATTCTCTCCAGGTTCCCTTCACTTTCAGCAAAAATCACCATATCTTGCATGCTTTGTTTTTCACACTATTCTCTTCCTGTATATACCATTTCTCACCTGCAGTCTAAGAAAACAAAACACCTCAGGGCTTTGGCAAAGTCTTTGCTGCTTCTCCTCCCACCATTCTTCTTAGACTCTCCATCATCAGGAGAATCTAAGCTTTAACTACCACTCTTTCTATAGCGAGTCACAAATCTATTACTGCTCTTTTGTTTTGCTTTGCTCTACCATATCCACTACAGCAGATTTTCCATTTGACATATTCCACTTCAGTCAAAACTGTGTATTTTCTCACAATCTCCCACATTATTTATCCCATCTGACTGCACTGATGTACCTGTCATTGCTCACACCTTGTAGATAATCTCTGAGTTTTTCTTCCCCTCAAATACACAGCCTTGTACCAAACCAGTTTAATGTTGTCAACATATAGTAAAAGCCTAGCAAAATTACTCAGTGATTATGTGTATGCTTTCTGACTTTGCTGGCTTTCTTTTTTTGTTCCTTCTTTTTTTTAATTTTTAGACTTTCTTACAGTTCCTTCAAAAGAGGGAAGAACAAGGACCTGAGTCACAATAAAACTGTTCTTGTGAATCAACTGCAGAAAACATACCATATGTATTCAGTTCAAATATATTAAAAAACCTTTAAGTATATATGGAAAAAAAAAAAAAAAGAAAAAAAAAAGGAAAAACCACCTTCCACCATCCACATTGTGCCGCTTCCAGCAAAGAACCTGTCTCACTGTAATGATGTATAGGAGAGGGTAAGAGCTTAACATTAGAGGAAATGGGCAGCTACTTGTGTCTATTGATTTTTATTGAATTATTAATGGATCTTAAGAGAAACCGAGTGAGTTGGATTATAAGCGTTAGCACTGTTGTAATTGAACCAATAAGAGGTTGTTTTAGCTTGACTAGACCGCTAAAGCATCAATTAGACTAAAAATAAATTCTAAGTATTGGATTCTCATATAAAACGTGCTCTTTTCTTACCCTCACTTAAACTGCATACTTAACATATACACATCCACACGTGGTACACATCTTGGTGGTCTTCCCCTCACATTATTTTAAATCTCTGATCCTTGCTGAAGTCCATTTTTCTGTCCAACTCCTGCAGCTTGAGAGCAGGCTATTAGAATTGAAAATATGCTTAAAATAAAGTCAAAGTCACTCAAGGTCTACAGTCCTCGACAGACTCTAGATAGCTTTGAAAGGATACAATACAACATTACAGCATTTCAGAAATATGATTTTCAACAGTACAAAGACTCGTTTTTATTTCACTTTGCCCCAGTTTTTTAAAGAGAAGACAGACTGTTGAGAAAAAAACTATCCTTGTTAAGCATGCAGTAGCAGATAGTGCTCAACAGCTTCCAGTGCAAGTCAGACACTTGGAAGATAATGCAATCTTCGTTTCAGCCTCATGAAAACATTGCTGGACTCCACAGACATTATGCATTTTAAAAATATATATCACAGGAAATTTTTGAAAACAAATATTGTCTGCCATCATGTAATGTTTTACTTGGCAAACTGTATCTACTTACTATTTAATTTCTTATAATTAATTCATATGGTAGTGTATACATGATAAAACAAGTAATTATATATAGCTATCTGTCAGACATGAAAGCAACCCGGGGGCTCTCCTTAGGCACCAAATAACTAGTCTGATGTAGCTGCACACTGAGAATAAAAATGATGTTGCATATGATTAATTAGTGAATTCCAGAAATCAGAGCAAGTTACTGAAACTACAGCTCATGATCCATTTCCCTTCAGCAGTACAGTGCGTTTGATATAGGTCTATTAATTTCAACTGCTAAACAAATCATTTTTCTTTCTAAAAATATGACAGCACCTCATCATTTTCAACTGTGAATTTCAAGAATTCTCCTAATGCTTTTGTTTTCCACTTTTCTGAAAAAGAATGAAGAGTGGTAATATTTTTATGAATAAACTACTGGTACATATCAGGCTGTACCACGTGCGTATTTTAAAACTCATCATCAGAAGAAAGACATACGTATATAGGGTAGTATCTATGGTAAGGGACCATGTGGGCAGGTTAAACTGCATTTGATGTTTGGGCAGGATGTAAAGCATGCAGCATATTCCCACAAGCTATTCAGTAAAATACTGCCTGTTCTACAAAAATAAATGTCAATATCACAACTCATCTCTCAAATGATGCCCAACTAGCTGGAGTAACATAACAGATATAATTGCTGTGGCTGTTATTGCTCTGCATGGTTTATAGGAGTCTGTATTTCAAATTCACTCTGGTTTAATGTCTTGTATCTTTGTACATTTGTTACAGCTCATAGTGATCCAGCCTCTACATATCATAAGACGTATTGCACATACAGACTGAGGTCAGAAAAGTTACATAAGGATTTTTGTACTCCTGAGCACAGTGGAAGCTCTACTCTTTCAGTAGACATCTCCCAGCTACAAATGAAAACTGGAGATAAAGGTGAACAAGAACAACATTGAAGTTTCACTTCCTTTTCTCTTTTGTTTAGATTGCAAATTTAAACACTTCTTATGAAAATGTTCACCTTTATTTCTCTTTACAAAAAAATACAACCTATTTTTTTATTGAAAGATGAAAATGATTATCCTCAGTGAGAGAAAATCTCTCTTTACCAAGTACTGAAAGTGTATGAGTTTATTAGAGAATCTACAAAAATCCCTTTGAAAGATGTTTCAGGTGTTTTTTTTCTTAGTAACACCATTGTCGATCTTGGCTATGAGTGGATGATAGAATCAGTCTGAATATCCTTCCCATAGAAGTAATTAAAATCAAATAACACTGAATCACCTCCTGCAAACTGTAAATGTACAAACTTTGCTACTGTTATAGGCAGTGGGACTACCTGTACACAAGTAAATACTGTGTTTATGCACCAGTGTCAGGTATATTTCCAGTACGTCCTAAGTTAGGAATGTTTTATCGTCTTCCTCAATAAGAGATATGCTACACTGACACATCAGAACTGGCCTGAAAATTCTTCACATGTAGATTTCTCAGTTACATAATGATGGAAATAAGTTGGCATCTTCTGCCTTTGCTAAGAAAAAAATATTAATAATTGATAATACATTAACTGCTTAATATGAATATTTTATGCTTAATATAAATACTTTAATTGCTTTTTAATAGAGATTTGAGAGGAACATTCTGCCTCCCTGGAATGGAAGCATTTCTATCTACTTTATTAGCTTTTCAACCCAACCCAAAATGACAAGGAAATGATTCAAATACTACCAGTTAATGCAGATGATAAACTGTATTCTTAATATATTATGATACTACTTCCAATAAGTAAATAAATAAATAAGAATTTAGGTTAGAAGAGAGAAGCTCGGTAAGTTTGTCATCTTAGCAAAACAGTACTACAGAGCTCCTAAGTAGGACTCTCACCAAAAGAATATTGTGCATACTGTAAAGACAGCAAAGCTAACAAATAGCACAGCAATGGTTACTCACAAGATTTAAAGTAATATATTTAAATACTCAGGGCTTTATCTGCATTTCAGATGTCTTCATCTGATTAACATACTTTCTTTTCAGTATTACACTCCCATTAATTACTGCAGTTGGCCAATATGATTGAACAGGTTTCCTACTGCAATTTGATGAGGACATTCTGATGAGGTCCAACCAAGTGTTGTTTCTGACCTACTTAGGACACCCACTCTGGAAAGAGATGGTTCATCCTCTAAGACTCCTCACTTCCTTCAGCCAAGGATTATTCAAATCAAGGCAGCTTATTCAAATGCAGATCTCTACACTGAAGACTCTTGAGTCTCCCCTCAAGAGAAAATTATCAGTAAAACTGATAAAATTCTCAAATGTAGACAAAGTCACTCAGTCTGTGGTATTATCTCAGCTGTGTTCTTGAAATTGGGACAAACATGACGACAGAAAAGAAACTAGGAGAGTTATTGAAGGAACAGTGTAAGTTAGATGAAAAATGGAAAAATTGCTTCAAAAAAAGTTTATTTAATAATATTAAATGCTTCCAAATATTGTTCAGATAAGTTAGCTATGTCACGTACTGTGCAAGTAGTACAACTAAATTCCCACATATCAGAAGATGAATGTTGTGGTCCTCAGAACCATGACTTAGTGGCCACTCCTGTGGCCAGCAATCAAGCACTCACCAGTCACTCATTCCTCCCCATCAGATGGATAAGGGAGAGAATCAGAAGAGCAATAGCAAGGGGAAAAAGCAAACACACAAACAAAAAAACCCCAATGGATTAAGGTAAAGACAGTTTAAATAGTGAAGGGAAAAAAAAAAAAAGCAATAACTCACCACTTCCCACAAGTAGACTGATGCTCAGTCAGTCTCCAAGCAACAGCTGCCTTAATTTCTATTGCTGAGCATGAAGTTATATGTCATGGAATATTCATCTGACCAGCTGGGGTCAGCTCTCACAGTTGAATCCCCTCCCTTGCCTTTGCCCACCTCAGTGTACTCACTGTTAGGGAAGTGAGAAATAGAGAAGGCCTTACACCACACAAGTACTGTTCAACAACAGCCAAAATGCTGGTGTTATCAGCAGTGTCTTAGTAAAAATTTAAAATGCACCTAGAGCTTACAAAAGACCACTGCATTCTCTCATTTTCTTACTTGAGCTTACCGCCTTCCCTCTTTAATCAGCAGTTCTTAGAAATGCACCTGAAGCGAAATCAGATTTTACACAGAAATTGTTGAGCACTATTTTTAACTCAGAAACTCCAATTTCAAACAATCCTTCAGATCACAGTCTCCAAAATTTAAAAGAAAGACACTTCCCCATTTGAGAAATTATACTGTGTGTGTAAACTGTTTAAGTTCAAGGATGTAAGAAGAACACTTACAGCTGCCACGAGCAGATTATTTGCAAACCATCTTATTTCAGCTGATGCCTAGTCTTGCTGCCTGAGTAAATTTCACTTTTCCAGATGCACCAATATATCCTGGCAGCTAAGAGTCACAAATGTTACCCTTAAAAATTTCTTCAGTGTAGCTCCACCACCACCAGTGTAGTGCGCACCCAACACTATCTCAAATATATCACGGAGGTTAATTGTCAGTTTGAGAGGACTGCCAACGATTCTATATTGAAAAGCACCTATATATCATGATCCATACCCAACCTATCCATAAGGTATCCCAAACCACACAACAACCTCAGGCAGGAAGTAGATTTCATAGTACTTGAAATAAGGCTTAGAGCATGTAAATGAGGAAATCCCAACTCTTAGAAGTATTGCTCATAACAGTCCTCAAAGGAAAGTTAAATGTGACATAAATATTAATAAATATTATTATTACAAAGCATAGAGACATCTATCATAACAGTATCTAAAGACATCACAGTTTTGGAAAAGCATCCATTATTTCCAGGACAGAAGTGAAACACTTGCATCATTCAAAGGAAATTTATGCAGCTTTTCAACACCAATACTGAAGCCAGATTCAAATATTTTTATTTTTGTTCTACCTGAAGGAGAACTTCTACCAATGGGAGCATTTTTATTTCTGTTTATTCTCTGAATTGTAACAGTACTTAGGCATGAATCAAGACTAGTGAAGTCTGGTTCTAATGCAGAATAAATGACATCCAATTTTGCAGTATATTTTAAGTTTGTTAAGTGAGAACATAGAAACAGCTATCATACTCATGGGCTCTAGCCATTACAAAATGTTGTCTCTGAAAAGCTTTGTATTAACTTGTCATTTTACACTTGGTATTTGCTAGTAATTAAAGCCACAATGCCATTTGCAAGAAGATTTTGTGCTGAGAAAGGGAGATGAGGACAATTTCAACCATTCAGGATGAGGGACAGGACTCGGCGTTGCACTATTGTTACTATGCCCTTTAGTGTTACATTTTTTAATGTAAGATTGAGCATCTTTCCAGAAATTACCAACTCAGTGCCCAAAGTGCCCACTTGGGCTTGAAAAAGGGATGCACACCTCTCAACAAACACAGGTATTACAGTCTCGTTGGTTCCATGTCTCTCCACTTCCACAAAAGCAATTCTAAGGCTCCATCTTGACCTTATTCCCCCTGTTGCCAGCATACAACCTCCACACTCAGACAAGGCCAACTGTTGACCCATGTCTAAGAGGTGCAGAGTTCCAACGTCTGCTGCCACTATGGCACTCAGTAGGCAGCACAGCCTTAACTTCCGTCTTGGCTAAGACAACCCCACCTGGCAGGTTCTAAACCATATATGTTTTAGGATGTCATTTTCTGTATCTGTACATAGTATCACAATGATTGGAAATAGTGTCATATGCCCAAATAGAAGCATATGAGCTAAGAAATCTTCTCAAAAATTTGTCAGGCTGAGTTCACACCATAATTCACTAACTGCTAAATTCATTTATAATATGGATGCACTGATCTTGCCTATGATGATCAACTGTGTCCTCATCTAAACATTCCACCAACAGCGATGATCAATTTTTTTGCTTGTTACATGCCTGGCAAGTTCTTCTCATAGCAACAGACTCTAATTTGAGTGACTTGGAGATCACTAAGAGCATAAATTGTTTCTCTGCTTTTCAGTCAGCAGAGAAAGAATATAGCTGCAAAAAACAACAACAACAACAACAAAAAACAACAACAACAAAAAACAACAACAAAAAAAACACCTTCTTTAAGCACCTGATTTCACCAGTATTGCATGGCTTCAGTGCCCCCCTCAAAATGGAAATGGCTGATGGGTTCCCTGAAATGCAGATCTGCAACCTGTAAGTCCCCACAGACTGTGTGACAGAAATGACTGGTGCTGCAACAAAGAACAAGCTACACAGCTGGTCCTGGTGTCAGATACCTGCTGAAATAAACCTGGGAGATTTATTTCTGCATGACTTTTAGTTCTACTTCTTACAGCAGCTTTCTACCAAATGACTTACCATATACATTAAGCAGGGACGTACGCTCCTTTCATGAAAACAGACATGAATTCTCAAATCTAACTTTATAGATTAGCGTTAATGTAGCTACTAATTCAAGCTGCAGGAATTAACTGTTGCGGAATTCAGCTGAAGAAACTTCTTAAAAGGCCTCAACCCATCCCATTTACTTGTCTGTCACCAGAGAATAGTCCTGGTATTAGGTGGGAATATGGAGTACTGCAGACTCTACTCCGAGACACTTAATTTTCAGCTCAGCTGGCTAAATCTGGACCAAATTCCTCATTAGCCAAAGGCCATGCTGCTGAAAGCATTTCAGCTTTAGTGTAAGAATGGCTTGATGGCACACTAGTCTTACGCCTTTGATACTAATGGTATGGGCTTGCAGAATCAGGCTTTTCACCTGTGCGACCTGGTATAGGGAACCTGCTTTGGCAGGGGGGTTGGACTCGATGATCTCTAGAGGTCTCTTCCAACCCCTACGATTCTGTGATTCTGTGAAAAAGTAACAGCAAAAAAGAAGACTTTGGCTTTCAGTGCTGCAGTGGGGATCCTTTGTTTCACAGGATTACTTACGAAAAGATACAGATTTTAGAAACACCTCTTCTGATTAAGTAGCTGGCTGTTCCCTGATATAAGAAGAGCCTCTAAAATTATAAACTATCATTCAATATGACCAACTAGTATCTAATTAACACTAGTATCTAGCCTATTGTGTTTACTTACTGGGGAGGAACAATGGGAGAGTGCTGAAAAGAGTTATGCAGAAATGCCATCCAGATGGTTGACTTTTAGGTTGCCTGAATACCTGAATACCACGAAAATAAAGGAAAACTTTCCTATGGAAATGTGTTTCTACTTCCAGACTTCAACCATAGCAACTTGCAACTTCTAAACCAATGAGAATTTTTTTTTAAATAATTAATTGGAGAGATAATTATTTTAGCTGATTAATAAGCTGCCTAACTCACATTTAATAGGCACATCACTCTGACAACTCATGAATCAACACGGTCTTCACACAGCAAGTTGCACAGTGGAGCTGAGCATCTTTGCAAGGTATTACCTTCACAGTAGGCATTGTCCTCTCGAAGGGCCCTGAAGCCATCTCGGCAGCTACAGACAGCTCTGTCATCTAGGTTTCGGCAGACAGAATGCTCCATGCAGTTATGTCCTTCAGTGCAAAAGTCATGGCCTGTACAGAAACAAGTATGATTGAGGATTAAAAAGAATCCAGGATTATAAACTGCCCGTGTCAAAGACAGAGCAATTTTTTTCCAGTAAAGTCAGAGAATACTTTTCTATTGTTCATGAGATGAAGAAAAACAAATTGTATCAAGTGTGCAGTGATGAAAGGAGTAGTAAAGGCCATGGGAACAGACTGTCTCTAGGCCTTCACTTCAATTTCAGGTTATGCCATTGATCTGAAGGCAGCTGGTAGGTGGCTTGCTTAATTCTGCTTACCGTCTCCTTGTTGTTAAGTACTTTTACAGGACATTTCATAACAATGCATTTTTCTTCCTTTAGATTTTTTTGCTTGTTTGTTTGCTTTGTGTCAAACTGTTATAAAAGATCTCAGTAGCTTAGACATTCAGTAGCTCATTTACTAATGGGATTACTTTTTTTTTCCCCTACCACTTACATTCCCAAGTGTTTTTACAACATTTCCCCATTTAACTAAAAGTCTTTGATTAACAATGACTTGTTTTGCTTTTCTCTTCCTTTTATCTTTTTTCTTCAAGCTCCATTGACTGAAAACACTTCCCAGATTGCCTTTGCCACTCCATTTCAGAGAATTTTATTTTTAAAAATCTTATCTTTTGGCTTTCTTTATTTTCTTCTACTCCTAATTTTCCATTTCAGAATTTCTTAAGTGTGTTTTCTACAGCAGCTTAATTACAAATTTTTGAGATTCTGAAGTTCTTTTCAGGCTAAAAGATTTAGAATGAGCCTTTTAATTCAGTAGGTTATTGTTGCTGTTGTTGTTTTTTAATATCTTATGTTTGCTCTCACTGAAATCTAATAAATAAATCAGCCTTTATTATTCTAAATCCAAGCTGTTTGCAGTAACTCACTGGAAGATTCCAAACTTCCACATCCGTCTACTAAGATGTGATGTTTATCTCCATTATTTTCACCACAATCTTATTTGTTTAACATTTTCCTCTGTAACTGAAACATCAGAATTGGTCAATCAAGCAATACTTCAATGGTCTTTGCCAATGACCGTCCTTGTTTCAAAATCTCTCATGGGAGAACTGAGGAACTGTGGATCAGGCTCGGGGCGCCAGATTGGTGTAACAGCAGCAACTCCAGAATGCAAGCAAGCTAGAATTAGTTTTTAACACAGGCCTTTATGGAATAACAAACAAGTATTTGCTGGTGGTAGAGAATATTATTTTTAACACTTCACTGGTCTTCTGCTTCAAATTTTGATACAAAACAGCTTCTATCCCTAAATTGTGTGAGTATGCTGTCATCAGAAAAATCTGGGAAGAAAACCCCCCACTCCAATGTGATCTTAGAAAGCCAGCATTCCTTTAATACGTACCAGGCAACTTGACAAATCAATCATGCCCTCTCAGAGTTCAGGTTCTACATTTAAACAGTTAAGATATACTTATGCAATACATTGGCATACATATTTATTCTCTTCCAAGATCTCATTACTTTATGTTAATGTTTTGGCATGCATGCTGGGGGCCTATGATGGTCTTAGGCCAGCTACATCCACCTCTTTATTTCATCATCCTCTTCATCACAGTGCCCTTTGGTTGACCTTCTGCTGTTTTTCCCTCAATTTCGCAAATGTCCATTGTTTGTTGCCCTGTGCACTATAACTCAAGACAATTTATATGAAACTCAAGAAAAAGTCCTTGCAATTGGTGGATGCAAAGATAAAAAGCAGTGACTTCAAAGATTCTGTGAAGCTGGACCACTCAGAAAAAGAATACTGTTCCCATACTAAGCAAAAGATAAACTGGAAAGTTTCTGAACTTAGCACACATGAATTGCTTTTTGCTAAACAAATATATTGGTCCTTAAACGAATATATTGATCTCTATTGCTAAACCAGCTTATATCAATGTTAAACAGGTAAATGGCAGACTCTGCTTGAGTGTCAGTTCATATGCATGTTTTGAACTTGAGAAGATCGTAAGCAATGTGAAGCAATAGAAATCAAGCTGAAAAGGCAAAAAGAAAGAAGAGTCCATAAAGGCAAGAGGTTTTAGTACTTAAACTCAGTGACATGGTCATGATACAAACATCACAGACCTACAAGTGCAGTGGAGACTGATGATTACAGTTCTTTCCTTTCTGCTATGCATAAAGAAAAAAGTTTGGCTAATTTACCTTGCATGATATAATTTACCATAACTACCACAGTGCTGTTATCTGACATAGCATTTATGTTAGAAGCAAAAAGTTCTATAGTTCTCCATGCATTACAGGCTTTTCAATATTCACTGATGACAGCAAAAATGTGTGTCAAGAGCAGCCTCTGCCCGTGGTGACATTTGCTCTTTGCCCTTTTGTTGTCTTCCTCATTGAAGTCTGAATTAATAAGAAAGCAACAGTCATATTTTCTGATTTCCTGGTCTGGATTTCTGCGTACCAGACTGGCATTTCACAGTTAAGAATGTATGTGTTATTCAGGAAGTGGATTATAGGGTTGGTTTTTTTTGTTGTTATTATATGAATATTCTTAACATTCGTGTTTTGGCTGTATTAATAATGCCATTTAAAGAATGCTTCTTGTCTAAAGAACAAAATCCATGTTCCACGAGGGGCCATGATAGCATGGTTCAGGTAGGACTGAAAATGATCAGAAAGCACTAATCTGACATATATTAAAACTTTCTAGCTCTGGTAGGCACTACAAACACAGAATTACTTTCTCTAAGCCATGCAAGATTTTATAGAAAATTATCATGAAAAAAATTCTTTTTGACTGTGATAGTCTTCAAGAGCTATCAACTTTTCTTAAGCTCTTTTCTTCAACTTTCTTATCTCTCTACTTGATGTCATTAATCATATCCTTCGTGGTTCCACTGAGCAGCACCAAAACAAGTCTAGCTACATTTTTCTTTTCACTGAAGTGTATCTAAAATCAGCCCAAGAGTCCAACATCTTCTTTCATGCCAAGTACCAATTTATCATTATTTAACTTCAGGAGAAACAGATATAGCCACTTGAAGTTGCAATTGCTAATATCTTTGAAGACACTGATATTACTACAGATCAAAAGACTGGGCTCAAGACAGAACACTTCCTGCACCTTTGGAAAAGACCAATACTTGCGTAACAGATAAAGTCACACAGTGTACCAAAACAGCACTCAAGGGTTCTGCTGAATAAAACTCCAAACAGACCAACAATATATGATGCTTTTTGGACAACTGCACAGCACAAACTGTTCTCCAAAGCAGACATCTCAAAGCACTTCAGAATGATGCTGAGGAACACATTTTTCCAACCTCATTTTGTTCAGACAGCAGAATGAGTGAGGGGTAGAAAATCACTAGTTGCGTGTACAATTCATTGAATTTTTACTCATGTTTGGCTAGAATTAAACACACAAGAGCCAGTGAATGTGTCTCACAGAATTTATATTACTAGATATTTTACAAGCAACTTTTAGACATCATGATGCAGGAATTGTCCATTCAGATTCACACGGTCTGCTGTGATTACATGTAGGAGTGTCATATCCAAAAAGATGACAAAAAAATCCATGTAATCTATAAGAAACAAACAGCACTGAGCTTTTCTTATGTCCTGTTATTTTCTTACCTTTACAGATTTTGCAGCAGCTGTGAGACAATGGGATCTGTTGAGATTCTGGGCAGTTCAAAGTTGCACAACTGTCTTTTGGAATACGCTGCATTTTGTGGTCCTGTCAGATGGAAGCAATTGATTGTTGTTGTGGAAGAAGATGAAGGATAACTTTAGTTGGCTTTTGGCATTGTAATGGACAAACAAAATAAGTACCTATGATAAATTCAGACACCTTTAAAAACCGTTTGAAAGGACAGCAGAGCACAACAGAAGCATCAGGAACTACCCTATGCTAAAACCTTTCCATGTAAGTATAAAAGCAGTTCTCATTATTTACCTTAGCTTTCAAGCAACTTATCTCAAAAGTTTCTCATAAAACTACACCCAAAAGAGCAACAGTTTTTCTCAAAAACAGAGACTGTAGACTCCAGTTATAATGAACACTCTAAAGCAACTTTCTAATTACACAGAATATAAAATAAAACTTGAACATCTCTCAGTGCTGTAGTAAAAAACAGTGAAGGAAACAGGCACTGATTCCATCTTTGGAAAAAGCTCTCTTATTAAACTGGGACCAGCATTTGGAAGCATCCAATGCCAAGATGTTATCTGAACGCCTTCGGGCATTTAGTGCAGGTCACACACAACCACTGTAGCATGACCATAGTGAAATGCCTATCTTAGCAATCAGGCTACCACAGAAATACCACCTTTAATATCTTCTGATGTGCTCTATTCCTGATATAGCAAAAACAGAAAACAAACAAAGCAATAACATGTTCCTCCTATGTCATGGAATCAATAATTTGGTTAAGTATGAGCTCTCTGAATTCAGGGCCCTGTATTTCTGTATGAAAGGAAATGCCCAATGAATATGCTATTGCATGTATTATTATTAGAGGTTTAGCATTTGATTTTAAGTCATCTTTAAATACAATATATAAAAATGAAATCAAAATTACCACCCAAATTTTACATTAAACAACTCAGCCCAAACCTGACATAAACAAATAAAGCCAGATGCTGATGTGTACTGTAAACCAGAACAAACAAAAAACAGCAATCTTTCAAAATAAAGAAAATAACCTTTGATAGAAATAATGTCATAATAGTCTGGATTGTATTTAATTTTTTTTACAGACTCTTATTTGGAACAAAATGTTTAATTCATTTGTTTTGCAGTATTTAAACAGAAAACTATAGCAGATACAGTTGTTTACGATGTTTAAAATTATGTGGAACTTGAAAGAAGGAATTCTCTACACCACCTTGATAACTTCACCATAGGCCTCCAACCATGAAATCAGTACTTGTGCCAGTCCTATGAAGTCTGTCTTGTGTTGGGATTACAAATTGCATCCACTTATGAAAACTCCACTGTCAATATAATAGCGCCAACATGACTTCCTGGCTGACCCACACAGTTTACAGCACAGGGATTTTCTGCTCTGAAATACCACTCACAAGGTTGCTCATCAGAAACAATGTGTACTTCAGACCTTGAAAAAGGGTAATATGAATCAAAGCTGCTGCTTAATATTTCAACCAGGACAAGCAGACAGTCCAATAATGTCCAGCATCATCAACAAAACACAGAAGAGTATGACCAACAGAGACATCTTGTTCATAGTGTGCATCTAATACACACAAAAAACATGAAAGATATAACTTCTGATGACTGTGAATTAATCACAGAATTAACGTCCCGGGTGCCACACTGAAAAGTATAAACTCACAGTCCTGAAAGCCATATGACTGAAACATAAATTTCCAAAATTGTTTTTTGGCCATGTTCTCCTTCCTTTTTTCAGAAGATTTCAAAGTACCCACTCAGAGAATCAAGCTCAGATGAAAAACAATGACAGTGTGTTCTGCTTAAAAATCAAATGACAAGTCTTCTAATTTCCAACATAAGAAAGAGAGCTAGATGCCCAACATGCCCTCCTCTTTTACTTATTTTTCATCCATTTTTTCCACTCAGAATTATCATGAAGTCTAAATTATGTCCCCATCATGTTTGCTCATCATTTGCACTTGGGCTCAAAATTGTGAACAATAGCACAACATACATGTCAGTGGGAACATAACACAGCCTGGTGGGTCTTGTTACCAATGATGGGGAGGATATGTAAGGAGGAAAGAATGCAGCTCAGCCATCAAGCTGTGTAATCAAGGCTTGCTGCTATGCAAAGCAAATGTATTTGCAAAATTGTCTGTGGAACTCAGTAGGACAAAACAAATACAAAATGCCTTAGATGACTTTCTTGTTGCCATTTCCTAGGGTGGACCTACCTGTATTTCAATAGTGGAACTTTGATATTTCTAACATACAAGAATTTTTTATCATAAAAAATGTTCTTACCTTGCACTCAAACAGAACACAGTCCCCTGAGCTTGAATACACCGTTTCTCTTTGTCCTTCAAAGTAGGTTCTGCCTTCAAATATGCACACCGCTTCAGGAGAAAATAAAAATATCACAACAATTTTGTATTAGCACTGTGTTTATAGAACCTATGCACTTCTTTAGAGATAATGGCCTTTTAGAATTTAAAAACTGATTCAGCTGCAAGAATATTCTAAAGCCACCTGCAGGAGTATGAATATCACAGGGAAGAAAAAAAAAATCAGAGAAAAAAAGATGAAAGAACCACAAAGGCATGTATAAACAGAAGGTGAAGGATAGTGGAACTGATGGTGAGGTACTCAGAGACTGAGAGGGAAAAAGGAATGCACTGCAGGTCATACAAGGAAGGTGTGGCTGCCCGCCTGGGCAGAAATGAAGCACAGAAAAGCAGCTGGGGCCAAGAGCAACACAAAGGGGAGAGCCACACTCAGCAGCCATGTGAAAAGCTTGGAGGTAAACAAGGGGTTGGAGATATGAGAGCAGTGCAGGCAACGTTAACAGATGACGACTGTCCTGAAGAGGAATGCTGTCTGATGAAGGGCAAATCACAGAAGCCACATATTAGCATTTTGCTAACACAGCCATCTGAAGTACCACTACAGATATTTCTAAGTTACGCATTTGTAGCTTGATTATCACCATTATTTACCACTACTGCTAAAATATAATCTATGAATTTTAGTGCACAGGAGCAAACTTTCAGTGACAGTATTTCTGCTTGTTTTTTTTTTAAGTAGGGTCACAAACCACAAATGACAGGATGACTCAGGCCAGTTGTTGGTTATGCTGTGATCAGGCCTCATGCCACCCCTGCACCCTGACAATGCCACCATTACAGCAGGTGCTGATGTGGCACGTACCACGTTGCTCGCAAGTCCCCATTTGGTATTTAAAGGCTACATAAAATACCTGCAAAGCAAACCACCTCTTTGTTTTTTTTCTAGAAGCACCTATTGCAATTACATTATGCAAAGTATAAAGGCTAAATAATGCAAATACTAGAAGAAAACTCAATGTCTGCCTCTGCTGCTGAGGACACAGTCAAGGCTGATCAGGGAAGTATAATCATGAAATAACAGGAGCGGGTTACTGCTTTAAATTTCTAGATTACATATTTGAATAAAACTCACTAAACATTGACTTGGAGATGTCATCAATTTTATGCAATTCAATCAATTTTACTGCAATTCATTCACAGACAGATTTATCTATTCTGTTTAACAAGACAACAATTTGAAGACAACTTTAAAATCTCTGATTGTGCAAAAGTTTCTATTGCCTGGCCTACGTTAATTACCCTTACAGCTTTCCCTTTGTATTTTATTATCTTTTTCTTACTTGCAACTCCTTGATTTTGTAAACTTCTTATTATATTGTGAGCATGACAAATCATACCTTGAAACCAGTATTAAAAAAGAAGCGATAGGCATAGTGACAAAACCATTGCATAATTTTCCAAATTTCCAAATATGAGGTAAAATATAAAACATAAAGTATCTTGTGTGAAATAAGTATACACAGCCCTTTCAAAGAGTAATATCACTATAAGCTCTAACATCCCAAATCTCATGAATGGCAGTTTGCCATTTGTCAGACTCAGTGAAGGTCTTTAGTAAAGGAGGGAGTCCTAGGACTAACAGAAGAAGAAAGTTTGCATAGCATCCACAAAGCGGGATCACAAAGTGTTAAGAAAGTTCAGTATAGTACAGTGCTCTACTCAAGCTCCTCTAGAAAAAAAGTGTGTGGAAAAAAATCCGCATAAATCTTTACTGGGGACTAACAGATCTTGAATCCAGACAGGAGAAGAAAATCATTCAGTCATATATGTCACTTCCTATATGTTACTGGCCATGACACTAAACCAAAATCTCATATATTAAGCCCTTTCCCCTGTCACACACATTTTGGGCTTCCAGTAACTGCTACAAATGACAAGAAAAAAACAAGTACAGCAATGCCTGAGGACCACACAGTGATAATGGACTGATAGCATATCCTTACGCTTCAAACAGGCAGCCCATGCCTGCTCATAGGAAAGGCAAAAGACATCAAGATCATAGCTTTCTGTTGGGAGAAACCTCTCTCCTGAAACCAAAATATTTTTAGTATATTAATATGACAACCTATGCATCTTAAAAAAATAAATTAGTATCCATGCTACCTCAAATCACAGTCCTCTGAATCCAGTCACCGTATCAACACTGATAAACCTCTGGTTTGGTTCTCCAGAGAAACTTAATATCTAAGAACATAAGTATAAAAACTATCAGAAGACATCTAGTCTTCTGCAAAATCAGAAAGCTATTTCTTATTTTACCATCAACCCTTTGAAGGTTTTGGGTGTGAAACTATCTTAACATGGTGCTGCAGTACCACAGACATATGTTTAGCATATGTTTGTCTTGTCATATTGTCTTGTCATATTGTCTTAGCAAAACACATCACTGGCTCAGTGTTTAACATCGCTTTAGTAATGGTTTAAGTTTGCCAGTGCAATTGGTTATCCAATTCGGTGAGCACAGAGCATGCATGGAAAGATTTCTAGTAAAATAAAGGTGCTAATCTTCTTATCCCCCACTTTTCTCCTTGGAGAGCAAGACCTACATCTCAAGCAGTGTGGAACAGCATGTTTTTTCTGCCTCATGCCAGCAGTTGACACAGCCAGTACGCATCTCATGACAGTGATGCTTCATATCTTTATTTTCCTTCAGAAATAAAGATATTTCAACAACATGAACATCTGGACTAGAATAGTGTAATTGGAAAGTCCAGAGAAGATTTAATTTCTGCCTGGCTAGATGCTTCCCAGAATACTGTGATTAGTTTGTGATTGGTATCTCTCTGGGGAAACATATCATGTTTCATCTTCCTAACTCCTTTCATCCGACAGATTGAGTCACAGTCAAGAAATTACCCAATGATTAGTTGTTTCAGAACGTGATAGTTATTGCCTATGTAGGATTTCATCTACAGCTGAATTACATAAACCATTTCCTCTTGCCATCAAGCTTCCACTCACTCCTACTATTGAAAACAAAATATATATTATTCAAAGCACAATTTTCTAAGACGTTGAAACAGGAAGTCTACAAAGCATGGTAGGAAATTTGACTATTCTTGATCTATTTATATACATATGATGATACAATGATAAGCATCAGTACAGTGTCTAAAGATATTATTAGCAAAATCTGTTTATATTCTCATGATTAATTAATGCAAGTGTAGTAATAATAATACAGCTACAGCTACTTCTAGTAATATTTAACACACTGTGATAGCATGGCACTTTCCTCATATACATTCAGTGAAAAGAATTCTGGCTGTTGTGTTCACTCAATGAATCACCAACAGTTTGTCAAGCCATCACTTTCACAACACTTTTTTCTTCCCACTGGCCTCCAAATGACACTTTTCTTCTACATTTATGTGTCCTTAAAATATCTACATAAAATCCATGTCCCACCTAACACTTGTCTTCCATTCCCTGAGTTCACAGTATGTCACTTACATGATTTCTCACCTTCGTATGTATTGTCTTTGATATCTTGATTGTTTCCGGTTTCCTCTGTGGAATGTCTGTAAACTTCTCTTTGCTATCTAAGCTACTTTTGATTCAGACTTATCACCAAGTGAAAGCAGAAAGTTTGGAATATTGATAAACTCCTCAATCCACTACATTTTCTTGTATTCACAATTGCCCAATGAGTAGCAGATGTAACTGAGAGCTCTGTGAAATTTTTCAGTAGTTATGAAAGCACAACTTAATTCTGGTAATTCTATTTTTCTGCAGCTTTGTTCATACCTGTTGCTAGGATGTCATGGGGGAAGAATATTAGGAAAAAAAAATCTTATTAATTTAATTTTCTGACTTCCTCCTTGAAATCTCCACTGTTCAGAGATCAAGCTTGAGGCACTGTATAAGATACATTAATCCTACTTTGCAAGCTTACATAGTGTGGAACCTTTATGTGGCTTTATCTCAGAAACAGAAAAATAATGGTCACCTGCCATAAATTTTTCTCTCAACTGTCATGCCATTATGAAACATGCTTTCACCCCTATCTCAATATCTTTGCATGGGGGTTCAGGCATTATTTCTTATTTGCTCACTCACTGTTACTCCTCTGTTGCTGCAGTCAGTGAGATTTGAGATTTGCTTCATCTTATGTCATCCCCCCTCAACAATTCAAAGTGATTCAGACTTCAAAAAGGGAAATATACTGAGGGTTTTTTTTCAGTCAATCACTATTGAAAAGATATATTCACACACTCAGCTTGCTCAGCTGAAAAAATAAATCTGACTTTAAATTTCCAAATGATAAGGAATCGATTCCTACCTGTATCTTATTTTTTGTTAGTCAGAAATGCTGAACATCTCTATTGCATTGAAAACACAAATTGGTTGTCCTATAGTATTTTTTCAGTCATTTAAGAACATCTGTGATGCAAGCCACCTCCATTAACAGGCTGTTTATTCACATGGGACAGATAATCCAAAATCAACTCTTTCATCTACCTCTCATCTTTTCTACATTTCCATTAATTGCTAGAAGGAAGTTATATAATTCATCTATCTCATATGTTCTTTGCAGTAAGTCTTCCGTGGAATTCATCAGAGCACCAGAAGGAGGGCTATCTGAGGCATCTTGTAAGACCAAAAATAAATCCGAACATTGAAAAAATCACATCAAAACATGACTAAAAATCCTGTTGATTCCAGTTCAACTGAGGCAAACAGACCTGACAGATAAGTAAAACTTATTGTAGGCTGCAGGACAGGGAGTCTGGGAAAGAGTATGTAACCAGTCAAACCAATGGGCGTCACAGACAGCCCAAAGCAAATGTGTGGGTATCTCTGTTTAAGTAAACGCCTAAGATACTGGGAGATGTATGAGTAAATCATCTTGGATTTTTCCTGGAATGGCATGAAAGAAGCCAACAAGAAGAAACGTGCTCCCTTTTAATGAGTGAATAGATTCCTCCACAGAGAAATATTGTGTTATTAACATATAAACATTCTAGTCTATGCAGCCAAGTATTCAAACTACAGATGACACTAGAGATAACTAATGTAACAGATTTTTCTACATTCACTAAATAAGCCTGCAATGAGTTTAGTTAACACTATTTTAAAGACAAACCAAAAATAAGAAATATACAAATATATATAGACTGAGCTCACACATTTTCAGACAAGTCACAGAGATGTGCCCACTTCAATGCTTGGTTTTAGATGCTAAGATTCCAGATTTTCCTCTTAAGTGATTTAATGTCATAAACCATGGCAGAATTAAAAGAATTTCAATTTTCCCTCATATAACTATCATGTAACTAATCAGATGTTATATGTGAAATAGGAGAAATATTTTGAAAACAAAAATCCTACATTCTTAAAAAATTACTTTACAGTGATCAGGAAGATGCTTTACTTACTATTAATATCACACATGCCTTGGGTACTATGAGGAACACTTTTCAATTTTAAGCCATGGGATCAAACTTCAAGTGTTACAATCATACATTCTGAGAGACCAGCCAAAGGGTCCTCATATTTACTGATCAAAGTTATGCTTTCCTTTTTCCATTACTCAGCACTCACAATGCTGTCATTTTAACAAACAGTAATTAAGATATTCTATCCGCATCTTCAAGAAAGAAAAAAACAGCAGATTGAACTATCCTGGTTCAAAGTAGAATTTTAATGAAGTCTCGTACTTCACTTAGACCATTTTTGAGAATGTGTCTATACACAAGGAACCTGGATACTGTTTGATGTTGGCTTCTCTTAAAAATGACATTATTGCTATCCATACAGCAACTTTAGCTCAGTTAAACATGGCAGCCAAAATATTTATGCTGACAGACACAGACAACTTTGGCTGCAGAGCAGTAGGCCAGATTCTATTTGTTAAACACAGCTAGAGTATTTTGGATTTTAAATATAGGATTTTAAAAACTTGGGCATGACTAATGCAATCAAAATGTCCATGTACTTGCCAAATTAACTCTGTTGGCCATCCGGTACTCAGATGACTTTCACAACAAAATGTCAAAAATAAAATCCAATGCCAAGACAGAAGTGTTAGAGGGTGTCAAGAAGCGAAATGCAATTGAAGTTCCTATTAATTATATTGTATGACTGTTGTATTATGATTTCATTAAAGGTTTATAAATAGCACAGTTATCTGCAAGACCAAGAGAATTCCAATGCAAACATTGCACGCCTGCTTAATCCTCTTTAACGTAGGATTAAACATCTTCTGATGGACTCCTTTTGACAGATATCCTTAAAAAGTAATGACACAGTTGTGATTTAGTAGAGGTTCAAACATATTTTATTAAATCCTGATAGGTACTTATAACAGGGAAATTTCTGTTTCAGTTTCACCTTCTTTCAGCTGATATTGTTAGAGACTAACCGCAAAAGGTGCTTTTCAGAAGAACTGTACTTAAAGAAAAAAATGATGCAGTGTAGAAAAAACAGGCATTTCCCTAAAACGCCTTCTATTTCTTGACGTGCTTAAAAACACACATACACCCATCAGAAAGCCTCAAGTTACAGGTATCCATATGCAAGTAAGGTCTGATGAACTGATTAGAACCGTGCTGAGAATTTCTGCAAGCAAAAAGTGTCTGTGGAAAGTCAGCATATGTCTTAATCACTGCTTTAAGCATTAGTCATTAGTTATCATTTAACTATATTATAATAATTATGTATATTATTTATTATTAATAATGATACATTTATTGTTATATTAATTTATTTTCACATTTATATTAATTACATTAGCAGGCTGTGTTCTCCATTGTATGCTACAAGCTCAGAACAGCAGTGAGCAAGAGGGCAGCTATTCCTGCAACAGCACTTATGTGGGGTAGCCGTTACCTGGTTTCTCAGGTAATTCGAACAGAGGACAAGGAATTACGCATTTTTTTTCATTGGGATGCTACTCATATTTTTGCCCTGATTTACTATGGAAAAGTAGAGCGTGCCAATTATACATAACTTTTTGGACACATTTTTGTGCTTTACTGCAGAAATGGTTATTTTCTGCAGCCTTGAGGACACAAATGAAGTGAGCATATACAGTAAAAAGCAAGTTCCTCTAAAGGGCAGCATCCTCAGAGATTTTACAGCTTGTTTCATTTGACAGCGCTAAGAAAAAAAGCCTGTGCAAACAGCAAAACTACAAAGTTTACCCAAAAATAGTAAATCTATTGGGGGTTGGACCAGATGGATTCTAAAGGCCCTTTCCAACCTAAACTACTCTATAATTCCCTGAAAAGAACTTGAAAGTGACATTTCCATACACTCAAGTCATGAAGGCTACAAAAAACTTTTACTCCAGAAGTGTACAGTTACTCCCAAATTTTGGGGGATTTGGATTAAAAGCTTGCCCCAAAATTATTTATGCACCCACAGACTTAACCCGTATCTCAGTTACTGTCACAAATGCTATAAACATTCCCATTCCCATCTAGACTCTCCTTTGCCCAGACAACTTCCACAAGCACTTCAGCTAGAAATTCTTCTCTGACCTTGCTGTACTTGCCTCCCTGGTGAAGGTGCAACGTCCTGTGACCCGACATCATCTAGCTCTATTACCACTGCTCATTTTACTGTGTTTACTTTCCTCCCAAATCCTATCACTTTCACTTCCCCTGGAAATGGAAGCCCCTTGCTAAGTTGAGTATTACAGCAATAGTCACGTATGCCTTATTTGCACAATGTCATGGGCCAGGCCAATGCATTTAGAAGTTCCCAGGAGTGGATTAGTGCACAGATGGTGCACCATACCAATAGCTGTTGCTAGATCTCAAGTCTTTTAAAGCACCTGTACAGGTGCATCTACATCCATGAAGGAATTGAGCAAGATTTCACACTTCTACTTCCTCCTCCATCCATTTTTATTCCCACATAAGGAATCTGTCCATCCTCCCATCCCTCTTCTTCAGCCTATCATCTTCCTCTCTCACTTGAACTGAAATGACAGGATTAGTTGGCATAATCTCAAGCACTCCAGAGAATTCTACTTAGCATCAATTCAGCAAAAGGCTTTTAAAACAGACATCAAGGTAAACACATTTTTTGAAATCTTGATTAAAGTCAGTTACACAAATTGCCTTTCCAGATTTGTTATATACTCACTCTCAACATTCATTATCAAATAGCATTTAATCAAACACTAATCTAAAAAAAAAAAAAAAAAAGTTGCTACCAAGAGTTGGATTTTTTTCAGAAGACAATTTTAAATACATAAAAACCTATGCACACCTAATATTGTGCCTCTGCCAGAAGTTGCTGTTATCCAATTTGAATTCCCAAGCAGTAGTGTATTTCATGTTGAAAATTAGTTCAGTACTTGGAAAATGTAAAAGCAGTAAGAGCAGATGCCCTCAGATTCTGCTTTGTCATCACTACTTTTTCCAGAGTGCACCTGTTGATTCTCTGACCTAATTACTGGAAAGCAATACAGTGGAGTTCATAAAGCTGATAATAGGGTTATTCCTGTTTAGTTTAAAAAGTACATCAATGAGTGAAAGCCTCAGAGCTGATGATTCTAACAGCATTTTTTTTAAATAGTAAGCCATATCATATTACCTTTCTATGGAAACTAAGAGTCAGAATACACATATATTAAGGAAATATTTAATATTTTAGTAGCAATTTATCATCAAATCTGCAAAAAAACACAGTTCTACAATTTCACAGATGTGGAAAAGAAATAGGTTCATCTTTAAAAACAATTCATTGCATTCTGAAGATTCTCAGAAATGAGTGAGGTAGGTTAAATAACTTTAAGAGAACACACTTTATGAATTTTACAAAACCTGTTCTCAGTATTTTTAGTTTTTTTCAAATTCTTGAAAACCCAAGAGAAAAAAAACAGTTTATATTAAATAATTCTTGAATTTGTTTTCAATATACAATCAGCAAACATACTGTTTTCATTAGCTGCAGAGATGCAGTACAGATGTTTATCAGAATTCAAAACAGTAGAATTAGGATGACCAAGCCAATAGATAAGAAATTTGGGGTGGTACCCTGGTAAAAACAAGTACCATCTTTCCAGTAGAATAATCTGTCTTTGTTAGAGGAATTTTCATCCAGATGTAGAAAATGAATTCGCCTCTCATTGTCTGTGATCACATCAACTCAATATACGAAGAAAACTTCAGTATTTCATAAGAAATGTGAGAAGCAATAATGCTGGCAAAGCTTTATTCAAGATAAAACATTATTACAATACTGAGTTAAATAGAAAATCAAGATAGCTTCTCCTTCCACTTCCTTCTAACTTCTAATCATTATAGCAGCTAAATCAGTGGAAATGAGTATTTTGAGAGAAAGGAGAAAACGGAAAATTTTGCCCTCAAATGCTGAATAAATACAAGCAACTTGATCTGTGCAGGGTATGAAAACAAGACAGTGCCAACAGCTCCAAGTTAGAGCTCATGAATGACACAGACCCACCTGAGAAAGAAATCATCTTGTCAGACAATTCACTTATTGTATTTTCCCTTATTTTCCCCACATCTTTGCCTCTATATCCAGTATTTTATCTCTTCTGTTATATTTAAATTTTCAGATCGTGAAGAACAAGGGATTGTATTTTGTGTATCCAATAACTAGACTAATGGTTCATCATACATTCACTTCCTTAGAATTATATCTAACAGACCTCAAAATCTGTCTACATACCTTCAGAAGAGGTTAGACTTCAAAACATGGAATTTTATTGGAAAGAATGAAGGATGGGGCTCTTGCTGCCTATCATCAGTTGACAACAGAAAAGAAGAATGATTGGGACTTGCATTAAACATCAACTGGTAAATATACTGCTAAACAGCTTCCCAGATGAAGCTACTGCCAGATGAGTGTTGCAAGGTACATACAGACTAGCTTTCAGTGAACAACAGAAAACAAAGCAAGGATTTTTGTTTGTTCTCACTGTAAGAATCAACCTGTTACTTCCTCTGAGTTTTCTGGGAGACCAGGATGTCACAGTGGAAATGGGGACAAACATACAAGTGTGTGAAATTAGTGACCTGGAAAGGTCATTTCACAGATATGTGAAAATAAAGGGGGTGTGAGTCTTTTATTTCTTTCTGTGTCGACTTTAACTATCTATTTTTAAAATGCATTTATTTATTCTCACATTTCATTAGAGCAACTCTGCAACAATATTACAAAAATGATTTGGTGCTTAGGTGTTGGTACCATACCACCAACTCTATACATACAAAACCATGGAAGTTTATGGATAAGATTGAAGCATTTTGAAGTCATATTCTGCTACTACTAAGCAGCACCTCTGAGAATATCCATTTGCAAGATTGTTTCCTTTTCTATGCTATACTCAGAATTGATTTCCCATTTAGGTGCCTTGAGGACCTACTACGCTTCTAGATATAGCACGATGAAAACATCTACAAAACAAACACCCTATTCACAAGACTTTAAAATTGGCCCAGAGAGAATGCTGATCTTTGGTGAACATGAATAGAATCTAATGAGACGGTGTAAGGGAACAGTATGTGAATTTATAGCTCCTTGTTAAAGGAGTAATAATACATGGGGAAACCAGTTATCTTTGCAAAGTATTTGAAGCAATCACATACCAAAGGTATGTGCCTATTTTCCAGATGAGTTCTGAACACTGTCTTGTTTACTTTTGGGATAGCAAAATCTTAATCTGATAATTCAACCCAAGTGTTTTCTGCTCCTAGTTTATTACATCAAACAAGGATATCACTGTAACACCTTTCAAACACAACTGCAAATAAACACATACTGGACACCAGAAATGAGCAAGATAAAAGTGCTGTTTTCTATTATGTTTCCTTATGACAATGCAAAGCAGCAAACAATAATGTCTTCAAATTTTCTTCATCTGCTGGGGAAAAAAAAAACAAAAAGAAAGAAAGAAATCAAGATATGGAATAATTTGGAGGGATTTAAAGCAAACACCACTAATTAAGAATTAATAAAGTCCAGGAAACCAATCAATACCGCGCTTGAAAAAAAAAGTTTACTCATTTTTTTTCCTGAGGGCTAGCAGAGGAGTATCAGAATTTTTGTTCACAAACAAAAAGTTTCAGAAATTATTTCAACATATAGCAGGAAAAAAATACTAGTCATCTACTCCATAAAAGAAAGGCTTTGACTGGCTAACCTCCCTAAACAAAAGGGCAGAGATTTTTTTTTTTAATGGAAACTGGTACAAAGAAAAAAAAAAAAAGAAAACAAAACCCTCCAAAAATTAGTAAAATGCTGGAAAAGATGGAAAACAATGATACAAAATGTGGAAATTAGGAAATTACTGCAGATACAGTCCTGGGCACAATGTAGTGAAGAAAGCAACCTGCAGAAACTTCTGAAAGGGGACTACGATGTCTGTTTTGAAGGGCACAGATGAGAAAAGCATGACAAAGGGCAATTTCACCATATCTGCCTTCATTTCAGTTTTGATGTTGTGTCTCACATGAGCAAAAGTTGCTATTATTTCAAGTGGAAAATATTTTTTACAAATGTAGAAAGAGGGACTGTTAACAGTCTGGAGATCTCAGACCACAATTCAGGAAACTGCAAGGAATGGCTGACAAGAATAAAACAAGTGGTAGAAAAATAAATTCACTATACATTTCCACTGGAAAATGTTTAGACTTTTGCATTCAAAAAGACTGAAAGCCACTGGTTTAAATTATTTTCTTCATAAAGAGATAAATAATAGTAATGGTATAAAACATTTTGTTAATCTCATTGAATCCATTTCATCCATATTTTTACTGTCTTTTCCTTAGATTGCCAGGAAAACATGATCACATTTTTGAGAATTTCTAGTTGGTTTCTATTTTCAATATTTAATTTATTGTTTTTCAACTTTGATAACCTTCACATTTTTTCATTTCACAGGACCTAAATACAATCCCAAGGCTCCTAGCATTTTCTTCTCTAGGCTGCCAAATTTCCACCTAGCTGACCCTTATGAATATGGTATATCTGTTAATTACAAAAGCATATCTGATGCAAACTGGTCTTCAAAATCTCCATAGGTCTCAAAAGGTCCTGAATCCTTTTCTTTATTTTTTTCCTGGAAGAATTCTGCTCTAGCCAACTCCATGAACTGTTCTGTATCTCCATCTTGCTATTTCTCTATGATCTTTTCCAGCATTTGAGGTTTTCAACTAGAGTCAAATTCTCCCCTTTTTAGAACATTTTCCCATTAAGGATAATTTTTATTAATACCACAGAAATTTTTAAAACCTATACAGCAAAGCTTCAGGCAGAAACCAGAACATCAGTTACAAGCTGCTGATTTGGCAATGTGATCTTCGTTCTGGAACAAAATACAAAAAAAACTAAAAAGAAAAAGAAAATAAAAATCCAGTGATGTAGTGGCATTAGTTAATTTCTGGAGAGAGGAAACAAACTGAAATCAATGAATAGCCACATGATATCCACATGTCCCAGAATATTTTTTGTCATTATAGATAGGACCAGATTTTTTATTTATCTGTTTTCTTGCCACCTGACTAAGCAAATTCTTTTGAAATCAGCATTACTGATGCTGGGGTAGTGGCATATTAAAGACTGGAATACTGCCAATCTAGCCACTTCCAGATGTCTGAAAGCCAAAATATTCATATGTAACATATGTTAATGTTTTATTTGCATTGGAAATAAAACAATAACATGCTGAAGAGTTTTCATATTTTGTGAACTTCCTGGTAAGAACATAATGAAAAAAGAAATGGAAAAGTGTAGGTTCTTTTCCCTGAAAACCAACACAAAAGTAGGTTATAAGCAGGGCTAGGGAGAACAGAGGATGGCCTACAGCAAAATTTGAAATACAAAAAATATTTTTAATTCTCCACTTTTAAAATTACCAATATTATGCCTCCAATTTCTTTAGTGTCGAATCCTGCATATGTAGTATAATGTACCTTAATGAATAAGGATTTTCTTAAACATTTTCTTTTATAATTCCTTCCTCAGGCACACAGTAGGACCAAGATTGAGTTATTTTACCATTAACTGGAACTCTCCTGAAACACTGATACCTTGCCTCCAGATCTACAGTCTTCCAGATGAGCTCCCTAATACATGACATCCAGAATAGTTAAAAGGCAGCCACAGTAGGGGGAAGCTGCACTTTTATGCACAAAAAGTCTGACTGATACATAATGCACCAACTTTCTTAATTCTCCTCAGCTAATGTAGAACAAAAACTCAAAGGACACTGGGAAAGAGGAAAGTAAAGCATTCTTAAAAGTTCAATTTTTGCAAGCTGTATATTAATTTACACAGCACACCAGTCACACTGGAAGAGAGCTTCCTGCTCAGAGGGAAACTGCTACTGAAGAAAAAAATTACTTTCTGATGTAGGCATATTGTCCAGCTTAAAAAATCTGTCCCCAAAAGTCCATAACAACTCTGACACTGGAACAGATGTAAACCAAATATATTGCTGTAGTTTATGAGTAGTTGGAAAATTTCTGTAGCTTTACCACGACAGACATACCAGACACTGAGCAGCTAGAATTGAGGGTCCTGTCACACCATTAGAGCTTGGTGCTCCCTACCAAGCCAAAAGGAGTTTTCCATTGTATCCAGCTGGCTTTGAGCTCAGCACAAGCACCCAAAGCATTCTTGGAGCATTTCAGTGTTAACCTTCCTGAGATGTTAACCTTCCTGGAGAAGAGAAGGTTCTGGGGAGATATGGAAGTATGTAAACATTTCATGAGAAGGAATGAAGAGAGAGCCACTCTACTCTGTAGTGTACACTGATTGGACGAGAGGCAATGAGCACAAAGTAAAACCCAACTGGGCTCATGGCCTACAAACATTCTAGTCCAGGTGACCGTGCTTGAGCCGGGGGTTGGGCTGAGTAATCTTAGAAGGTCATTTCCATCCTCAGTCTCTGAGATTCTGAAGTGCATAGGTCCAATAGTATGAGCCATGCTAGGTACACAGATGATATATGCATCAACTATGATTTTCCACTACACCTTTGTAAATTTAAAATACATTTATTGACTTACACAAATGCAAACACATTCTCCTCTCAAAAATATTTTGTGCTATTTCTAAATAAATAAAAATACTACTTTCCTTCTGCAGAAATAGAGTTGATAAAGTAACAGAACTGTAAACAAGCAACATGACATGATTCATTCATGTAGTACAAGCTTGTATATGATGCATTTTATATGTCACTATAGTGTGATACTATTGCAGTATGTGATTCAAAGGCTGGAGAAAAAAGTTGATGCATATCATCGCATAAAGCAGAAGCTGAAGGAATAGTATTCTGCTAAATGCTTAATAACACTCAGAAGGTCTACATGCTGACTAAAACAGGCTATAATAAATGTATGGTTCTAGGAAATAACCCAGTGCCAGCCATCTTCCAGATTTTTTTTAGTACTATTCTGACAATAGTCTAAATTTTCTGTTTTTTTCACATTTGAAAACATTCATCTCAGAATAACAGAATGTATGTTTTATTTGCACTCGTATCTTGAAAAAGCCACACAAATATTTGTAATCAAAAGGCAATTAATCCTTTGAATGAACAAGACCTTCTTATCCTTCATATTCTAAAATATGCATTAAAAAAAAGAAAAAAAGGAAAATAATGACTGCTTCACTACTAAAAAAAAAGATTTGAGCTCACACTTGTTGTTTTGAGTGAACCAGGAAAGCACCTTCCCTTTTCTCCATTCTAAATACCTGTTCTGTCCCTCTGAGCCCTGGCTCCCCTGCAGCACTGACACACGTGCCATGCCCCAGTTGGCCTCGTGCAGCTGGGCTCTGCTTTCCAGCCTGCCTGCTCCTCTGATTTACTGCAGGGATGAGATGGCCTGTTCAGTAGGCGCAGATGTAATGCAGCACACATGTGCTCACTAATCCTGTCATTCAAACACACTGAGCCACAGGCTTTATTCTGTACCACATTAAATACAAGAGAAGCTCCTCTGGCACATAGGTGGTGGAGGTAGAGGCTTGGAGCTGAGCTGCCACTAATATAAGACATCTAAAACAAGGTGGTACCACTCCTTCAGCCCACAAAAAGTGCAGGTATTCAGGAAAGATGAAACTTAGTGAGCAGCATAGCTGTAAGTCCAGCTATGTAAGAAGCTGTAAGACTTCAATCCACCTGAAAAAATGTTAATAAATTTGCAAAGAAGCTTGATCAGCATTCCTTACCTTTCTAGGTACAAGTTCTGCACTACTGCTGATGGTCAATTGCTCTGTACATGAGAAGCACATAGGCTTTTACAGCTCCTTCACTGTGTGAAGGCCTGATGAGCTGGGGTTTGCAGAAGTATATTGCTTTGGGGAAAAATCAGAGCATCGTGAAGAGAAAAAGGAGAAATCCCCTTAATTTCTACTATATAATTTTCTGTAAGCTAGCAAGAGAAATCGGTGCATCAGAAATGTATTTACATGGTTAGAGCTACCATCTCCATAGTTGTGATTTAATCATTTTGTTTGAATACCCTTTCTGAGTCACAGAACCTTTCTAAATGAGCTCTCTCCAAGATTATCAGCAACAGAAGTGGGAGGTGACCTGAAACAGCTCTCTGCTTCTTACGCCTGCCTAAAATAGTTCTGTTAGAGTTCAGATTTTACTACAGTGCGCCATAAAATCACCTAATGTCCTGTTTCAGAAAAAAAGAAAATGAGTGCATGAAAAACCATAGCCATAATTGCTTAGGTCTAAGCTTCCATAAAGATCTGTTGGGATAGATATAACTAAATTGGGATTAGATCTCTACGTTTCTGCAGTGTCACTGGGAGAAGGACAGTGATGAGAACAGAACAGTTTCTTCCTGGAGATCAGTCTTCGGTGATGGGAATTATTACTGCGCCAGATAAAATTACAAAGACCTCTCTCTTCTAGCTGATGAAAATCAGCTCATTTGTCAAAAATACACTGGCTCCGTTTTAAAAATACATATGTAACACAGCTATTGGAAGTGATGCCTTAGTGTTGATACACTAACCAATAAGAAAGTCACCATAAAAGAATTTGCTGACCAAGTATCAATTGTCTCAACTACTAATACGTTGGCAGTCCTTTCACAATTCACTTAAAGTAAATGAAATTGTCCTTGGACATTTTAAGTCAAGTCCATGGTCTACAGTGATACTTCATAGGATCAGTAGGGGAGCTTAATCTTTCCTTTTTGTGTCAGTGCCTATCACCACACAATGCATTTTTCTTTGCAGAGGAGAAAAGAATATAATGATCTCTTGCACGCACCTTCTCAGATAGGCTTAAAATTGCACTGAGAGTAGGAAAAAAAGCAGCCTCTGCTTTCTGGCTTCAAATAATTCTTCATAGGAAGCTCCCACTGATCTAAGACGTATGCTCTGGTAGTTTGACCAAATTTTGTGTTGAATAGCTTGTCTGTAGCTGAAACATAATTCAGCACATTGGCCAATTCATGTGCCTTGGAAGATCATAGCAGCTTCTATCCCACTAAGGTTCACAGAAAATACAGTGATAATTCAAATGCACTGTCATTCCTATTTACAGCAGCACTGACATTCACACAGAACAAAACAATGAGTTGTCTGAGTGTTCTCAAGCAAAGATAGAGAGTTTGGGTAGAAAATGTGGGTTTATTTTTGTTTTAAATACAGCACATTCCATTCCACTGTAGCATAGCTGTTATTCATTATAGTAACTAATGAAAAGACTAAACTCACAGTTTTACTTATCTAAAAGTTTGTACTTAATCTAATTGCCTGGCCTCCCTCACTAGTCCATGGAAAGAAGCATGCACTTCTAGAAGGTCATTCATCCTATCTATTCCAGGCACCTCTGAGCACCACACGCCCTCTGAATGTACCAGCCCGTTTCATTGGCTATCAAGAGAGCCTAACTAATGGTGTCCATACTGCACTAATAAACGAAACAAAGGAGGTAAATGAAAAAGTAGATAACAATCAACTTAAATACAAGTTCATAATCCTTCATGAAGTTCAAGTGTTAACACAGTTCATGGCAGCTCTCTGGCCAGTACCAGCCAGCACCCTTTGATGCAATGCCAGGCTACATTTGGTGGCAGCATCTATCACTGGTCATTCCCAATCAGCTGCCTGGATACAGATTTTCTGATGGGAGGAAAGGGCAAGAAATTATGGCCGTGCAGGTGTGAGTCACAAGTGCCACTTAGTCCCAGGGCCACAGGACTGTGACCTATTTTATTTAGTAGTATATGTAAAGCCACTTCAGACTGCAATCCCAAATTCAACACGTCTAAAGCCATGTTGAATTAATCCACTCTAAATTACTCAAAACAAAAAGCTGTGAAGCCTGCTTGCTTATCACTGTGAAAGTATTAAGCATAGAGTGTTTTTACTTTTTGTGCCAGCTGTCACAACACCACAGCCCACTCTTCTCATTTTTGCTGGCTTTCTCAGCACATCTGCAGAAGAAAGAAAGAGGCACAACAACAAGGCTTCCACAGCTACTGCTGCCTGGACAGTCTGACCCTCCTCAACAGGCTGGCAGAAACAGCTCATCATCTGGTACGAAGTATCACAAAGAACAGTAGGAAAATGCAGATAACCATGCACAAATCTGTCTTGTAACTAACACTAAACTCAGTGAAAGAACAGGGTATTGGGCATCACTCTAACTTAAACTCTTCACAGTCTTTCATTGGAATTTATCTATCTTGTCAACATGACTCCAATTTATACTCCCAGTTTTTTGGTTACCAGGAACTGGACAAATAAAATGTTGTGGGGTTTTTGTTTCTTTTTCTTTCTCCTTTTTTAAGGCACTTTAAATAAATTAGATGAGAATAGGGACAATTTTTCAAAAGAAGTTTTTAAACTTTGACGTAATCATTTTTCTGGTAGCTTGTCAAGGGAGTTGTATGTGGCATGTTAGTTATCAATTGAATTACATGCTGGCAAAAGCAACAACACTGGAAACTAAAAAGCTTTTGATAATGTTACAAACATAAAAATGGCAATACTAGAGTTAAATTAACAGTGTGCTGTACCAGAACTCAATCTCACTTGCAAGAAGTACTAATGCTTAAAGACAAGGTCAGTGTCCATATGTCCATTCACATTTCTTGACCTTTGTCAAGACTCCCAGTAAAAATAACAACTTCTTAAGATGTCTTGAGATGTGAGTGCTTCCCCATGAACATTTGGATAGAGAATTCCCTACTAAATTCACAAACAGAGCATTACAAAAACATACTTCAGTGGATCAGGTTTTCAAACACTTTCAATGTGGTCAAAGACACAAACAGAGGCTTGAACTACGAGAATTTCTCACCACTGAATGATCAATTCCCTGAGCCATCTAGTATGCATGGAAATTCTGTGTAGTTGATTAAAAAAAAAAAAAAGTATTTGAATTTTCATTTCCCCTCAATTAGAATTAATCTACTTGAGTAAGTTAATAAGATTTCATAAAACGGGATGGTTTGTGTAACTCTGAACACAATTAAATATTAACAAACTCCTATGGGAGCAAGATCAGTGGAGTACAAAACGTCTTCTCGAATTTTGTCTTAAAATACAACATTCTAACCAGCTACATATATCTCTATACACTGCAAGAAGCTTTATACAGCGGCAGAAATGGTGAAACCACACAGAAAAATATTAACATTAATATAAAGAAATGCTCCTCAAGCATCTCATGCTTGATTTCAAGAATAGATTCTACCAGAGTCTAAAATAGCCACTGCATATGTGACACACATCCATAATTAACATGAAATATTATATACAGTCATCTAGATATTGATTATCCTAAAATTCCCTGTCTCTGACCCTATTTGTAATAAAACCAAAATACTATAAAACCAAAAGGTAATCATCCATATTAAATGAAAACATTAAAATACCTCTATCCAGTTTCCTGTTTAATGCTGTCTGACCTTTTACTAAAGAACCTCTCTAAGTGAATGTTTTTTTTTTTCTGATCTCAGGAGTCTGGTACAAGTTTTCTCTTCCCTTAGTTAAAGAACAAGAACCATAAATCTGAATCTCCATTTCTAGTACACAACATATGCTTGAAAATACAGTCTTTTTGACATAGTGTTAGAAACACCGGTCTAAACTAAAGAAAGACAATAGTGGAATCTCTAGCAGTTTATTTTAAAAGAGCTCATACAGGAAAGTTGTGAAAAGTTTCTTAAATATATAATTTTTCTTTTTAAAAACATGTAAGAAATACCTGTTTTTAGGGAAAAAAAAGAAAAAAAAGGAAAAAAAAGGAAAGACAACATAAATAAAATACCCACAATTGAAGATGAACATTTCCTGGTTATCAGTTTCCCAAAATATTTCAGGGAAGTCTAAATTCCTCCATTCCTTAACCCAAATATTTCATTCACTGCCCAGTTCTTTCAGTTATGTGTTTACATTAAAGTTCATTTTTCTTTGCAGATTACAAAACATTCATTAAAGAAAGCCCCACCGTAAAACTTACATTGACATTCTTTGCAGCACTTGCCATCCACATATGCCAGGGCAAAATTAAGCGGACAGTCAGAGAGGGGGCAAATCAAAGCTTCACACTGCACAGTGCCATTCTAGTAGAATAAAAAAGTGCTTAGCTGGTAGTTATATTTAGCAAAAAGAGAGATGTTCTCATACATAAGAACTTAAAATCTATTTTTAAATGCAGTGAACTCTGACAAAAAGCCATTTTAGCACAGTTCTTTTAATAAGAACAGAAACTATAACTTCAGAATGTCTTGCATACAATCCTTCAGACATGTATGATGTGTTCTTTGAAATTATAATGATCTTAATTTTTTTTTTTTAAGAGGCAAACTTGTTTCAGGGTAAAACATTCTGCCAATCAGCAGCAAAATGACATATTAGTGTGAAATAACAAGCTCACAGAACAATACTGAGCCTTCCGATTTTTACATAAAGGACAATACACTTCTAAAAGATAATAACTGCATAGCTGCAAGAAAAACCAGAGAGAAAATATGCAATGTATTTAACACAAAAGTCAAAGCATTTCAGATAACTATATGCAAGATCTGACACCACAGGCTAAATCTTACCTTCAATGACAAATTCTAAAATCAAAATTAGTATCATACCAGAAATATAAAGATCAAAGAAATACTAAGCTTAAGAAGAACCATTTAGCAAATTGTAGATAACAGCAAATCAATCAAAGTGCAGCAATAGTCTTTTCACAAGTTACCAATGGCCTTTGAATTAAGTATTTAATAAGTCCAAATGGAATTAACGAGTTTTAAATGACTGGACAATAACAAAGATGCAATGGTTTGGTGCTTGAAAAGATACTTGCAATCAGTTCTGGAGTTCTGATACCCTTGGGAATCTTCCATTCACTTACATTCTTTCATGTTTGTGATATAGTGGAACGTGCATATGACCCTTACATTTTGTTCTTTATTGCTTTTGGAGATGTAACCAAAGGGAACTAAAGGGAATCAGACACAATGAATCTATTAAAAAACTTGCTAAGAAAAAATGTGCTGATAGTAATAAAAAACAGGTATTTATTTGTGCAGAGAAGCAGCCTGCAACTCAGTGCATGGGAATAACATGGTGGCTAACAATATTGCATAGCATCTGCCTACACTGGCATGAATGAATGGCAGATGACACTGAGCAGGGAGGAAGTGTCTGGGGGTTGGAAGGCACTTCAGAGGGACCTGGACAGGCTGGATAGCCGGGCTGAGGCCAACGGGATGAAGTTCAACAAGACCAAAGTGCTAGGTCCTGCACTTCAGCCACAACAACCCCAGGCAATGCTACAGGCTTGGGGCAGTGGCCAGAAAACTGTGTGGAAGAAATGGACCTGAGGGTGTTGGCAAACACTCGACTAAACAGGAGCCAGCAGTGTCCCCAGGTAGTCAAGGCCAACGGCATCCTGGCTTGTATCAGAAATAGTATTGCCAGCAGGAGCAGGAAGGTGATCATCCCTCTGTACTCCGATCTGGTGAGACCTCACTTTGAGCACTGTGTTCAGTTTTAGGCCCCTCTTTACAAGAAAAACATTGAAGCCCTGCAGCATGTCCAGAGAGGGGCAATGAAGCTGGTGAAGGATCTGAAGCATGAGTCTTATGAGAAACAGCAGTTGAGGGAAATGGGATTTTTAGTCTTGAGGAGAGAAGGCTCGAGGGAGACCATATAGTTCTTTACAACTACCTGACTGAAGGTTGTGGCAAGGTGGGAATCAGTCTCTTCTCCCAGGTAGCAGCAATAGGACAAAAGGGAATGACCTTAAGTTGTGCCAGGGAAGGTTCAGTTTGGGTATTAGGAAAAAATTCTTCTCAGAAGAAGTGGTCAGGAACAGGTTGCCCAGGGAGTTGGTGGATTCAGTATCCCTGGAGGTGTTCAAAAAATGTTTAGATGTTGTACATAGGGACATGGTTTAATAGGGAAATATTGTTAGTAGGTGGATGGCTGGTCTAGTTGATCTTGGAGGTCTTTTCCAACCTTAATGATCCTATGATTCTGTGAAATCTAGGAGAGCTAAACATACTAGTACACCTGAAATACTAGGAAAATACATTTATTAATACTGTTCCCTAGATTTAGAACAGCTTTTTTCTTGCATTTTGTTCTTACTACCTAGCAGGTGTTTATAAGCATCCCTTACTCTTTTGCCCCCCTGAAAATGTAATCAGAGAAAACACCAGAGTTTTTGCAAAGTGTAGCCATACCATGCAAGTGCAGTTCTTACAACCATCTGTCCAGGATTCAAATTCTCTGTACGTCATGCCTTTCATTGTGCAGGTCCTTTCACAGTAGCACTGATCCAGCTTGTTCATCCGCTGCTCAGCTTGCGACAACTGTATTTACGGTTCACAAAAAGGTTGGAATTCATAAGTGGCTTCTACGTTAGCGTAAACATGATTGAAACTGTCCCCCTTATTGTCAAACATGCAGTCAAATATAATAAAATGACAGTTGTCAAATACAAGGTGACTGAACCATAAATCATTCAGAGATGGATTCTAAGATGCAAGTCACAACCCATTTCATCTTCTGCTTATAACATTCGAGGCATCATGAAACAAAGTGAATGAATGACAATGTGTATGTCTCCAGATTCCTCATTTTTATATGTGTGAACTGACCAAGAATGTTGCTCTATATAAACTATCTATAGGTACTGTGCTATGTATGAAAAAGATCTGAATCTGAGTAGGGGCTAGACTGAATGTAACACTCAAAATCAACATGTTTATTAGCCAGGTAGCAGCATTTTCACAGGTATTTAAAGACCTGACATTTAAGAACAGAAGACTAGTCTATATTTACTGGCAGATGTGAATGTTTTTAGCATGATCTTTTGGGGAAAAAAAAAAAAAAGGAAGAAAAAAAAAGAAAGGAAAGAAAGAAAAAAAGAAAGAAGAAAAAAACCCACCACTATTTAGGGTTCTCAATTCCCTGTCTTGCATGTATTTTTTCTGAGCACTCCCTTGTCAGCTAAGATTTACGAAAGTCTTGGACCAATAAATCTTGCTGCAATAAGCACTATAAGCACAGTAACCTATTTCAGTCCAGTTTTGTTGACTTGCTAGCCTGATATATAGAGCTTGAATATTTATGAGCCATTTAGATTCTGCTTGCTATTAAAAAAATATAATTCTATTAAATATATATATATTTTTTTTTTAAATAAAGCTTTCTGAAATGAGAATTTGTATGTATAGATGGTAGACACAGATATCTAAATGCAAACGTATATAAACATGTGGAGATGTTCCGCACACACCCATCCTGCACAACCAAACAGATGCACAAATCATCCAAAAAGACAGCAACTAAATCCTTATGGTCCTATATTCTTCCAGGCCATGCCTTCCTGAAAACATTACCTTAGCTGACGTTTTGGCTAAAATGTCTTGCAGTTCCATAATTTTCTGCACAAGTCCATGGAAATCATTACAAGTTGGGCATGCTGGAATAACAAGATATACATACTAGTAAAAAAATCTTATGTACTATAGGTTCAGTCCTGTCAAAGCTGACAAGCAACATACTGAAAGTTAAAGTTCTAAGAAAGCTTGAGGTCAAAAAGCAAGCACAAAGCACACGTTTCATTTTATGGTATAAGAATTAATAGACTTACTCCGATTAAGATCTGGGCATTGAGAAATAAATCCTTGAGGCATGACAAGTAATTGCACATCTTGCATTATGCCCTGTGTGCACATGGAAAAATAAAAAAGAAAGGATGTATTAGTTTTACCTGTCAAAACTACGTTTTTCATTCACCGTGTAAAATATTAAAGCCCACACAGAAAAACTTCCTGATAAAAACAGTATTTATGAATACATAATTTCTCTCACCCAATGCAGAGATAGAAGAATAAAGAAAAAGTGAAATAGTTAGAAGCACATGTACAGGTGTACTGAATTATTTTTAAAGATTTTAAATATTAAATGTCAAGAAGTAATTATGTGGCAAGAGTTTGGTTGTTTTTAATTCATTGTTATTTTTAGATAGCCATTGCAGAAAAAGTTTGAAAATGACCTTTAAAAGTAATTTGAAAAGCAGCTGCAGTTTTAGTTACTTTCAAACACTCTCTTACATAAAATTCAAATTTTTTCACTAGGCTACAACTGTCAGATAGAAGGGCAGATTAAAGAAATCTGAGTCAGGAAAAACACACTTGCACAAACCCTTTATGATTTTGGTATGGGTCTTTTCATGAAGCGTGCCCTGTGCCAAGGAAATACATATCTCTTACACAGCTGTGGAGTTGCATGTTGGCAAGAACGTGGGAAAACAGGAAGCTTAGTATGAAACTGAAATATGCCATCTGGAAATGCTCCATCCAGAAGAGATCACACATTCTTTTGGGCAGAATTTACATGCATCCTTTGTCATTAAGATATAATTAGCAGCCACTCTGCTGCTTTCCAAAAGCAAAGGCCAAATAGCCAACCTATCATGCACACTCCAGATGTCACTTTCATCTAGGATTCCTCTCCCTGCATTTCCAAAACTCCTTCTTAGAAGGAAAAGCAAAATCATTTCAACCAGACTCAGTGTGCTTCTGAAGTGAATGTTTCAAGACAATAAGAAAACAATATGAATTAAATGCAAAAGGTCAAATTTCATCCATGTACACAAGGCATTCCATATAGATGCTGCAAAGTCACAGCAAAATAGCTTTGACTTTGAATGAATGACTCAGGGTGACCTACGTGATCTATGGAGAAGAGAAGATGTTGCTGAGGGGCAACCTAAAAGATACATAAGTGTCATGATGACTTTTCTCCCTTAACAAGTGTTCTAGCATTCAGGACAATTGGATGCTTCCCCATGCTTTGCAAGGAGCTGCACTGATTATCTGACAGTGGAAAAGTAAGGACACCAGAAATAGGACTCCACATCATGACCTCCCACAGCATGTGTTCTGCAAGGCAAGAACAAAGTCCTCTTTGAAGAACACACTGAAAAGCTGACCATATTCAATTCTCCTCCCTTTCTTGGTGTCATTAAGCTTAAATTCATGTCTACTCAGTCTACAGGATTTCTGTGAAAAGGAAGAATTGCAGGGTTCAACCCACTCAAATTGATGAGAGCTTAAAGCTTATATTTCATTGAATATTTGGGCAAGTACTCAAATCACTTAGCTATTAACCAACAAAAAAGCTCCTCCAGCTATTTGAGGAGCTTTATTCATCACATAGCAGCTGTGATGCTAGTCGGACTCTGCCTCTTGACAGGAATTCAGGTTACTTCTTATCTCCTCAGAGTAACAAGCAGGAGACTTCCTGGGCTGCCAAATCATGGGAGGCCATGTGTAGGATCCAAAAAACCTGCTGGCTCAAATTAAATCATTTCTGGATGTTAGGTGTGAGAGATTTTATACAATACAGAAATTACATAGCCAGTACTGCTCTCTCAAACTTAAGAACCTATAGTGAAACAGGCACAAATATGTCCTGTGTGAATATGAATATGCCTACCAACATATTGTTTTAGTGGAGCAATACGAGTTCCAAAATCAAATATAGACAGATAATATCATTTCAATAAATGGCTAATGATTTTGAGTATTTTGTCCCTCTGGACAACCCATTTAAGACCCACTGACAGTAGCCTGATTTTCTGAAACAACTGAGCAAATAGATCTAGAAAACCCAATAAGTGAAGTTGTCAGACACCTAAAAATATTGTTGTTCTATCTTATTCTATTGCTTTTACACAGGAGAAGATGGAGACCCCCACCTCACTATAAGCTCTTTTCAGGGAGTTGTAGGGAGCAGTAAGGTCTACCCTAAGCCTCCTCTTCTGCAGACTAAATGATCCCAGCTCCCTCAGCCACTCCCTATAAGACTTGTCCTCCAGGCCCTTCAAAGCTTTGTCGCCCTTCTCTGGATAAGCTCCAGGGCCTCAATCCCTTTCTCGCAGTGAGGGGCACATGTAGGCTCTCTAAAACATTGCAAAATGCTGAAAGTCCTCATCTTTTGGACTGATGTATCTTCTGTACAAATGTCAGATTTGCAGAGGTAATTTAATCATTTGTACAATGTTATGCTGAAGAAATCACTTAGCACAGTCTATCTTTGCCACATCAGTGCTCTTCTAACAGCTATCAGTTTCTGTATTTTTGCTAAACTGGTTTGAATTTGTAGCTGAGGGTGAAATTTCAGTGTTTTTTGGCTCATTTTGTTTTTCTTGAAAAGTAAGAAGAAAAAAAAAAATACAGTCTCCTATTGGAGTATTCATTTTTCTATACCAGATGAGCTTCTTCATGGTGACAATGAGTTGGCAAAAATAATTGAGACAAGATGTGACAAGGCACAAATAAACAAAATGAACATTAAAAATTATACATATAACTAAAAATATACAGAATGAGTGGATTGTGTCTGAGATTAGTTTAGGCAATGCATTAATATTTTCTGATTTTCTTATACGATTCAACTGCCTACAGGGAGGGCAATGGGACGGCACTGTGTACAACATCCCTGGGGATGTCATCATTCATCAAAGTAGCTCCAAAACACAAACTGAGGTTGTGACCAATGAATGCTGCCTAATGGATTAGGAGGAAGCAAAATTTACAGTTCAAATATAGCATGCACTTATAGGTGTTTGTGGTGTGTATATCTCTATATATACAAACACACACACACATATATATGACTGTAGGTCACTATAAAGTAATGCCTCCTATTTATTTCTGAGGAAACTACAATGGATACAAAGAGCACAATGACACTGTTTGATAGAGCAAATTCTCAGCTACAAAATGCTGTTTTTCAACATTTTCACCACCATTAGCTATGCGTTTTTGCCAGTGATGAATAAGAGCCTGTATGCTGCGCTCACAAGAATCTGCACCAGCAGAGGAGAACCACTGTTTCACAGCTGCGATGACAGCATCGTTGTTAGGAAAATGTTGCCCACACAGTCCTCCTTTCACTGGCCCAAAAAGATGGCAGTCAAAAGGCACCAAATCCAGACTATATAGTGGGTGTGGTGGAACAGCCCAGACAAGATTGGCAATGTGCTTCAAACTGGTACCAGGCCCGGAGTTTTTGTGCTGCAAGAGGAAGGCAGTTCTCTCCTCTGTCCTATTCTGGAAGTTTGAGCCTTCATCTTTGTCAGCATCATAATGTAACTGCCAGAGTTGATGGTTTGTCCAGGTTCCAGAAAATCCAGAAGGATGACCCATTTCCTATCCCGAAAGACAGTGCACATCAGTTTACCCACTATGGACTGTGTCCTGAACTTCTTCAGAACAGAATTTGCATGCTGCCATCAAAGGGACAGCTTTTCTGTTTCTGGATCATAGTGGTGACATCATGTCTCATCAAAGATTGTGATCTAGGTAACTGTCACTATCAGTCTCACATTGGTTCAACAGATTCTGAGCAATTTGCATAGGGTGTTCTTTCTGTTTCTGTGTGAACATCTGTGGGACATACTTGGCTCAAACTTTGTAATACTGCAAAATTATCACCATTGTTTCCAATGCACTGTACAGCCAATTCACAGGAATGAGCGCATCGAGGCGCTCTTCATTTCACAATATGACAGCTGAGCATGGCTGTCCAGAATGTGGCTGGTCATGCATGTCATTGTTGCCACTGCTGAAATGCACCACCCACTGCCTCACTGTGCTTATATCCACTGGTTGGTCTCCATTAACATACAGCAAATTTTGATAAATGTCAAAGGTTGCAATTTTTTTCCGCTTGGAGGAATTCGGTGCTTCATATCTTTGCCTCACACAAGCTTCCATGTCAGACGCCATTTTGTCAGACTGCTGCCAGGATACTGGTGGGAAGGTTCTGCCTCTACCGCCATACTACCAACATCCACCTCTGATGTTGTGGACCAATGTAGTAAAACAGGAGGCATAACTTTTGGATCAGTCCTCATGTGTTTATTTATTTGTCTGTATGTTTTATATAAAAGGACAAGCAGTAAGCTAAAATGCATGTTGAAATACTTTCCTCTGTGATTATGAGACTGGAGTTCTTTAGACCATAGTGTTCCGTGGAAAAAACTACACATTTAGCTATTAAACAGGCATCAATATAAATATTTATTTCCTGGAATTGCATTTCTCTTGGCCATTTACCTTTCTCAATCTTAAACCACTTCACAGCACACCATGGCACTAAGAACTGTTATGACTGCAGAATCACAGAATGGCTGATATTGGAAGAACTTTCTGAGATCATCTACTCCAACCCTCTGCTCAAGCACAGCCACTTAAGAGCAGGATTCCCAGGAACACGTGCTAACAGCTTTTGAATATCTCCATCGTGGTCTGACAACCTCTACAGAAAAAGTATTTTCCTATGTTCCAACTAAATTTCAGGTTTTTCTGTCATAGTCATACTCATATTTTGTCTACATTCACTCGTGCCAGTAAGTTGAGTAAACTCAGCTGAACAGAACTACAAGTATCACTTGACAGACCCTTCATATCATGGAATATTTACTCTATTTAATAAACTGCTTAAAGAAAGAGTAAACTGAATTCATTTTCACCATAGTTCACATTTTTCTCCTCTGCATACCTTAAAATAACCATGTGCATTATTCCTCTGTCCTAGCCAAAAGGTTGTACCCAAAGGTAAGTCCATGAAGGGCTTCTCCACAACTCTTTCATAGATTCTGAAAGGCAAGAAAAAAAGTATGTCCCAGGTTGTTACCTTTTCATTTACTGAGAGCTGGAACGTTCCAGAATTGACAACTTATTATACAACAACACTCCTTACTTACTTATTGCAGTCCACGTGTAAAATCAAGTGAGAGGCACTGATTGCTAAGGAAAGCCTGTGCCACTTATCATCTGCCAGGATGTACGGGAATACTTCTGTGTGGGAGCGGTGGCTGCCTGTACGATAATGCAACCTGATTTCATTTCGATGACCGCTGCTTTCCAATTCCAGATACCTGTACCATAAATGCATCACCATGTCATGAATCATTCTTATCAGCACAGCAACATTTTACATCACATAACTTCTCATTACCATGCGGAACTATTTAAAAGAGGGGGAAAGACAGAAGGGATACAAAGATGAAAGCAGACGTTTTACGTAATGGAAAGTTCTATCTTTCATGTAAGAACACAAGGTCCCAGGCTAAAGATTTTTTCTTCTAGCAACAGTACTTCACAAAACATGATCTCACTGAAAACATAATTATCCTATTATGAATAATTACATTATATCCTGAAAGCACAATATGGATACTCTAAAGGCATTAATGCACTAAAAACACCACCAAGTTCTGTGATAGGTACACTGTTAGCCATTACCAGCAAATGAAGTAAGTAAGAACCGAGACAGGGCACTGCCTTGTTTGCTTTTGGATATTTAGTTTACATCTCTTTTCATTTTTCACGATGAAATTTCTCAAAAGAAATACAGTGAAAAAAATACTAATTCTTAATATTTTATGTGTATATACATGAATTGTTAAATGCATATGTGGTTGTGGTGTATATACACACATATATACATATATATATGTATATACATACGTATATATATATATATATATATACATACACATGCATTTATATGAATGTATGTGTATGTAAATATTTGTATATACTGGGTTAAAAAAAGGTATTGCAGTTGTCCCAGGATGGATGCACCATACAACAGGTCTGCAGATTGAGGATGTAGGGTTGGCTGGTTAAATGGCTGCAGATAATTTAAAAAGCACTCCATAACCAAACTCTCTGCATTCTCAAACAACCCTATTTTCTTGCATATTGAATCTCTTCCGGGAAGAAGATTAGCAAACTATTTCTCTTCCAAATGTTCAGTTTCTCATTTTTGAAGCTCCTCCTTTAAAACAGGAGGAAAAAAGGAAAAACAGAAATGAAGATTATCTAATAATCATACACAACCCACAGATAAAGATTAAGGAAGATAACAATATGTAGAGAGATACTGAAAATCTAGGAGGATGGAAAATACATTTTTATATAGTTTTGCTGTTACATCTGCAGTCAGGCATGGCAGTGCTTTGTAAATCTGTGTGTGCATGTGTATTAGGGTGATGTAGTTTCTTTCAATAGGCCATCCATATTAAAGAACAGACAAGAAAATGATTACAGTTTTCAAAAGTGGAGATGAGAAGACCAAATCAAAACCATCTTGTATAGTCATTATCCCTAGGAGGAGGATGGGCTTGCTGCACATCTCTCCTTCCTTCAGGATTTTTCACAGTGAAATATGCCTAGCAACAGCACGAAAACAATTATCCTTTTGCAGAACTGGCAAAGGGCAATTTCTTCTTCCTCCCCAATATTAACAAAGCAGTTAACTAAAGTCAGCAGTAAATTTTATAATCTGTGATCATTTGCCTACTCATGGCCCAAAAATAGTTTCTGCACTGGCAAGAAGTTTGAAGTAATTGAAGGCTTGGCTGGCAAAAAAAAAAAAAAAAAATGGGCAATAGTGGCAGAGCATCAGTCAACTTAATAACCTCCTTCATAACTCAAGCGTCAAGGATAAGAATAAGGTCATGCTCAACCTAACAAAGAAGGGGAACGTTATCGAACAGGACTCCGCCAGCAACTTATGAGTCCACCCACTTGCAGATCTAATTTGGAAAAAGGAAGTCATGAATGTATTGAAACATTATCTACTGTTCCAGCCAACAGCTAGCTCACACTCTCTTCAGAGTCAATGGCAGAACTGATCCCAACACAGAGTTGCAGACAGGCAGGAAACAAAGCAGAGATACAGTCAGTATGGAAGGTATGAAATGAATGCTCATGTTGCCCCTTATGCAGGTGACATTATGAGATGTCTAAGAATACAAATCCCCTGAAATTCAAATTCCCCAAATAAAAAAAAACATTCTGTAAAATTTCAGAAATGAAGAATTGCTGAGAGATAATGCTGACGTTCTATGATGCTGCAATAAGCAAATGAAACTTTCTGTACAACGCTGTGCAAAAATTCTCGACACTTGTGGTTCAGATTTCACTGTGATTAACTCACTGCTTTGAGATGCACATCAATCTCTTTTGCTATTCCATTTGGTAAACTGTAATAAATGTCTTTACCTTATGAAGGCATGAGGATTTTTTGAGAAAATATGTATCAAAATTAAAAAATAAATGAATAGCCACTAGGAGAATTCTAACTTATCGTTGACTGATATACTGCAGATGCAGCAGGAAAAGACAGCTAGAAAAGCAAATGCAGTGACTGCCAAAACAATATTCCCTTTAGCCTGAACTAATGCTGAGACACAGAAACACAGAGAACTGAGTATGAATCATTTCATTTCCGTTTTTACAAAATACTATGCTTGATACTCTACCTTTCCCTATTTGTTGTTTAAACAGATCTGGTTCCATTTAACAAACTTCAGAAGAAGAAACAGCCTCAGGTCTAGCAGCAGGGCCTGGGTGGGAATGCCAAGGCTGCCGGAGGCAAAGCTTCTCTCTCTTCTGTGAGACTGCAACAGCACATGCCTGGGTGTGCACCTTCCAAGGGTTTAGAATGGCAGTTGAGAAAGTAAGCTATGCATAAGCAAATAGCTCTGGATGTTAAAAACTTGTTTATATGAGAAAAGTACTCTAAACTTCTCTGTATTCTCAGGATTACTACTCTACTGAGAGATAAAAGAGAGTGATCTTGTTTCCTAAAGGACTTACTTCCCAAGGAAACAAAAAGTGCACCACACTGCAGGCATCTGCTAAGAACCCCATTACAGAAGTTTTCAGGGAACTTGATCAGCTTTCTTGCCTACACCATCCCATCTCAATCCACTCATCTTGGTGCCATCAGCCAAGAAATTCAGCACAGTAATGTCACTGCTAATTCTCCCAACAGCTCCCAGCTTCTCTTCTATAACGGGAAGGTGAATGGCTCCTTGAATAAAAGATAAACCACAAGGAAAATCTCTTTTCTCAGAGGGTGGTGAGGCACTGGCACAAGCTGCCAAAAGAGGCTGTGGATGCTCCATCCCTGGAGGCATTTGAGGCTAGGTTGGATGGGGCTGTGGGCAGCCTGAGCTGGTTGGTGGCAACCCTGTCCACAGCAGGGGGTTGGAACTGGATGGGCTTTAAGACCCTTCTAACCCAAACCATTCAATGATTCTGGGCTAAACAGCGTGACAGGAGTACCTGCTTCTCCCTTCACTAAAGCCCACAATCCCTGTCACCATTTAATCAGTATCAGCCTATTTGATGTTAACCTCCTAAAACCCACACAGTCTTTGTGACAAACAGAAGTAACTTAGCAGGGAGATGACATGATTAAGATTATAATGTTTGACGTTTGAAGAATAAAATGTTAACCTTAAAGGTTGTTGCAGCTCAGCTGAGCACTCTGTGCTTTCACAATCATTGCAAAGGCAACAGCCAAGACCACAGTAAGACTGGCCAGTCTGTGTAGAGACCAGCCAGAGAGCAATTCCTGCTTTGCTGACTCAGAGGAAGAAATTTGTCTCAATTGCCCCAGAGAAAGCTGAGAAAGGAAACAGTGATTATTTCTCTGCTGCCCAGCACTGATCTGTTGTCACCACTGTGTGCAGATCCTAGCACCACAGCTCAGAGGTAGACCTGCTGTGCCCCAGGGCAAGAGGTCAGCACTGGACATGCTCTTCATGTTCCCAGATGCACATGGAGACTGCAGAAGTTCAAATCAGGATGTACAGTCAAAACCTTGAGATCTGGGAGGCAAAACAACTGGGGATGTGGTGTATGAAGTAGCAGTCCTTCAGAAGAGGGAAGTATGGCCCTTCAGCGAGTGGTCGGTGTCAGTAACCCCAGCTCTCTGATAACTCATCTGCTCATTTGACATCCCAGCTTGCACAGCACATGCACACCGCAGCTGCTCACTCTTACTCCAGGCAACTAATAAAAATCAACTTCAGTTTAGAGCATGTAGACAAGCAGTTTAAAAGCTAAAAGATATCATGTCTGAATTTATTACACAGTAGGTTTTTGTCTTTTTAACAACTTTTACTACTCTCAGTTACAGACACAGTGTAAAAACAAGCTCTCGTGGCTTTTTGATTTACACTAAGAGGAAAAGGAAAACTAATAAAACTACAGAGGAATACATATAAGAAAAAATAAATCCTTGTCTTTTTTACTTATGAAAATCATAAAATCATGATACATAGCTTCTGGCACTGTCTGTGCTAACTGCAGACAGAAGCACACCAAAGAGGATCTAAAAGGAACTATTGTGCAGAATGGACAACAGTAGGCCATGCCATAGATCTGGGTGACAATGTCCCTGGGTTCTGAAAGTCAAAGCAATCCAGGAAGGTTGGGCCTTCATCAAAAACAAAATCTTAGGCAGTGTTCTCACAAAGCTGGAGCAAGAATCAGGAGCTGAGGTTGCATTGGTCTCCCCAGCAGACTCTGAGAGGAGATATCCTCCCAGAAGTTGCTGATCTGAAATTGCAAAAATTAAGGGCGGGTATTACAGCACATTGCTCATGTTGTCCCAGTTTGAGCTGTGAATCTGAATCAAATTAAATTCCAAAACAATAAATACTTTTTTAAAACAGAATTCCTGCTCTCACTCCTCCCAGTGATCTCACTAACCCCACTTATCAGTATATTTCTTTCCACTCTGCTTTCACACACAGCCCTGTTGACATCTACTTTGTCCTCCTGAGGCTTCCTATTCTACAAAATACCAATAAAGGAAGAAACTTTCCCAGAACAAACAGAAAAGCAATGGAATAAACCGTACATTTCACTCTCTCAACAGACAGCAAGACGACTACAAAAGCAACAAACCTTCTGATATATACTGATATGTACTCATAAAAAGTATATGTATTCAACCTAGCTCCTCCCCTTTCCTACTCCAACAGAATACAGATTTCTTTGAAATTCTCTAAACAAATGCATATCAAACAACAGCAAAGAATAGCGATATCTGTCAAAACTCTCATTTCAACACATTCAGGGGTGTCTATCAGTAGATACATAGAAACAAATCTTTTATCTCTTATTCAAGTAGATCTGTCACCAGTCTGAATTCAGACTACAGAATCCAGGCTCATAGCAGCTTTTGGTAACAAGTTCTCCACCAGATGACACTGAGTTATTTGGCACTACAATGACTTGCAGACCAACTGACCTCTCTTGACATAATAAAGGTTACAGGAAGGTGTGTTTTAAGGTAGGTGCATTCATTACTGTGAAGAATTTACATTCGATTTGCAACATTCTTCTTTTCTTTTTTCTTTTTTGACGGGAAGCATAATCTATGCTGAAGAAAAAACATGCAAAAATGACAAGGCATCAATCAACCAGCACTTAAAGAAACAGCACTCACAGTGCTGTGAGATTAAATTCAGTATAACACAAAACTACTGCTTTACAAGTATCTCCATCCAATCATACATTCGAGGATATAAGTTAAATTCCCAAACAAAAAGAAGCACAGAACCTTTCTCTTTTGGGTAGAGAAAAGAGCCTGGCCAAGGTATCACTATCACATAAGGAACCTTACATATAACTTTTAGGATCTTCTTGAGTACTATATACTGAAAGAATGAGAGAAAATACCATTTTTTGAAACCTTTGATGAAACATACAAACATACAAACTTCATCAAAAGAAAAAAAGTCCAACCCCAGAGAAGTTTTAAATCGCTAGAGGAAGTCAGCTCAAAGGAGATGATTGACTGTTACGAACAAGTTGCAAAGGGTTCATGATTATTATCAGAACAGTAAGAAACAGAGATTTGCTCTTTGTAAGAAACAAAGATTTACTACCAAAACAAAACCCAGAATATTACAACTGTCCATGCATCCAGCAAAGTCCATGAGTCAGCAGAATGGTTTAAAAAGCTGAAACCAACTAGCAATCTTGGCATAGGGAACAGCCACATAAAGCTTAACACCTGAAAATTAATCCCATGTTATTCTTACCTAATATGTATGTTTGTGATGGGAAAGGACAAATATCCCTCAAACAAAACCTATGTAACCCTGCACTGTTCGTTTAAGAGGTAAACATTGAAAGCTTTTTTCAGGGAAACGTGTTTGCAGCAAATCTTGTAATGTCAGAAAGAAGACACTCAATACTGCGGTCCAGAAGTAGAGATACACGTAGATCAAAAGCATAAAACTATTTTAGTAAGATAGTCAAAAGATGCAACAAAATTCATGCATCAAGAGTTTTCACCTCTGGCAACCTACCTCCTTGTATGGGTAAATGCATAACAGAGAAATTGCATCAGATAATTTCCTCCTAGATACTGAAAAGGTCTCACACTACTGTACAGAGCAGCATATCTGAGAGCAGATAATCAGAAAACTTGAGTAGTGGTGAAAATAACTATCATATAAAGCAGAAATTGAATAAGTTAATAAAGAAATACAATGAAGTCTAGGAAATGCCTGTCCACACTACTCTACCGATTTCAGTATTTTGCTTCAGGTTACAAAAATAGTAACTGAAGGAAAGAATGGTTAAACTGCAATCCAATTATTTCATCATTTAAGGGCCCTAATATACAGAACCTGAAGAGATATAGATATAACGTCAGCTGCATAAAGGCATCTAACCACGAAGGGAGGAAAAGGCTCATTACATTGCTCCACTGTTGCCACTTAAATGAAAATATACAACAGAATAGGGATGTCTAACATATATTAAAGCTCTGTCGCAGATAAAAGTCCTCTCTGCTAGTTCTTTCATCATGAAGCTCGGATGAATTCAGAAGAAAAGTTAGGAGGCTAATAGTGGCTTAAAGTGAAGGCTGAGGATAAGCACAGAGCAATCAGTGTTTAACAGCACTTCCACGCAGGCTTAAGGCATCACTTCATTAACAGCATTCAAAATATTTAACATGTAGCTGTAAAGTACAAACCATTTTAGACAGGGCAGTCTGCGTAGTCAAGGTGATCTTCTCAAGTTAATTAAACATTTCTAATTTCTATCTTTCAGACATAAGCAATACACTGCTGTGCCCAGCAATTTGTCTTTATCTCCCTGAAACCCATCTGAACAATCGTAGATGTGCAATTCAGATACCTTGACAACACAATAATATTCTTGAAAGGATGATTTCTAATCTGTACCCCAAAACCACCACCACCACCTGAACTCTTCCATTGCTCTGAACAGTGGTGGGGGGAAAAAAGTAATTTCTGTAGAAGAATATGGGAAAATTTGAAAGGAAAATTTATATATCCAGTTTATGATTCATTCATTTTTTTAATCAGAAAAATTACCTCAGGTACATCACTTTAAAGAAAAATATGAAATCTAAAAAGTAACTTTAATTTGCAACCATAATTTAACCTTGGTTGTTGCAAATTAGCACATGTGCTGATATGCCCAGACCCATGCAAAAAGAGGATGTTTTTACTCTTACTTTCAAAAATGTATGAAGTATATCCTGAATCATTGAACAAAGAAACAAACCTTTTCCAATTTTTAAAGAACATTTTGCTTTTATTTTCCTAGAAATTAGAACTAGAAGGTGTTATGAAAACTGTATAAAATAAAACATAAGAAAATCAACTTGTATGATGAGTGATTATACCTATCAGTTACTGTTGCCTCCAGCTTTTCTGACCACCATTTCCTGAAGGCTGAAAAGCAGCAGCCAGCACTGGCCCTTGTAAACTAAGAATGTAGCCAGGTATGACTACCCCACAACACAGGAGCTCAATACCTGCACAACTTTAGTGACTTCAGAGGAGCAACACAAAGCTGAAGCTGCTGCAAGAGAGTCCATTAGCAGTCTTAAAATGACTGCTGTGACAGAGTTCACAAGAAGTTGTTTAAAAATTGAAGGACTGTTGCAAAGAAGTCCCTGGACAGAAATGGGCAATATCAGAGAGATGGAAATCTGGCACGGAAGAAGCAGTTATTGGATGCAAACCATATAAATGCTCCTTTATCTCCCTGCAGAGAAGGACCTGGGGGTCCTGATGGATGAAAAGCTTAGCATGAGCCAGCAGTGTGCTCTTGCAGCTCGGAAAGCAAATGGTATCCTAGGCTCCATCAGAAGAGGGGTGGCCAGCAGGGACAGGGAGCTGATTGTCCCTCTCTGCTATGCTCTTGTGAGGCCCCATCTCAAATACTGTGTCCAGGTATGAAGCCCCCAGTACAAGAAAGACAGGGAGCTGTTGGAGAGGGTCCAGAGGAGAGCCACCAAGATGATAAGAGGGCTGGAGCACCTCCCCTATGAAGACAGGCTGAGGGAGCTGGGCTTGTTCAGCCTGGAGAAAAGAAGGCTGTGGGGTGACCTCATTGCAGCCTTTCAGTACCTAAAGGGAGCCTACAAACAGGAGGGGAATCAACTCTTTGAAAGGGTAGGGGAAATGGTTTTAAGTTAAGGGAGGGAAGATTTAAGTTGGATGTCTGGGGGAAGTTCTTTACAGAGAGAGTGGTGAGGTGCTGGAACAGGCTGCCCAGAGAGGCTGTGGATGCCCCGTCCGTGGTGGTGTTCAAGACCAGACTGGATGGGGCCCTGGGCAGCCTGGTCTAGTATTAAATGGGGAGGTTTGTGGCCCTGCATGTGGCAGGGGGGTTGGAGATTCATGATCCTTGAGGTCCCTTCCAACCTTGACTATTCTGTGATTCTCTGATTTTTATTCTCCTTCATCATGAAATAAAATAAGATACTGCCATAACATACTGCTGGAGTCTCAGATGTTAGCCTAATTCCAATGTTATCAACACCTAACTAGGCTAGCCCTCAGTTTTTGCACAATTAAATCAAGTAAAGCCTATTATGACACACAGACAGCACTATGTACACTCTAGTACAGAATAGAATCATAGAATGGCTTGGGTTGGAATGGAACAGACCTCAAAGACCATCCAGTTCCCCTGCCGTGGGTCATCCACCCTGGCCTTGAGTGACCCCAGGGATGAAGCATCCACAGCTTCTCTGGGCAACACAGAACAGGATAGAAAGGAAATATTTAATAAAAGCTCAAGGGCATATCCGATTAAATAGCCACAAGCACTTTCTTGGCCATACTCCTGTTGAGACTAATATTTAACCTGCTAAAAACAAAGGTTTACCCTGATAGCAATAGGATCAGACTAGGTGTAATATTTTTAAAACAAATTCAGGATTGTTTTTTGGTTTTTGTTTTTTTTTTCATTAGATGACCTAATATTCTCTGCAGGAAGCTATGAAATATGCAGATGGAGATAAATAATCTATAAGACTTTTTTCTTCTCCTTTGATTATCCTTGTAAGGAGACACCAAAAACAAACATAGAGCATATATCCTACAGAAATTTTGTAAACAAAAATTAGGCATCACTTAAGATGCAAGAAGATACAGAGAGCACACCGGTTACCAATGGCAATAGGAAGTTTTTTTTGAGCAAGATGCATTATCTTCAGTTTTCATTATACTGTAACAACATTAGAATCACGGTATTAAAATTTTCCACAGTTAAGAGAAAAGGGCTAAAAATGCTCAGCAATGTATCTGCAGTTAAAATATCTACAAAATGTAGACCTGATTTCAGCCAGAAACCTTGAAAAAGGTAGGCTTCTTGCTTACAGTTGAATTTAGACATATGAAACTCCAAGATGCAGATAAGCAAAAGACAGAAATGTAATAACACAACCTGTAAATATTTAAGTTTCGAGAGGAATTTCACCAAAAAAAGTGCATGGTCAATATATTAAAAAACAACAAGAACCTAACTACTCATTCCTAAAAATATACCAATATAAAGTAATTGGATTTTCAGAGTCCTGCTTGTTAGCCTTTTATAACCGTATTTTACATGGGTATAAGCAGATGATATGGTCAAACCGATGCAAATGAGATAAGAAGCAATATGTTTGCATGGTCACATGACCTGCAAGTCAGCACAGCTTTAACCTTTATTTTTCTTTGCTATGGCTGGACAAAATCAATTTAACATATTCTTGTTAACAGAAGAGCAGTGCTGGTCCTTTTGTCCAGTCTTATTCACTTCAAGGACTAATTACCTCCTCAAACAATACCTCAAATCCTTTTGCAACCCTTCAATGAAAGATCATCGCACGTACTCTTTGTACCTTGTTATCACAATCTTTGTGTTCATGAGCTAATATTTTCCTCCCAGTTGACCACCATCCAAGTGAATATTCATCAGGTTTGGCTCACTACATTACAGATTTTTTTAATCTTCTCTTTCTTCACGCCATTCCCAGGAGCAGGAAAGGCTCTACAGCAAACACTGTCTCCTTTTAGAAAGGCTATGCTTACTCCTTTTTCCAAACACTGAGTTTCACATTGATGATCTCTTTGCCCACCTCTGCAGCTCTCTTGGCCAAAGAAGAGCAGCCTGCACTAAGGAGCAGCCTGTGTCCATTCCAAGACATATACCTAAAAACATTCAACCAGTACACTGTGAACTTGTTCTCAAGCACTCGAGAGCTTGTTTACTGCCAGGAGCTTGCTCTGGCTAGCTCTGGAGAACGCTGTCACCCCAATCAGACACATGAAAGGGATACAAACAGAAAAAGGATGGCAAAAAAATTCCTATTGTTAATGTAATAGAAGGAAATTTGAGCACTGGAACTTAGTATTTTATACCTGTCCAGATTCACAGAGCTATCAGTTACCAGCTTAGGGCCCATAAACCATAAGAAATACAAGGCAGGAACATTCCCTTTGGCAGCATCCATCTTCTGGGTGACAATCAGAGGTCACAACTTACCAGCAACAGCAAGAAAACAACTGTAACTGAAAGTCACTTGCTTCCCCTCAAGGCAATTTTCACTCTCTTTTCCAAACTCACTAAGTTTCAGAGTGGTGACGTCTTTCCCCTCTCTGCAGCTATTCTGGCACATAAAAGTTTTGTCTCTCATTTTGAAATATCAACTTTAGTTGTGTCAGTCCCATCAGCAGCACAACCAATCCCTGCTCTTCTAAATGTAGAAATAAGCTTAGCTAGATCACAGCTGGCCCTACAGACCAACTTCCTCATTCATGCCAAAATAAACTTTTTCATCTGGGGTGATCTACACTTGCGGTGGTAAAATCTGAATTAGAAACTCCCTATTCCCAGCTGCCCAATTCTGCCCATTGGGCACTGCTAGCTCTTGCAGATGAGAGGTAGGCAACAACTAGCAGAGAAGCCACTTGGCACAACTGTGATGCAATTTCAATAAGCATCATGCAAGAGGCATTCAAACACCCCCTTGCAGTGTTAAAGATATTGTCATACACTTGGCATAATGACCTTTAAGAATATTTTCATTTTCTTTTTTTCCCCTTTTTCTTTTCTTTTCTTTTCTTTTTTTTTTAAACAACTGAGTTGCGTAAGATGGCACCTCTGGGAAAAAGAAAGTACAACTGGACCACTTTCCAGCACAAAGTAATTGACAACACACCTCCTAATAAGAACTTGTACTCTTTAATAAATAAATAAATAATATAAGCAGATATTTTAGTATGCTTGAACATCCATCTTTAGCTTATCTTTTATTTCAACTCTGAGGAGAGGTCAACAAGAGAGAATTATGGGATTGTACACATGAAAATAGAGCTCTGAACCTAAAGCAGAAATCATCTGTTGCTGGTGCTGATGACTGCTTAAGAGGTACACATTTTATAATTCCTTCTTATTCTGCCACAGAATCATAGAGAGGTTATCTTTATTAGCCATTACTCGGGCAGAAATATAAAGAAATCTTACTCCTCCACTGGTTGTTATCCTATCAAAGACATAATCCTCAAATGTTTGGGGTAGTTTACTTTTGTTATTTAAGGCCGACACTTCTCTGAGTCAAGTGCTCTGCCTTTTGTTCTGGGCATCAGCCTATAGCAGGAATTTTTTGTTTATTTTTTACAGCTCACAGTGTTAAAAACTAATTGGTGAAGAAGCAGATGTACAGGACCAGGCTTTGTGAATCAATGTGACTGTGCAGATGTGAAGGTTTCACACCAGTTGAGCATCTGGTCCTCATGGTTATGACCAACAAGAGAGAACTTTCCATGCCCTCAGCAGCAAGAGACATTTGAAGTGTGGCATCTGTTCCACTTTCCATTGGCAGATTTGAACTTGTGAATTTTTATGAGTCTACACAATAAGCCAGTTCATTCTCTCTCTCTCTCTCTCTCTATATATATATATAAAAAACCTGCCCTACAACAATGTCCCTTTAATTTATGTACAATTTTTGACAGTACAAATACACATACTTGTATTAGCTAGCATACAGCCAGCAATACTTACCTGTGATCTAAATGATGAATAGAGAAAATAACCCCTGAATTTAAATGGGCTTGTTTTAAGGTCACCAGGATCGTGAATTCATATTTATTTCTCAACTTCTGAAAAAAGATTTCAGCTGTTTCTGGAGATGCCTTTACACTTCTTGAAGTATCTAAGAAAAAAATACAGAAAAAAAGCATTCAGCATAAAATCTTATTTTACTGTACAATCTCAGCTCAAAAAGCTTGCCAAAATAACAAGCTAGATCCGAGAAGCACAATGAACAGCTAGGCAAGAGCAGGAATAAAAGTATTTTAAACACCAGCTCTTACATGAAATGAGAGCCATTTAGACAAAAGTGTGCACATTTTCTAGGACATCCATTCTATTCTGGGTATGGGGGGGTTTGTTGGTGACGGTTTTGTGATGGATTTTTTTCACAACAGGCTCATGATTCTTTTACTTTCTCCATGGATGGCCAGATGGTACTTTGATATCTCATCCAAAATGAGGACTTACTCACAGTCAAGCACCGAGTGACAACATTGGATACGAGCCCAATTTGTGAAGTGCAACCTGATTTTCTTTTCTGTGACTTCTACAAAAATGTTGTGTTTATGCATTATTATTATTATTTTAACTACCTTTAAGGAAAGTTTACTCAGTTTTAAGAGTTATAAATGAACTTAAGCGCTCATCATTTTTCAAAATGTATTGTTGCTAATTAGTCACTGTATACTCCAGTTGTTCAGTATGTTACTGCTGCTTCTTGCACAGGACATCATGAGCATTTCATAGAGTAACTGCACACCCACACAAAAGATTTTGCTGTTAAAAGTCCACGTATAACCAAGGCTGAAGCAATGCTTCTGCTGAATTTATGTAACATGCTTAAAGACAAAAAGGCTCAACTTGGAGCCCCCTGGAGAGATAATTTACAAAATAAGATGTTAAAATGTTAGAAAAACAATTCCCAAGGTTTTCCATAATACATTATACTGGAAAAAAAAATAATATATGTATTTAATGCATAAAATCAATTCATTAGTGTGTGTAATCAACTGTGTAAAAACTAAATCAATTCACAAGCTTCTCATCATTACAATTTAACCATCCTGCTCTAAGTCAGGGACACTAATTCAGGGACAGCAACTGCAGCAGAGAGCTGACTGCAATGAAAACACTGATCTCCTTTGGCAGAGCTGAAGCTGAGCTCTTAAGTAAGCTGACATCACTGCTGTAAGAAAGCGGTTTACACTGCAAGCTGCGCTACAGAAATACAACTTGAGAAATACTGCTCATTACTAACAGTTAACATTTTAACGTGGTTTATGAAAGAGGAATGAGTTTAAGAAATATAACAATCTGTACAAGTCAAAAGTCCTAAGCAAGCTCCTATGCAGTATCACACCAAGCTCTGCATTTGATTCAGTTTTCTTAACACAGGGGAATTAAAAAAAAAATCAAAGATAAAGAAAAGATTATTTAAAGCATTTTTGTGAAACTTTGAAATTTCATATCTTTTCTACTGTGGGTTGCATAACTCTCTCCCTGCAGCAGACATCCATGGTATTTTAATGGAATTGTTAATAAATCATAAAGCAACTCAAATACAATTACATCAAAGCATTCATTTATAGCCAAGGGACACTAACAGAGTGGAATGACATAGGTTTGCATGCTGGAAGATGGTTTAAACGCATTAACAATTTCCAGCAATATAAACAACCTATTCCCAGCAGACCAAGCAGAAGAAGGACACAGAAGGAACATATTCTCTAATCACGATCACAAGCTGCTCATGCACTGCTGCTCTTATCAGCAGCTTTCCTATCAAAGTACAGAGGAAAACAAGAAAGTGCAGATGTGAAACTGACTTAGATGCCTGCAGAACCAAACTCCTAGATGCAAAGCACATCCACATAGTCAGCCCTTTCTGACTAATGAGAGAAGATGCAATGAGGTGTAACAAAACTATATTTAAGTGTTTGTGTGCATAATCAAGAGTGTCTGCCCTCAGGAGCAGTCTCTGCCTGAAGGGCTTGCAGTCTCCAACCTCTCTGTCAGGAAGACCCATGCAACTTAAAAGTAAATAACGGTGGCAGAACCAAAGCCAGAATGAGCCGAGACCACTGCAATGTGTGAAATCTTCTTGCTTACATCTTAGTCAGTGTTACCATGCATCCAGCAATGCTCTTCTCCCTCCACCAACCTGTCATATTTCTTTCAAACTTTCTTGGTACTGATATTTTGTTTGGCTTCCACAGATGATAGAATAACAGAAACGAAGTTCATTGAATATGCACCACAAAAGCCCTACATTTATTCAGTAAGGTTAATTCAGGTTTATTCCCCCTTGCCTAACATATTTTAAGAGTTACTAAGAGGAAGGGTGAAGAAAAAGGGCTATGAAAATGATTTTTATATCATCAACTCCCACCTCCCTACCAGATAGAAATGATAAGCACACCGCTGCACAAACACAGTAATGAAGAAGCTGCACAGGTCTTTCATTCAATAGATTTTGTGTCTGGTCATGTTAAGTCTTACTCTAATTTAGAAAGTGAGCACACAGAAGTATATAAAGGCACTGAATAGATACTATTAATTTCTGTGGGTATGTACTGGAATTGGACGCAATGTTTACAGCTTACCATGGCAATAGGAGGTATACCCATCAAATGTGATTATCATGGGAAGACAGGGAGATAGGAATAGGAGAAGTGAAGAAGGCTGGGGGAAAAAAGTCAAGCAAGACAAAAAAAAAAGAAAATAAAAAAGAAAACATCAGAATTGCATGAAATAGCACAATTGTAGAGAATTCCCTGACTGTTCCCTCTCTGCTCCCATTGTCTCCACCTGACTTCTTTCAGATTTCCTCAAGACAATGAGGTGGCAGTATGAAGGAAGATGAGAAATGCAGAACTCCTTCCAAAGATCTGGGATTACTCTGCACTTTCTGAATCCTGTAAGAAGCCAGGATGTCTGTGCCCCAGTTAAACTGTTTTATCCCTCTGCATCATTCCTAGTTTTAACTTGTATCACACCCTACCAGCAGAGTCATAAATGCTCTGTGCTGAAAGTAGAAAATACATTGACTATGCTTGCTTAACAAAAATAAAATCCACAAGTGTTACATTAGAAAAAAATATTAATAATATTAATTTCTATCAAATCCAAATGATATTCTCATTAGCAACAGATGAAAGAAAGTATATGTATAGTACAACTTCCATTACGTGAGGCCAGTTCCATTTGCACACAAATTATTATCTTCTTCACAAACACACACTTCATTCTAACTGGACTTACTGGGAATGCATTTTGTTACAGTCAGTCTGTGTTGTAGGCAGGAAACAAACCCTAGCAATTACATAAAGCAGCCTGCAGTCCTCCCATCCCTCACTGCTGCTCCGAGAGACATAGGAAAAGTAGAGCTCCCTTGCACCAGCAAGAGAGGAATCTTTTGTAATGTCTACTCTTTCAGCCCTGTGAATCATTAACCTATCAGTAGGCTGGATGAGAGTTTTCCATATATAAAACCATAAAACCAGACCTGGGTACTCTATTCTCTCTCACTGTGGCTTGAGATTACCCTCTCAAAAACAGACAAAAACATCAAGACCTGATTAGATCAAGCTGGAAGCCTATCTGTTAAGATTATTGCCACATTACCAGCCCAAACACATGGCTGTTCAGTGCCAGTATTGCACATAGGTCAGTTCACACTTAGCCTAGCAAACAGCTTGCAATTTTTGCATTACTGCTTCTCTGATAAGTGCAGCATCCTTTGCTCGGTGCAGGCACCAGGTAGATTTCTTGAAAAAAGACCACTGAAAGGTCCGCGAACCATCTTTTTACACCAACACAACAGTGCAAATCTCTCATTCCAATTACCTTTGAACACTAGTGGCATTTCCTTGATAGATCACCAACTGTGCTCAATAAATACAGATTCAAGATTGGTCTTGACATTCGGCTTCTACTAATCATTTTAAGTCTGAAGGGAAATACTTTTCTGAAGCTGGACTTCTTCCATAATAGCTTGGCAAATCAAACTGGTGTATATCAGGCAATAATCTGTGGTTTCTTGACAGTTGCATAAAAATCTCATGATATGAGCATTTTTAATACACAAAAACAGTGGCCTAAATGTTTTGATATTAGAGTGCAAAAATATGGAGAGAACTATTCATGTGAATGAGAAATATTTCTCTAGTTCATTACCTTTGTATCATTTTTGCTTTTCTAAAATATGTCATTTGTTTGGTTTGACCACAGCATAATTCATTAACCTATATTGTTAACATTCTGTTTTTAATTTCTAGAAGAGTGAGTGAAATGTAATAGGCAAAAACCTAATCTCAAAACAGTCCTTGCACTCCTTGGTCTATTTGAAGGTTATAGCATGAAAATGCCTTTAGAAGGAATAACAACACTTACTTGGTGACACGCATAGCTGATTTGAAGCATGCAAGTTAACAAAAATATTGAAAACAATGCACTAGACTGGGGGGAAGGGAGGATTAATATGCAACATTCACACACCATGGTAGGCAATAATAATGATTTACAAATTCAGCAGAACTGATCACCTGAGGATTAACTAGAGTTAATTTAGCTAGGTTTGCATGCAGTAATTGAGGGAATTTACAATTCTAGAAAGGATGCAAACAAACAGTAGGAGATGGTTGATCTTCAGCTAGAACAGCCAGCTGGGAGGTGATCAGTTGGCAAGTTCTTTAACATCTGACATTGCAAAGCAATTTAACACTCCATGAAAAGAGCCACTGGCTGGAGGACCTGCAGAAACTCAGTCATTCAGATTGCCTCTGCTCTGAGTTTGCAGCAATAGTCACATTTAGGACTAATTTCTTCTCACATACAACTGCATTCAGAGCTTTTGCAAACACCAAAGCCACACAAGAGTTTCCTAAAGGTGTTAAGTGTAGACATTGTTATTACAGTCATGTTCATGGGATGTCAATTAGGACAGTATATCCAAGTAAACCTAACTTTTAACAGCACTTAACTCCGCGGGTCCAAAGGCACTATTCACCAGTCTAAATTGGAACAGCAGAAAGAGATAGAAGCCTTTAATTACTTAATTACTTGAATTACTTTAATTCTTGCTTACAATTGCATTCATGCAAACACGTGGAGAACCACTCTCAGGAACAGATCCAGCTATCAATAACCCAGCTTTCCCCATTACCTAAAAAATGTGTCGGAAACAACCAGGAACAAGTTACCAAAGGTAAACAGGAAAAATTCCATACAAACCATCAGCATCCTATCAAACTGCACAGTAAAAACTACATTCATATATGGTTTAATAAAAGCCATTTATTACGGATGTTTTCCAGTTCACATTAAAAACAAACAGTTATTAAATGGAATGGATAGCTTGTCTTAGCAAAGCGTAGGCTCTTCAGTTTCTGAAGTGCATCTAAAGCTAAAGATACAGGATGAGTTAATTATAAAACAAACTCCTATAGAAGAGTCTTTGAAGGAGGCTTTTTAATTAATGGAGCTCCACAGTTTGTTTTGTGTACACATAATCAGCTTTTAATAGCAGCATCTATAAATCAATTCTACATCTGACAGTAGGTTTGCTGAACTATCCAAATTTAATTCTACTCATTTGTGAGAAAATGCAGAAGTGCTGCAGGGTATCAACACTCTCAAAAACATAATAAAGCTAGCTCAATTTTGTTTCATTTTCCTGCACAAGTTGAGATCAGCATCACAAGTATAAATTCACATTGTAACACTTCTCTTTATTAAAATTTTTGACTAATCTTTTTCTCAGCTGGGGATTTCACACAGCTTACAAAGGGCAACAATATCTCATACTGTTTACCTCACATTTTTCCTTTACTTAAGTAACCAATGCAGGCTAAGCTACTCTCAGCAAATGAGGCAGAATGGGAAGGCAGTCCCAAGTAGAATCTTTACAAGGCTGAAAGGGTACAATGGGTTTTTAATGGAGCACAGGGTATGCAAATTCATGAGCTGCATTTCTGTTACAACAACTATAGTGAAAACAGAATACGGAAAGAAGTAGAACAATATTTATTAGGCCAAAACACCACAACAGTGTAATACAGTTTAGAGAGTTCCGTGGGAATGTTGATGAGTTTAGCTTTTGTGTGTATACATGCACATGTAGATCACTCCAACAGTAATGCCTCCTATTTATTTCCATTGAAGCTACAACAGATACAAAGAGCACAATGACACTGTTTGATAGAGCAAATTCTCAGCTACAAAATGCTGTTTTTCAACATTGTCACCACCATTAGCTCTGTATTTTCGCCCGCGATGAATAAGAGCCTGCATGCTGTGCTCACAAGAATCTGCACCAGTAGAGGTGACCCACTGTTTCACAGCTGCTAGGATGGTGGTGTTGCTGCCCACACCGTTTCCTTGGCCCAAACAGATGGCAGTCAAAAGGCACCAAAACTGGACTATATAGTGAGTGTGGTGGAAGAGCCCAGACAAGATTGGAAGTGTGCTCCATGGTCTTCAAACTGGTACCAGGCCTGGAGTTACTGTGCTGCAGAAGAAAGGTCACCCTCTTCTCTGGCCCAACTCTGGAAGTTTGAGCCTTCATCTTTGCCAGCATCACAATGTAGCTGTCACTTCATCCACTGAGGGCTGTGTCCTAAACTTTTTTTTGATGGGGAATTCACACATTGCCACTGCAGGGACAGCTGTTATGACTCCAGTTCATCGGGGTGACACCACATCTCATCACCAGTGATGCGATCCAGGAAACTGTCCCTTCAGCCTCATATTGGTTCAATAAGTCCTGAACAACTTGCATATCACGTTCTTTCTGTTTCTGTGTGAGCATTCATGGGACACATCTGGACAAACTTTGTGATATTTCAGCACTTCCACCATTGTTTCCAACACACTGAAGACAGTATTCAGCCCTATACACAGTTCTCCGGTCCTAATCTGCCAATTTGCACAGATAAGCTGTCACAACATTTTGTGGTGTGCCAGCTGTGCAAGGGCATCTGGAATGTGACTTGTCTTACATGTCACTGTTGCTACTGCGGAAACCCACTACCCACCACCTTGCTATGCTCCCATCCACTGTTCAATCTCCATTAATATCCAGCAATCATCAGTGAACGTCAGTTGATGCAATTCCACACCTTTACTTCATACGCACTTCCATGTCAGACATCATTGTGTCAGACTGCCCTTCTGCCGCCATCTGTCACGCAGCAATAAATTGTAACAGAATGTTGGTGGGAAAGTTCCACTACTACCATACCACTGATACCTGCCTCTGACATCATGGGCCAACATAATAAAATAGGAGGCACTACTTCTGGAGCAGCCCTCGTGTGGGTGCGTGCCTGACTCTTTGAACTGCCAGTAAGATACCAGATGATAAACCATTTTGAAAGACTTATCATAGAATCATTTGGACCAGAAAACACCCCTAGGATCAACAGAGCTTTCCTACACACTTGCTCATTCTTCCAAAGAGAATGCATGGCACTTCCATGTCACCAAGTTGAACACCGTGATTATGGTCTAGCTGTATGTCAGAATCCAACCAGGTTTGTATAGAACTCATGAATGGAGGAGTCCAGAAAAATATCCCTGATTGGTATAATGATCCTGGATGATCAGGATTTAGGATTCCTTACAGACTGTATCTACTTGTGTAATTTAGACACCACTGCAGTTATCACCATCAACATGTCTCCCTTCTCCTCTCCATTACACAGATGGCTCTACAAAAATGTAGGCAGGAAGAAGTGCAAATGATGGGAAAAAGAAAAGCAGAAGGGAAAATGCACTTAAAATGAAGCTAAACAATTGACATGAACTCAGTCGAAGTCAAATTTTTTCCTTATGGTCAAAGTCCCCAGGCAATCTTTGCTTGGTTTGTTAAGCTTATTTTGGTTTTGTTCTGTTTTTATTTTTTTGTTGTTGTTTGCTTGTTTGTTTTAAGTTGAAGGAACTATATATATATATATATATACACACACACACACACACTATGCAAAATGCAATGAAAAATGAACATATTAAATATGGGGAAAAGCCTTCTACCTGACATGATGGAATGGGCCACCAGACCTCAGTCATTCCCGCCAGCTCCTGATATGGATGTCTCTTCAGGAAAGATTTTGTAAATACAAGACTATCTGGGCAAGCAGTGGCTACAATATGCTGTGCATTCACTGGAAGTTGACAATAATACCACCAAAAATCTGTTTCTGTCTAGAATCATATGGCAAAAGAGACTAATCAATTCTTGTTTGAGAGTGCTTATACTAGTAGCTGGGTGAAGCCTCTGAGCTTACTCACTGGCCATTTCTAGGAACCAAGGAAAGTCACATCGAGCTGAATCTTTCTATAGTGCTGAGCTTAATATCCCATAGCCTGACCACTGACTTCCCTTGCTAAAATAAGTCTCCTTTGTATCTTTGGTGTGTCTACAAAAAAAAAATTGTTCAGTGCTACCCACTGAGGTACAGTCAAGCTTTTTCAAATGTCACCAAACCTCTGCAACAATCTTGGAGTATGGGCTTTTAAACAGTTCTTTGTAGTACACCCATGTCTAGTTGCAGAATGGAGAGGATGGATCCTACTTTGAACCCTAGTCACCTACTACACAAGCAGAGACCAACCGCTACTCTGAAGCTGTGGAATTAATAGAGCAGCTGCTTAGGATTGCTCACCTAGATAAAAGTCATAAAAATGTTTAAATGGCAGTAAGCTTCAGTGTGCCAATAGCACAGTGTAAACAACAACAGCAGCTTTGCTTGGTTAGTAGATCCTCCCAAAACAAATAAATCCAGCCACTGAATTTACACCACTATAAAAATCCATTTGAACACCATGATGAGATACCAAAGTTCTCTTTTGATCTAGGACTTAATTTGCCAGACCACAATGCTTGTACAGTTAGATGTCTCAGCCTGTTTTTGGCTATGGTTTTTCGGCAAAGAAAGAATTTTAATTAGGATGATAAGTGGGAGCAATATACTACAAGGCAAAGCAGTGCAGCTATACAGTCAGTGTAAGAGTCAGGAGGACTCTTCCAAAAATATGTAGGGTCTATGTTTGAGGTTTTCTGATTTTTATACTCAGTAGGCAAAATGTAAATAGGTTAATGAGGAAATAAATAAAAGTTCTAGCGACAGGATCCACAATAAGATAATTCTAACAGTAAAGGATGAAAAAGGATAAATCAAAATGCAGGAATCAGAATGGCCAGGGTTGGAAGGGACCTCGAGGATCATGAATCTCCAACCCCCCTGCCACATGCAGGGCCACAAACCTTCCCATTTAATACTAGACCAGGCTGCCCAGGGCCCCATCCAGTCTGGTCTTGAACACCACCACGGACGGGGCATCCACAACCTCTCTGGGCAGCCTGTTCCAGCACCTCACCACTCATAGTGAAGAACCTCCTTCTGACATCCAACTTAAATCTTCCCTCCCTCAACTTAAAACCATTTCCCCTTGTCCTGCTGTTATCTACCCTTTCAAAGAGTTGATTCCTCTCTTGTTTGTAGGCTCCCTTTAGGTACTGAAAGGCTGCAATGAGGTCACTCCGCAGCCTTCTTTTCTCCAGGCTAAACAAGCCCAGCTCCTTCAGCCTGTCCTCATAGGGGAGGTGCTCCAGTCCCCTGATCATCTTTGTGGCCCTCCTCTGGACCCTCTCCAACAGCTTCCTTTCTTTCTTGTACTCAGGGCTTCATACCTGGACACAGTGTTTGAGAGGGGGCCTCACAAGAGCATAGCAGAGTGGGACAATCAGCTCCCTGTCCCTGCTGGCCACCCCTCTTCTGATGGAGCCCAGGATACCATTTGCTTTCAAACTGCAAGAGCACACTGCTGGCTCATGTTAAGCTTTTCACCTATCAAGACCTCCCAAGTCCTTCTCTGCCACTCCTTCCAGGCTGTATGGATGCCTGGGATTCCTCCAACCCAAACCTTACATTTCTAATGCTCCAGATAACAAGTATGTATTCTTAGCAGCAGACTAAAACTGCTGATTTGTTTAACAAACAATAGAGACCCCCCACTGTGCAAAATTTTTACTGAAACACCTTCCAAACTGACAAAGAAAACATGAGTTTGCATTCCTGAACATTTCTGAAAGGAATATGAGTGATCATCAGCACAGGGGGGATTGCCACCCAAAAGTATTATAAGGAATTTTTAAATGCATATATGATACAGAAAACCACTGTTCCTTGCTCATGAGAAATACTATCTTCTTCATTGTAGCTGTGTCATCATGCAAGGCACTATCATCAAGCGAGAGTGCTATTCAGTGGGGACCTGTTACATGACAACAATGTGACAAAGATAAAAGATGACTTCTGCTCATCATGGAAATCCTAACCTTAGGAAAATTAAAATGTGTGCTGTATTTTATGCATTGCCGCAGCTATTTATTATTGCAATGCTTTCTAGTGATTTATAGTTTCTGGGTTATCAATTATAAGTTGCAATAGTTTCTTTAATTACTACTTTTCCCTATTTTATATTCCACCATTACTATCAATTCATCTTTAAATTCTGAAGACTCAGTATTTACTGCCTTGTAGGTAATACCAGGTGCTGTTAGTTACAAAGATACTGTTTAGGTTTTTCAGGTCCCATACCACTATAAAATCCATCATGTTTGAACAAGAACACGGAAGTAGTGCAAAGTGAAATTTCTGTCTGCTTCCTCAATTTAAAGCAGTTTCCAGCTACATTTGAAAGGCAGCAGCTAGTATAGCTTTATAAATAGACATGTATATATACATACACACATTCACACCCTTTTAGGCACAGAGCAGCTCTCTAGAAGTTTTGAGAACACCTTGAAACCTGTAAAAGAAATGAAACCTGTCTTATTTTCCTTGCTGCTGCCATCTGTGGCATATGCACCTAGTTATGCTTGGCTGCATGCTGTCATATGAGCACATTGTCTCAAAATGACCTAACAGCAAATAAAAATATCACACCAGGTGATGCTGTTAACATTGGGACACAGGCTGAAGAGCACAAGAATATAATGCATCATCTTCCAGCCCTACTGGTACAATAATAAGGGCATGACACACACGAGAACTGCTAGAAGACTGCATTTACTTCCAGTCCTTAGCCATATTGCATGGGCAGAAATTGAAAAGTTATGGAAGTGATGCCAAAGGGTGGACAGGAGGAGGAAGCAGTGCTGTTAGCCTTTCCCAAATGAGAAAAAAAAAAAAAAAGCAGATTACCAAAGGTAAGCAAAGTCAAATGAATATAAAGTACAACCCAACATCAGTAATAAACCACACAAGATGATGCTGGACGTAGATCAGTCTGACTTACAAGACCTACCCTCCTCCCAGAAGATATGACAAAGTTCAAGCTTCTCAAATGTATCATACTCCAGTGGTGAACTTGGCCATGCAATGACAGGCTGTAAAACACCTGGGGCACACCCGAATTAGGATTATGCTTGGTGTAAACACTCCTGCATCGTCTGAGAAACACACCACACCTCTGCCTCACTCAATCCTCACTGTGGTCAATAAGACCTACCCATAGTCCCCGGTTCAGTCATTCTGACTCAAAAGCTCCTTTCTTGTGACCCCTATGCTGCTCCCAAATGACCTACCACCAGTAGCCAACATTTCACAGAATCTTTTAGGTTGGAAGGGACCTCCTCAGATCATCTAGTCCAACCCCAAGAGGTTGCAGGTGCCCTGGATATTATTAGCTTTCTTCTACATGAAGAATCTAATGGTTTATCACTCTTTGCAATGGCTGGGAGCTATCATCCTCTACATCTGGCTTTCTGGGGTAAATTGTTTTCACACTCTCTTTTGGGTTGGTTGCCTTTGGCTCGCTGAACATTTAAGTGTTAAGGCTGAATTATTTCCATACAAGGCAATGGTAAGCTTACGAAAGCATTAATATGAGACCCATCTTTTTCCAAACCACCACAATGATGTGATCTGCATGGAAGACTGAATTCTGACAGAAGAATGGCCAACAGGCACCAACTTCAAGATTTCCAGAAAACCTGAACCTTCATCCCACTAACAAGGTCAGTACAGCTTGCCAGGCAATGGGAGCAAAGCCAGCGGTGGTAAAAAATTGCATCTGAAGCATGCCAGATACATCCAGAAGTGCTGTTGCTAGCCACAGGTCTCTGGCAGTGGCCTGAGCAAACAGCAGCAGATGGGAAGGGAAGACAGCATACAGAGGAGAATTTGGGTTTCAGCAGGAACAAAGGGGAACACCAGCTGGGAGAGGAGCTGTGGGGAAGAGAAGGGCACCAGAGCCTTCAGTCTTCCTGGCTTTCTCAGAAAAATCACTGCTATCCTAATGCTTGTTTTCATGCCAGGTAAAGGTTAGAGGGAATGTGAACTGGGGATGCCAAGAAATACCACACACATAGCTCAATTATGAGCAAGGCAGGCAAACAGAAAGTACATGAGGGATTCAAGCTACAGCTCCCAGAGTTCCCAGGAAGCTGAAGAGGCTCAGAGTTCAGATTCTCCTGCAAAAAAATTTCCTTTATATCAGGTATTAGTCTAATCCATGCTTCTATGAATGCATCTGCTAGCCCCAGTGAACTAGCTACAGATTTTACAATGCATGCACAGTTTATTAACTTGGTTGGGTGAAAATTACAAATGCTTCCAAATCCTGACTTCCTCACTCTTGTTGGTTTGTTTCAACCAAATACCATTAAAATATATTCAAGTGCACCAAAGTGCAGTTTGAGGAAGAAATCAAAGGCACCAGCTTGATTTTAATGAGAATTAGGTGTGGAATGCTGTATTGAGTCTTTGAAATCTCCTCCTATGCTAGAACAACTCCACCGAAATCCATGATTTTTAGAGTTTAGATAAACATACAAAGTAATCCACTCCATCCTTAACATAGCAACTGAAAAATCACACAATGACCACTACATAGATAATGCTCCCTAGACATTTTCATTTAATACAATCTTCTACAAAATCAAGAAAATGGATTTCCACCACCTCCTTCCAGTAGCTATTCCAGAAACTAAATTAGTTCACCGCAAATCTCTCCTTTTAACTGAAATTCTCCCTACTTATAATATCATTATATTACTCTTAATGCTACTTTTTTGAATACTAAATAATTCCTTCATTCTAAACCTCAGAGAATTTTCTAATACCAGACACTTATCATATAACACTTTTGTCATTGCTTGGACAAGCAGTACACATTCAGTTCTTTCAAAGTCTTCTTTTGTAAGCCAGTCCTTTTCACTGTGTAATCAGGTTTTCTGTTGTTCTCTTCACTCCCTGCAATTCATTGATTTTTTTTTTTTTTTTTTTTTTTTTGAAAAAAAGAAATCCCGAGTGAATACAATATCCCAGACATCATCTCAGTGTTTTGGGTTTGTTTTTTATTTTTTTAACAGAAATAAACCAAGCTCTCTCGCTGGCATATGCTTTCCTTACATATGAAACACCAACAGCGTATGTAGAAATTCTTGAAAAAAGCATTATTGAACAGGTCCAGATGTATTTCTTCAAGTTTATTCCACCTTGAGTGAGTGTTGAACAAAGCAGGGGGCAGTTACAAGGGATGCGAGCCAGAATGACAGGAAATCTGAGTTCCTTTGGAACAGCTTTGGCCCTACACAGCAGTGCATGTTTGAGGAGTCATTAAAACACAGAATATTGACCTATAAACACAAAAGATTCTTCGGAATCTCTCTGGATTGTTATGCAACTATGTTTGGAGAGAGACTGTCAGACTTCCAGCCATGGAATTGAGGCTAGTAGATCTCTCCTTTCTGTGACTCTTTGCAGAATAAACATTATGGATGTTACCACTGTCTAATTATCCTTACACAGGCATTTATGCTGACAAAACAGTCTAAACATTATCCTAACAAAGTGAACAACTCCAAAAGTAGAGGTCTTTTTTCTCACTACACTCTCTGTGTTTTTAGAGAGGGAAATTGCCACTTAAGTTCCACTAAAAGAGTTCTCAGTTATGGATCACTAGCAATATTGATTATAATGGCTCCTTTGGAAACATTACAGTCTATTGTAGCAGTGTTGTTGCTGCTGCAAATATGCTAATTGGCTGAAACCCCTTTGAAGGCTGTTTTCAGAATTCTCTTTGAGTCTGCTCATCCCTCATACCATGTTCATGGCTTTAGCACCTTCCAGCATGCAGAGATGGGAGTGGCATCTCCGAAGACGATAGAGTCATAGGACCACCAAGGTTTGAAAAGACCTCCATTATCTAGCTGTCATGGTTTTATGATTTTTGGTCATCAGTATTCCACACCATAACATCACTAGCCCAACTGTCCATCTACCACAAATATTTCCCCACTAAACCACAACCCTTAGTACAACATCTACACATTTCTTGAATACCTCCAGGAACAATGACTCCACCATCTCCCTGGGCAGTCCTGATCACTGTTTCTGAAAAGAATTTTTTACTAATACCCAACATGAACCTCTTCTGGCATAAATTGAACCCATTCCCTCTTATCCTATTGTTATCTGTTACCTGGGAGTAGAGCCCGACCCCCACCTTGCTGTAACCTCTTTTCAGGGAACTGTAGAAAGCAATAAGATCCCCCCTAAGCCTCCTCTAGTCTATACAGCTCCAGTTCTCTCAACCACTCCCCATAAGACTTGTACTACAGACCCTCATTTATCTGAGCACTGACCAGCACACCCAGGTTCATTTCTTCCATACAGTCCTCCAGTCACACTGGACCAAGCGTGTAGTGTTGCCAAGAGAAAATGGCACAACCCAGTTTCCCACACCCTCATTTCTCCCTGAAGTCATGAAGATCACACACCAAAATAAAGCATGCATCAAGATGAGAAAAACAAAGAATTGCTTAACGTAACAAATAGTGAAAACAAAATAAAACTATACAATTCTTGCATGCTGAAAATGGCTACAACATTTTTTTCCACCCCAAACTGCTAAAATATTGAGACAGAGGTTATGCCTAAACAGATGGACAGAAAAAAAAAGTAGTGAAAAATAATCATTCACTCCCTTATTCTTCACTCCTGCTCAGCTCTGCTTTGGAAGTTAAGGTAAAAAAACATCTGCTCTGGGGGTCTGCACCCTGGCACATGGCCAATCATGGCAAAAATTCAGAAACTGAAGAATGACTACATGAAAGTGCAGCTTCCCATGCTGCTGTATATAATCTCCTGCTCACATCCACTGGTTTTAAATAACTTACGAGCTCACTTTTGTGCCTCCCCAAAGATGCAGCAAAGTTAACCAATCATAGAGGTATTTTTCCAAGGCAGCATCCACATACCCTGGAGAGCACAGGCTAGATGAACACAAGCAAAAGAGGGAATGTAGGAAACCTAATTCCCAAGTCTTATAAGCAAAAGAGTAGGGTTGTGTGAAAATGAGAAGATACAGACAGTGAGAGTGATCTATGTGCAGGAACGTATGGGAAATGCTGCTGGCTTCTCTGAAACCTCACTAAAGAACAGTGCTGCAATTGTGGGTGGGAGGGAAAAAGAAGCAAAAAACATTTAAAAAAAAAAAAACCTAGCTGGTGTCAGGCCTTATTCTTGACCACAGAACTACATCACAGTAAAAGCAGTTACATAAGGGTAGCTAAAACTCATTACTCCATGTCATGGCCCCTTCAAGCCATGTTCATCCTCAGCTTTCAAGTGCAGAGAGCTGAGCCCTAGGATAACACCAGCCACAGCATGGGGACTGGACTTGGGATACATCAGAAATGGCCCGACTGTAAATATAGAAACATGCAGCCCCTACCTGTTATTAATGAGTATGAATTGCTTTGAGTGATACTGAATATCAAAATAAAGCACAGTTACTTGAATTAACCTAAGTAAACAAACTGTCATAGAAAAGGCAAAGTTTTAGACAGTTAGCACTGTCCCAATAGAAAACAGAGCTTCACAGGTTTCAACAGGTTGCAGGTATTAGAAGCAATCTGACTGTGAAGAACAGCAGGTCAACAAAGAAGTCCATAAGAGCATACACAGTAAATTGGACATTCCTCCAGCAGGAATCAAATGCTCTGTCATATGCATAGATAAGTATGTGCACTCATCTCCCTGCAAAAGCTGAAGTAGCAGAAGGGGGGAAGCTTTAACCATCCCATTAAGCCCCTGCAACATTGTGGAATCCTGCTGCTTAGCACAATACCCCAAGGGATCTGGGCAGGAAAGGCACCGGGCTCACATCAGCAACTGTGTGTTGGCTGTAGCTTCTTCCACAACCCATACTCTTAAAAGCTTAACAGACCAAAAGGTGCCCAGAGTCCACAACAAAACACATGGCACAAGTACATCCAGGAGAGAGGAAAAACAAACAAACAAAAAAAAAAAAACAACGCTATAGAGAGAATATTTAGTTTCTACCTATTTCCCTTCTCCCCAAAAAACTCACTATAGAGAAACAAATACAAAGGGGAAGGAAAAATAAAGTTTTATGTAAAGTATCATCTCCAGCAGTTGAAATCACATCTAGTAGAATAAAATCACTTCTACAGCCATAGTTAAAACAGCTTTGCTGCTCTACAATTAGTTCTTCAAAATGTTTCATATGCCCAATGCACATTCTCAGCAATATTATTTACTTTCAACTTCCAGCCTTAAGACAGTTACGATCCTTAAGTGCTACAGGTCAAGTTATCAGTCATTCCTTAATGTAATTTTATATCGGCTATGCACTAATGACTAATTGCAATCTTTTCTCCAGAAACCTGAACCTGCAGTATAGCAGGTCCCCATTCACACCCTATTTCTCAGCCCTATCCTATGCTGTACTAACATTACAAGCACCACTCATAAGTCAACACTGATGAAGCTTTGTTCTCCCAGTAACTTCCACATTATATTTTACAGAGAAGCCACGTTGGCACTATTTAACTTACAATGACAGTAGGCATACTTATAATTATTCAGCAGTTAATAATGCATATGGTTAAGAGGTGGAGAGGTAGATGATAGTTCTGTGTGGACACGGCACTAGGGAACATGGCTAAGTGATGGGAGCTGGAAGATCAAGCTGATAGCTTGACTTGATTACACCTCCTTGCTAACAGTGCTGATGGAAGCAGGAGGATGGTAAGCATTCAACTCTTCCCTCCAGGTAAAGGGAGTGCCTTCCAGCTGCAGCTCCTACTTTGCAGCTCCAGTAGAAGCAGCCCAGCTTTCCAGGGCTCTCTCCATGACACTCATCCCAGCCCCACAGCACAGTTGACCACAGCCTTGGTGGTGCCACACCACAATAGTTACTGCTTGCACAGCAGCAAAGACCTACAGAGGTGACTTGGGCACGTGCAAAAGGTAGAAGGGGACAGAGGGCAGCAGTGGGACAGCATATCCTGTTGTTCCAGCTACACCAAAACACAGATGTATCTCTAATTGCTTACACCAGATATTGAAAGAAACTCCAACACTTACTAAAATGAAAATAGATTATCTCAGTTGTAACCAAAACTAAGTGCCGAGGGGCTTTCTTTGTCTCTTCAAAACATGCAGGGAATTTTAATTATCTACAGATAATCTTCATCTGGAGGACACACATTTTGAGGGTTCAATGATTCTGGGAAAGAAACCAGATTGCTCCAAGACAGGAGAGCTGCAGACAGGTACTCACAACAGTGAGCTGTGCCAGCTGCCAGCAACAGCACTCCCTCCCCCAGCTCTGTTCATGCTCCTCTGGGAGATGATTCAGGTCTCTGGGACAGCTGGAGACAGGGTTTTGCAAGGGAATCTAATCCATGTCACTGTAGCCAGCCAGGCTAGCTGCTGAAGATGGCTGACTCTGCCATCAGCAGATTAGGGGATGCTCATACGATCTCTCGCATAGGGAAAGTTGTGGAGACAGTAACCTCTGGCTCCTGAGCAGCAGAAAGCAGCTGGGAACAGTAATATTTTCAGTAGGCTCAGCTGGAACCAAGAAAAGAGCATCTGTCCATGTTTTCAATGACAGGTGGTGAGGAAAAAAAGTGTGTGAAGTGCATAGCTAACCCCAAACCTATTTCTATAATGAGAGAAAGTTTACTGACATCTTGTTTCAAAGCTTTATTTTTAGCTCTTTCATTTAGTAACGTTCAGAGATGGTATTACAGACCAGAACACAGTGATATTTCCAGAAATGTATAAGGTATATTTATACCTAACAATAACGTCTTGCTGTCATTTTTACAGAGTGGGCTAATGATTCGGTCATGCAGCAACATCTAAAATCATTTACACCATGAGGAGGTGCATTTTAGAGTTGCACTTTTCACTTCATCAGCAGTTCATACCAGCAGGACCCAATTCAAACACCAGAAGCACTGAGTCCTTCCATGCATCACTCTGACAGATTAAGTCATTCTTTCAGTGTTTTGAAGCACATTATAACCCGCAATATGTTGCCTCTAGGACTGTCCCTCCTCATCAGAAATACCTGAACAGTGCTTGTAACCATATCAATAGTTCTATAACCTAACCAGTAAAGAAAAATCACATCTTTTGAATGATTTCTGAGCTACATATTCAGATACACAAGCTCCCACATTTTCATCATGCCCTTTTTACATTTTCCTTAAATAAATCTTCCTGTGCTTGTAACCATCTGACTGCACTGTTCTGCCCACGCTTTCTGAGGAGCACATACACCTTTGATGTGCATATATTCTCTTTACACACTGCTTTGCTCCCATTTTCACTTTCTGTGCCTATTTTCACTTGATTCACTGTGTACCTTCTCTACTTTTTGCTGCTTCTGGTGGTGGTGGTAGAAAGATGTTTCCAGTACTGCATGAGACAGCAAAAGTCCTATGTGCAGTATTGTCTCTTAACTGTAAATCAGCTAGTTCCAGCGAACCAAAAGCAAAACATCATAACAACACAGAGTCTAAAGAGAGGAGGGAAATTCACAAAGCAGAGAGCCAGAAGGAGACCTAGTTACCTGCACAGCCCATAGTTTCTCAGATTCTCACATCTGAAAGCACTATTTTGTATTGCAAGTTGAAGAACCCAGTGTCACTGGGACTTGGCATGTGCTGGAGGTCACACCGATGCTCAGGCCAGACAACACCAAGGCCAAACATGTCTGACACATCCAAAACCCTTTGTTGCTGATGCCTGCACCTCTTCAAGTGTGCATGCAAGACTTGAATATGCAATGAGAGCTCTTACAGCGATATGAACTTTGTATTTGAATGGAAAAATGGCAACATTTACTTCCATCTCCACTTATCACCTCAAATTGTATTAATGTGATATATTTATAAGGAAAAAGTAACAATTAGTAATCATTCTCAAAAAGGAATTCAAAGCCTTCTTCAAATACATTTTACCCACTCCTTTGATTTGGGCTTTATCCTAAATGCCACCCTGATTTTGCAAAGCGAAAACCAAGGTATAGAGAATTTCACTGGCTTGCAGAAATAGTCATCACCAGAGGAGGTGGTGGTATAGATTTGACTTCTGTGCTCTGACCAGAAAAGCAGTCATTTTCCTCTCAACATATTTTGACATCATAATATCTGCTGTTGGCTAGGAAGTGCTGGCAGATGTTCATACCTAACAACAATAACAACAGCAACATTTTGGAAGACTTCCTCCTGCTTTCTACTCATAATTGTAAAATGTTCCAGTGTAGCTTATGGGAAGATACAAGTACTTTGTAAATCACTCTCCTACAGAAAAATAAAATCAAATACCCACTGCTATGCAGATTACAACAGCATTCCGGTGCTGCCAACCCATACAACCAAGTAGCATCAGGCACTTACATAACTTTACAATGTGCAAATCCCCATTGCGCGTCTCTGAGTTACCTGTTGAGAACACAGCCTGCCACTTTTGCAATCTTTCTAAAAGAACACATGCTAAAAGCCTAAATGCTGCTCTTTAAGTATATGTAAAGCTTTATAATAGTTAGGAACATGCTCTATCAAAAAGGCTAACATGTATGTTGTACAAGAAATGTTGTATGTACAAGCATGTTGTTCATCTTCTAACAAAACCAAAAGGAAAAAAAAAACACAAGTCAAAGCTTAAAATTATCTGTCCATGAACTGACTCTATGTCATCTGTTTCTTTTCTCTTTATTCCAGCTCAAGCTTTGATACCCCAAGATCGTTTGGGTTATCAAAGCTTTAGCTGGAATAAGGGGAAAAAAAGCAGGCAAAAATAAATTTGAAGTCACCAAGAACATATTTCCAGTTCACACACTGCAAATACATATGTTAAGAGGTGTGCACTGCAGCAATGCTCCTACAGTGTCAGCTCCAAGAGCAGAACAAAAGCAACTACACAGACCAGTGGTCTGGTGGAATAGAGCAATGTCTGTATTTCTAAAGGCTAGTCAGAAAAAAAGAACATCTATCTGCCTTGTTTGGACCCTGCTTTGTATAAGGATATCAGCAGTCCAGTGCAGTAACACAACTCTATTCAGTCCTGCAGGGCACCGAAGGATGCCGAGCGCCTTCAGACACCATCAGATCAAGGTTTTGTCCACTTTACCACCAGATTCCTCTCAGGGAAAGAAGGGGTTTGCATGAAAACTTAGTCTTGCCTGCTTTTGTCACAACTACATTGGCAACCTACTTGGGAGCTGCATGCACTCATACTTACTAAAAAAGAAAAAGAGAGGAAAAAGCTTATAAAAAAATCCTTCAGTAACCAACAGTCATTTTGTCCCAACGTTGGGATAACACACAAGAAGAGTTCCTCTTACAGAGCTCTAATAATATCAAGGCTGAAGTCATCGGGAGCTTTGGTTCCCCCACTGGAGAATGAGGGGTCCTCAACTCCCCTACTGTACCCTAAAAATTAGGGTACATTTAGGATGGGCAGCCACACAAATGCATCGCCGTGCTGAGCAGCCACCTCTCACAGAAGGCAGTTCCGAGGCTGCAAGCCCACTGCTGACGTTCGTAACAGCAGCTTTTGCGGGTGCTGCCGAACGCACACAGCCACGCACCTCCACATTCGTGTCCACAGTGACACACACTGGCTGCACACGGAAGGACACGGCTACAGAGAGCCTCGAAAGAAAGGAAGAGAAGAAAGCCTTTGGCAACTATTAGCTTCTGATAAATTATCTCATTAATGCAAACACGAAAAAGAAATTCCCTCTCCAGATCTTATCTCCCTTTAATTATAACTCTTCTATACGAGGAGCAGCCTCTTGCCTGTTGCACCAGGAATTGTTGCAGATGAGTGCTGGGCTCTGATGTGACACCAGGAGCCAACACCAAGTCTCTCTGTTTTACAACTACAGCTAATGCATGGATTGCTCCTGCTCCACCAGCACCCGCTCCTTGCTCTTCTTTACCCATGTTTCTCATGAGCATTTTATCATCTTTCATAGAGGAAACTTGTTCCTAGAGGATATTTTTAGGCTTTTTTTTTTTCCCCCTGAAAATGGAGAATTTTCCTGAAAATATTCTCGACTCCAGCTTCATTTAAGGCATCAGTGTGTTATTAAAGTGGACACTGAAAGTGAATGAGCATAGATATCATAACCTCTGCCAATAAATCTAGTGTCCACTGAGAATTATTTCCCAGACTTACGTGCATTACATTATAGGGAAGCTTAAGTATTTCGGAAGAAAGCTCCTAACTGTATTTTGAATGCTGGAACAAGAGCACCTCATTATTTCTACTCCCAACAGAAGAAAGAATAACCACAAGCACGACAAGAAGCCCAAACTCAGCCTTTGTTTCCCACGATGTGTACAGCACTGACGCTCACAGGGGCCGCTTTGCCCCGGTGAAGCCGCAATTTTTATTTCCAGCCATCTGCCTCTCTCCTCCGGGGCACTTCCAGCTCAGCATTCTGCTCGATTCGCATGAAACTTTCAGGGAGCGCTGCCTGCGCTGGAACTGGGGGATGTTCAGTGCTTCCCAAGTAAAGCAGAAGAGTGGGTGGTGCCATTATTCATCACTGCACCCCACGACTCACAAAACAAGCCATCTGCCATCCCCGTTCCTGCTATACTTTAATTAAGCATCTCCCAGTTAAAGGAAGAAAAAAAAAAAAAAAGAAAAAAAATAAAGGAAGATACAGAGAAAAGGAAGGAAAGCGGGGCTGGGGGTATGGAGCAGAGGACCAGCAGGAGGGGAGCGGTGCACCACAACCGCGGGGCCGTACCTGGGAAGAGGAAAGCTTTGCTCCCGTTGTGCAGCCCCGGCACCTGGCGCACGCCCGCCGCGGAGCCCGACAGCCCCAGCTCGGACAGCACGTCGATCTGCAACGAGGGGTCCACGCCGAAGCCTACGACTGACCCAGAGAGTGCCGTTAACCCTCCCGTCGCCTCCGCAACTTTCCGCCGGGACCCGGCGGCGGCCGAACCCCGCACCGCCCGCAGCCTACCTGGCCCCAGGCAGAGGAGAAGGCAAAGCGTGCCTAAGCCGCAGCCGGACTCCATGGTACAGCGATGCGCTCAGTCCATACTCCCCCTCCTCTGGCTGCTGCGGGTGAAAAACCTCCGGGGCAGAGGCTGGACGCCTCCCCGCCTCTCACCGGGAGGAGCGGACCCCCCGCCGCCCCGCAGCGCGCATCACGCCGGGCGCACACAAAGGCGAGGGCGGGGGGCCGGGGCCGTGCGGGCAGCGCAGCCCCGCGCCGCCGGGCAGACAATGACCGGACTCCCGCCGCCCTGCGAGAGCGGCCGCCGCTACCGGGAGGCGGTGCCCGAGCTCCGCAGCTCCCGCCCCGCCGCCGGGCGCAGCCCCTCAGCCGTGAACCGCAGCCTCCTCCACGATTCCCGCGGGAGCGCCGCTCTCCTCGCCGCCGTCCGGCGGGGACGCGGAGGCGGCAGGAGGGGCTCCCGTTTATCCGCGGCCACGGGAGCCGCCCACCGCCCCCACCGGGCCGGGCCGGGCCGAGGGCGGCGCCGCCTCACCCCGCGGAGCCCTGCTGATCGCGGGCGGCGGAGGGCGGCCGGAGGGAGACCCTCGGGGCGCTCCCGTGCTGTCGCCCCCCTTTGTTTTCGCCTGCCCGGGCCGGAATACCACCTTTGTCCCATTTCGACGTGACACCGTCCGGGCGGAAGGGAAAGATAAATACTGGGATAGGGAGAAGGAAACGGGATGTGTGCGGAGGTTGGCGGGGATCGCGGTCTGCGGAGGTCCTCCCCATCTCTGCAGAACGATTTCACATTGCCCTGCAGAAGTCCCGTCTGCAGCCGCTCGACAAATCTCCTGCTCTCCAACTATGACGTTTCCATGGCTCTCTTTGGGTGAGGGGTGCTAAGAGTATCTTCACCCTTACCTTTCCTTTCCTAAAGACTAGTGGTGGTCAGAACCACAACGTCCTGCTGCCAGTTGTTCCAATTTTGCTGACTAAAGAATTGACTTCAATTTTTGCCAGCCCCATGTGAGTGCCAGCAGGATCTTGAGGTCAGCCTATGATTTCCTGCAGTGCTTATTGACCTTCCCCCAACTTCATCTTTTATGATCTTTATAAATAATGAAGTCTTTACAACTAATCCTTACAAACCTTTCCAAATGGTTGCCCAAGGAGGCTGTGGATGCCCCATCCCTGGAGGCATTCAAGGCCAGGCTGGATGTGGCTCTGGGCAGCCTGGTCTGGTGGTTGGCGACCCTGCACATAGCAGGGGGGGTTGAAACTGGATGATCATTGTGGTCCTTTTCAACCCAGATCGTTCTATGCTTCTGTGATTCTATAATCCAATGACTGAAAGAAAGTCCTTTTCTCGGATAAGACCATGGAAGGTAATGGTAGATTTCCTTTCCAGGTCAGACCATCCAACACAGATCCAAAGCAACACTTACAGAAATCATCTTTCCTAGAAGAAAAAAAAAAGGAGGAAGGAATGTCTACAGGTGAACAATGAAAACTGTCCTTCAACACAAGTCCACAACCCGAGCATTACACAGCAATGAGCCTTGTTGCCTGCATCACCCCTGGAAGAGCTTCCCTTCCAGAAGGGGATGTGATGGGATCCTAGCTCCTTCCCGATTCCACTGACACCTCTTCCACACCAAAACTTGTCTCTAGCATGTTGGTGAAGTGGAACCATGCTTTCAAACACCTGGAACCCATCAGCTATCAGAGCAGACTGGCAGAAGGGGTGCTTTACTGTGGGAGTTAATGGACACGGACCACATGTTGGTGGTTGTTTTCATTCTACTTCAGTCAAAACGGTTGTAGATAACTGAATCAGAAACACTTAATTTGAGAAGAAAGCGTTCAAAATCTGAAGCGCTTGTGGTGTATAATGATCCTCAAGCTGAGCCAGGCATGTAAGTAAACAGAACAAGAGAGGGAAACATCTGTATTTAATTCCTGCATCTGCCAGCAGCCAGTGACAATTTCCATCGGCAGGAGCTGCTACTATGAAGAGGTGAGCTTGGCAGAGCCCTCCCCTGAGATAATCCAGCTCTGTTCCAAGGGACCTTCAGGGAGTGGTCATTCATCTTCATATCACAGACACAAAAAATCACTCCACACAACACACAGCCACACCGCCCTATCTGTTCCCTGTTATACCATGAGCCCAGGGCAGACATTATCCACATCACGCAGAGATGTATTTCTGCTTTGTGAGATGTAAACAGTGACATAACTCAGCTAACCCAGAGCCACGTCAGCAGTAGAATCAGACTTTCTATCACTGTAAGGAATATGACATTGAGGATCTTTCATACATTTTGCTGAATTTAATAATACATGTTTCTACCCATGGAATCACTCTCTGATCACCCTAGAAACATACTGTTTTACAGCCTTTCTGAGCATGTCCCTCTCTAAATCTGGATATTATGGAAACACTAAAAATAAAATGCTTCTCTTTTACATCTCCGGTTGGCCAGAACATTCTTTCTTTTGATGGAAACCATGGCTTCTATCCAACTGTTCTGCATCTGAAGAACATTGAGGTTTCATTTGAT